>CM070721.1:24009954-24481686 GCA_036346275.1 Otatea glauca | reverse complement strand
TTTCATCGCCAGGAACCTCATAATGAGTTTCACTCACGCCATATCAGAAAGCCTACGGGCAGTGATGTATGACTCTATCCGCGATTTCCAAACGGAAAATTAACTCCAGCAAAAATGGGAGGCTTGGTGGAATACTTGTCCATCGGCATGGCTCTTGAGACCGGTCAAGATCTATGGAAGAGCAAAACCGGCTCGATACCAATTAAAAGATCAAAATGGCGATCATAGGGGTGAATGATCCCAATAAAATTTCCCACTCAATGTACTCCAAACACTCTTGCAATAAAAATCTAAAGCACCAAGATTTTCGCTCAAACTGGGTGCTTCTTAGATTCAAGATTCACACACCCTCCAAAATCAGAATAATTAGACAACTATGTATCCCTAGCTTGCATGGATAAAAACCATTAATCATGTGAGGAGTTTTTAATCACAATCCGGTTGTCTAGTGTCCAAACAAAAGAGGAATCAATTCAAAAGACTTTTCTAAAAGAGATAAAGCTAAAACACCAAAGTCTCTTTTCGTAAAAGTTAAAGCATTCTCAAAAATTATCCTCAGTTGGAACAGGTGGTTGGTGAGTTTCTATTGCTCTAAATTTGTTGATAATTTTGACCCAGTGAGAAGTTGAGTCGTGAAACACTCCACCAAAAATAACCTCAGAAATCTTTGAAGAATAAGAATGACAAATCAAGCAATACAGACAAGTGAACTTCGAACAGAAAGTTTGAGGCTCGGTTTTCACTTCATAGCTCTCAAACAGTGCAATCAGTGGACTCAAGAAATTTTCTACAGATGGATATATGAGTCCTGCACCTTATCCAAGAAGAATCACGCAAAAATGAGTTATCTATATTTTTATAAAAATCAAACACTGACTGCTGCGTGAAGAATAAGTTCTGACAGATTTGCAATTTGATAAAAACTTGATCTCTAGTCTATCCAAGGGTGTAAGAAAGATGTAGAACCAAATGAACACTCTCAAGACATCCTATAAGAACAGTATTTAGAAGGAGGAGGCAATCCAAATTGCATAAATGTAAATTGCAAAAATGTAAGTGCTGAATTTAATTATGAATTTAAGTGCATAATGTAAATTATGAATTCAAATGCGAATGTAAATGCACAAAGAAAATAAATGATTTGAGTAAACATTTCATTTCTGGAAGGAGAGGTTACAAAGCCTCACATTCATGTGGGCAAAGCTCAAAGGAGCATCAAAACCTCAAAACTCTCAAGAGGAGGCTACCCTCCACCCCTATTTATACTACTCTTGGGCCACCTACCACCCTTGGATGAGTCCTCAACCCTAGAGAAGTCATCTAAGGATAGGATTAACCCACACACACAGCCATGCAAGGCTAACCCAAACCCACACACATATTGTGGTTTTCTTGCACTTTTCAAAGCATACTACCTAGACCCGCTAACCTATCAACTAGACCTCAATCCGACAAAGACTCATTGATCCACGCGCATCTAGCTAGCATAATCTCCTTTCTCGCCTTCTGACTTGCCCGACTCGCTCCGATCATCTTCCGCGATCTCCCAACCGTCTCGACCTCCGACGCTCCTAGTCCCGGCCATCCTCCGCTCACCATGATCTAGCACCGCTGCCCCGCAACCATCAAAAACAAGGAAACTCACATAGCAATGCCCACAAAGATGTGCAATAACTCCATCCCAACCACTGAGAATCGACCACCGGTCTCCGACCAGCCAAAGCCCCGACCACTTGGTTGGACGATCGGGTTCCACCAAAGAACTCAAATTGCTCTAGTTTGAAAATCCGATGAGATCAAACTCAAATTCAAGCACAACATGCTAAACCACATCAATTACTCATCACCAACAAGGATAGACTCTACATGGTCTTTCGGCCACCTCTTGGACCGGATTTTTTCATTTCTATATGCCTACTATGCATTTTGCCAATTTGAAAAGATTTGAGTTTTCTACTCTTTAAGCAAAAATCATGCCTACGTAAGTGAAATTTGGCATATATTTTCAATGTTGACTCTTTTTCGAAAATGCTTTTTGGAAAAGCTTTGTAGCATCCCAAAGTATGTTTCTCAAAATCTGAAATAATTTTAACTATATTTGCAAAAGTTATGGCATTTTCTCTCTTTGACCAAATAATTCAAAATTCGTTTCATGGTTTTGAATTGATTTGTCATGTGTTGATTCGCAGTATCACAATCCGAACACCGCCTAGTTGGAACCTATTGTGATGAAACGTTCAATTTCTATCGCTTTTATTAAAACCGATTATGATGACATATTTTATTAGTATTGGCTTTAGTTAAAACCGATTATGCTATGAACGATTTTTATTTGTGTCGGTTTCTTATTAAAATCAAGTGCGATAACTAATTTTATTGGTGTCGGTTCCGTATTAAAATAGATTGCAATGACTTGTTTTATTGGTGTCGGTTCCTTATTAAAATCAATTGGGATGATTGATTTTATTGGTGTCATTTTCTTATTAAAACCGATACTGATGAGTTATTTTATTAGCATCGCTCTCATTAAAACTGACACAGATGTCCTACTCACTCCTTTATCAGCCCGCACTCACCACCGAAACCTAATCCTCATCAGTCTCTATCTAGCTTCCTCCCTGAGATCTCTTCATCCCAGAGCTGCCCTCCGCCGCTGCCTGCCCTCCCACCCCTGCCCTCGACCGTCGATCGTGCATCCTCCCATCCAATCGTCGCCGCCTGTGGCCCCTTGCCCCTATCCCCGACTGCCGACCGCTGCATCCTCCCATTCAATCGGCATCCACCTGCGGGCTTGTGGGCGATCACCACTCAACTGGTCATGCTCGAGGCCCCGCCACCCTTCTCTGCCTGCCCCACCACACCGTCACCCACCGCTGCCACTTCATCGACCACGCCTCCATCCGTCCCACGAGATGTATATGTACATTTCGTGAACTCAACTCGTCACATTAATTGGGCCGCTAATAAACTCATTTTGCATTGATGCAATGAACTAGGTAATATGCTTATTTCTAAGAGGGCCAGCCAGATGGCAACTTGCCTAAAGCTTACTGATTGGAGTGACATACACTCTCAATTTTGGTACATTGATCAGGCAGTGACATCAGTGTTTAGGGATGGTTGATTATAATTTTTTAGATTGACTTTTAGACATGGTGGCTTGGCATTATATGGTCTAGTACTGGGGAATATACAAATGTTTCTTAATCTTTTGGATGAATAATGATCAGCTAGCCTAATAGATGCATGCACTAACTAATTAGATCCTTAAATCTAGGGTTCTCCACGAGGGACAACTTGGCTAATTGCTAATGATAGGTAGGATCAAGGTTCAAAATCTCGCTGAATTTCGCGAGATCTCGGTTTTATCGTGACTAGATTTGAAATACCTAATTGAAAAATTCAAAAATTTAAATTGCTACAGTAATCTCAAAAATCTCAGATCTCGCCATTTCACCGAATTTGATGTTTGACCACCGGATTTGACCGAAATTCATCAATAACCCTTAACAAAGTCATCTTTTGTGAAAATTTGTTGAAAACCGAATTTTTGAGACATTTTTAAAAACATCGTAAACACTGCATATTTTTATAAAATTTACGTGATTTATGTTCATCTGAAAAATTTATGGTACCATCCTAATAAGTTTATTATCATATAGAAATTTTTAAAAATAATTTAACTTCATTTGTTATCTTTAAAAATCAAAATATAATGAACATAATTGGGACAAGAAATTGTCGTAATTTTATAAATTTTCTCGTGTGATCATGGTCCAACATTTTTATGAGAGATTAATAATTGACTCAGTACCATTATATAATTTTTTAAAAAAATTAAACTTTTTTGTTTGCTCAATCAAATCAATGTATGTATTGAACTTCATTTGTTATATTTCAAAAATCAAAAATAGAAAGAACATAAATGGTACATTGTGCTTGTAAGAATTTTAGAAATTCACTGGAGTGTGATCATGATTCAAAATTTTATGAGATCTTAATAATTTCCCATTATATAACCCATTATATGAAAAATAATTCAAAAATTTTAATCATTTTGTGATTACTAAAACAAATCTTATGTACCAATCATTAGGCTTTTACAAGGACGTAGCATTCTCTCAAATTTTGGAACTTCTTGATGCTTGATTATCAGATGAAAACTTTATATAAACATTGATAATAAATCAGGACCATCCACAAAAATTTTCAAAATTTTCTAACATGGTTTATACCATTTTTCATTTAGTTGAAGTTTGTTGGTAAAGCTTTAATCGACATAAGTAGCCTTGTCAGAATTTTAAACATTCATGAAGCACTGATCATCATATGAAAATTTTATGGGAACATTAGTGATGCATAAAAACCATGGAATTTTTTTCATAATTTTATAACATTGTTTGTTTCATTTTTCATTCGGTTCCAACAGCCGGTCCAGCGTTTATTAGGGCCGGTAGCAATGTTTGAATTTTTAAAACTTCCTCAGTTGGTAATAATCTGAAATTTTTATCTAGAACATCACTAATATGTCAGGAACCTACAAAAACATTTCAAAAGTTTTGACATCATTCTATGCATTTTTAGATTCGATTGCAATCTGGCAGAGATCTCGGCAAAACCGGCCGAAATTCGGTTTCTCGGTAGAAAAATATCCGGATTTGAATTTTTGTTTTTGTATTTTTCTACGAGATTTATCAAAATTTCTAAATCTACGGCAAGATTTTGTTCTCCGACCATGGGCGAGATTTGAAGCAAAACGAGATTTCAAACCCGGGCAGGATCATGCCAAGCTCAAGGGCACCTATCTTTTCTGCTGTGCTCAAGTATGGCAAAGAAAAAACAAATTGAGGCATGGATGCATGTACTACTGACTCGCTTTGGATTAATTGCAAATTTGCAATACAGTGACCAGCCAGTGTACATGCATGTCTGTGTTGAGAGATCTAGAGAGAGAGAGTGTGTGCGAGAGAGAGCTAGCTAGCTAGCTAGGCCAGCTTCAACTGAACTGATGCCTTGATTGGTAGGATGGAGTTAAATAGGGAAATTATCAGACTGTGTATTGACAATTGAGGCTGGAGCATATCATAGAAATAAGAAAAGCTTCAAAAACTTGCACATATGCCATCTTCTGTTCCTTGAATTCAGCAATTTAGGTCGATTGTTACTCACAGGGAAATTAGCAGACTGTGAACCAATGGCAAGTGGTCAGACCTATCAAATCTTCTTGAATTGCAGCTGTGGACCAAGGCTGCTATTATTTATTATTTTTTCTCTTCTGGCTGCATATAATACAGATATTAAATCCTGAAGTTTTCCGGTTGCTCACGCGTCCGCGTCGTTTTCGCGCGGCGTGGGTGTCCACTACTCCAGCCGTGTTGCGCGTCGCATGTCTTGCTTTGCCATGGCTCAATAGCTTGTATGCCACCAGCTGCGCTTTGTCGCCGGTTGTTTCCATGTTTGGGCGGCGCAGCGCGGCGTACTTCTCGCGTTCAAGTCCGCATCGGCACTCGCAGTCCTCCGCACCTCCGGCTCAGATTTTTGGCGGCGACGTGGCGTTACGTTCTTGTCCTTTGGTTCTTTTTTTCGGCGGTTTGCCTACCTCCTTAATCCCTTTCTCTTCGCGGGCAGCGCTTCTTCTCCGGCGCGCCGCCTCGGTACATTGGTGTGAGCTCATCCGTTTTCATTCGACCATTTTGCAGGTACACCTCTACCTCGGCGCTATCGCCTATTTTGCCATTTCTCTCCTTCTTACGTTTTGTGCGTTCACGCTCTCTACATCGCCAACCGTCCCGGTGAGGGCTTGTAGACTCTGCGAGGCAGGTTTTGTTCTTGCACAGTCTTGTTTCCTCGTGCGCATGGATCCATTTCCTTCAACTCGAGCTCACCGTCAAGCCATACTTCGTGGGAAGCGTCCGGCTAGTCCTTTAGTCGGATTCGTCTGCGTCGCATTTGTGCATTGAATGAATCTGGAGTGGTGTTATATACATTTCATTGCGTTCTCTTCCTCTTGTTAGTGCTGCGCGTGCCTAGCGCCGTTTTTTAATGATTGTTTACGTTGCTATTGTACTTTCGCCATGTTAGACCTATTTCTCGATTATTATTTGTTGCCCGTAGTTGCATTTGTTTCTCTAGCTGCCGTCATCTTCGTGTGCTCTGGTTCTTAGATCATGAGGATCATCTACCTTATTACTATTCTTTATGCATTGTATATTATGTGCTTTTGTTATTCGTGTTCTTGCGTGTGAGGCTGTGTTTTCACTTCGGGTTGTGCCTCTTCTGCATTACATCTCGGTATTATTGTCTACGTGATTTGGCTATTCAATCTGTTGGGTTAGTGTTGGGAATCATAGCCCGTCTCATCGTCGTGCTCCATCGACCACAGTAAGCTTTTATTTGTGTCTCTTTGTCTTCTTTGTTGTTCCTATTACGCTATGTTTTTGCATTGCATATGTAGTGTTCATGCTCATTCTGGAAAAAGCAGCATGCATATCTTATCTCTGTAGTAAAGCTAAGTGTAAGCAGACGAGATGGAAGTGCCACATTACCACAATTCTGAAGTTGCAATGACTAATCTTGCCAAATGCATGGGCTGGATGGATCGATGCATTACATACCATAGTAACAGGTTGGCTAACGTTCAATTAACATAAGCGAGGCAAAGGAAAATGATATAGAGATATATGTGAAGCTTAATTTCCTCGCACATAGAAAATAGTTATCGTTGGCATTTTGTGTTGATTTTGCAATTGACAACGCCGTTTAAAACTTTGATCCACTAAATGAGTATCCGCTTCCAAAGCCCGGCAAACAAATTATCCTAGCAATAGAAAGATTAATCTATTAATGGAGTTATTTTCAGCGGTTAGATCCAGTTTAAAACATAGGAAATCTTGTTGGCTCAAATCCTGTTGTTTTTGATGGTTCGCTTGACAAGCGAAAATGATGATAGTGATATGTTGGGCTTAATTTCCTCGCACGGAGAAAATAGTTGTCAATGGTATGCTATGTTGATTTTCCAATTGACAACACCATCTAAGGATTTGATCACTAAATGAGTATCCGCTTCCAAGCCCGACAAGCAAATTATCCAACAACGAGAAAGATTAGCCTATCGGTGGAGTTATTTTACGCACTTAGATCCTCATTTATCTATGTTTTAACCTTTATTCTTTATTCCGTCCACAGTTATATTGTTACTCTGTTTTTCTTTCTTTGTGTGTATATGCATGCGAGGATACTATTTGCTATAGTCTATTATTTTTCACGGTCTTGTTTGTGCCTTTAGAAATAAGGCGCTTTATATACCATCACTTATCAATCACTGGTTAACTCGTCACTTTTTACGAGGCCAACTTGCAGTTCGGAAAAAAAAGTTGCTGCATCATCGATTACTCTTTGGAATAGTTAGTACCCTTTGACATGTGCAGTGTTTTCAATGATTTGTTGGTGGAGCCAATTGCCAATGCCTGTCATGTCCTTTTTTCAGTTTTGCTCGAGCATATTCCTTGATTACGTAAGTTAACATTCTGTGAAATTACTTGACCTTGTGATGATTTCTCATGTTACAGAAAATCACCTATTTGATCTCGCACTCTGATGCATCTTGGCCATTCAGTCCTATCTTGTATGCTTGGCGTCCAATTCACGTTCTTGTCTAGGTGCGGGGAGCTTAATGCTGCTTGTCTGCACTTCTTTTTGGGTGTGAGCTTGCGCATCTTTGATCCATTTGGTGCTGTTTCCTGCTTTCGATTGAATTGGATTTTGAAAGGAAAGGCTGGTTTGCTACTTTCTTTTGCTTAATTCCATTCGATTCATTGCTACGATGTATCGCTAGAAAATATTAAAGAACTTAGTTTGAGTTCTCACGATTTAGATGAAATGAGTCGCAAAAATGTTCTTGAATGGATCAATCAAAATAAGCAGAGACGAATACTCAATAAGTGTTTCTTAAGAAAAGTTTTAGGTAAGTTATAATATCAATTTTCTTGCATGAAATCTAACTCTGCTACTTTTCCTTGACCATATATTAATTACAAACCTTCTCGGTTTAGTCGATAACTAAAATGACAAAGATTAGCTGTTAGATTGAATATGATATAAATCTCAGGTTTTCTTTTTGGGAGACATATGACCAGCACATGAGAATATTTTGAGATTGCAACTTTCCATATACAAAATGCATGTACCTTGCTATCACCAACATGCATTTTCAGTATTGATGTGATGTAGTAACTCATCAGCTGTTGTGAATAATTTATTTACCTATTAGCTGAGCTTAAAGAGATCGAAATGGAAGACATTAAGGAGGTGGCGCCTCATATTGACAGCTGTGATGCAAGTAACACCCTTGTAGTAGTTGGTTATCTAGGCGAAATTTACAGCTTCTCTGAGAAGAAGTGAGGTAAATTTTGGAAACCTCGTGAAGTTATTTACGGTTTCCAAGTCCTGAACATTAGTAATCTCATTACAAAGTTCTATATGTGTGAGGATCCGAGTTGTATCTCTTCAAATTAGATGTTAATCCAAACTGATATAAATGAGAACATCAGTGGCATTCTCATTGATTGGCTGATAAAGGTAAAGAATTTTATTGTATGCTTGGAATTCAGTACAAATGTATAATCCTTGGTACAAATCAATTACTTTGTACCTGTGAAAACCAGAGATATTACTAAATTTGTCATTTTCATAGAATATTTTGCTTTTTTTCATTTGTGTTATAACTGATTTGTACCAGCTTGTTATGTGTTATTGTAGGATTCATGGGGACAGTTGCTGTGTAAGAGGAGAAAATAATTGGAGCTTGGTTTGTACAATCACTTTCACATTTGCTCTGTGTTTCCTAACATTTTTATGCACATTCTGTGGGAATTTATAGTGAGTTTACAACAGCAAATTTAATACACATAGTGTTATACACCAAATAGCAATGATCCAATAACAGTAGTGGAGTGTCAGCTCAAGAATTTGGAAACTTGATTGTGTTAGACACCCATTGCAAGTGAGACATAAAAGAAATGCAGATACCGCATTTCACGCTCCTACAAATATACAATGCACAAAAATACCTCTTGAGTTACCATTACCAGATCTTTGTCGACATAGATGAAATGGTAAATTCTTGAGCGCATTATGTCGTCGTATACTCATAAGCGATTATTTAGCGTTTGGTCATTTCGTAAGCTTATTAGTCATGTTTGTTATTTCGGATGAGTTACAGGCTGTGAAGTTGAAATGGAAAACATTAAGGAAGCAACACGATATTGACAGTTGTGGTACAAGTAACACTCTTGCGATAGTTGACTATGTAGATGAAATTTACTGACCTCTACAAAAGAAGTGAGGTAATATTTTCAAACCACAGTGAAGTTATTCTCTGTTACCAAATTTTGAACATTGCTAATCTCATTACAAAGTTCTATATGTGTAAGAATCTGAGTTGTGTCTCTCCTAATTAGATGTCAACCCAAACCGATATAAATAAGAAGATGTGTGTCATTCTTATTGATTGGTGATAAAAGTAAGAATTTTATCCTATGCTTGGAATTGAGCACAAATTTATAATATCCTTGAGTACGGATCGATTGCTTTGTACACTGCGAAAAGTAGAGATGTTATTAAATTTGTCATTTCATAGCATATTTTACTTCCTTTCATTTTGTTATAGCTGATTTGTATCAACATGTTAATACGTTGTTGTCCACGCTGCCCTATTTTGTGTGCTTATTTGGTTCTATACTTGCTCGAATGCCTCTGATTTTCCACACAGCCTCGAAACCACACACTTCAAACACCACTTGCCTCTGCTGATTCTCAATCCCTTGACTCATCTCGGAGGCCCTCTAAGAGGTGATACTGTTTGCTATAGTCTATTATCTTTTGCGGTCTTGTTTGTGCCTTTAGAAATAAGATACTTGCTATGAAATTTTGTTTCCATCAATAAATGCATGATTGTTTTCCACAATACCATACGGTTAAAACCGTTATATACGCTAAGTATTTTATCGTTGCCTATCAATACTTAGCCTTGTATAGCCAGTGACCGTAGACTCACTCGCATTGAAGCCTCACGGTTTGCCACAACCCCACTGATTTTAGAAATTACGAAAAGACCCGAAGACACTACTAGAACCCATTTTTTTAAGAAAAAGTCCTCTAAAATTACATTTACATTTTAGTTTTTACCATGTAAGTATTCCAAACATTTGTAATCTCTTTTATTTTAACTTTCTTAATGGGAAGACTCCTAAAACTCTGTTAAAAATTACATCTGGATTTGTTTTTTTAGCGAGAAGCCCACAAAAATTTCAAAATTTTGTGCGGCTTCTCCAGTTTTTAAGGAAAACCCTTAAAACTCCCTCAAAAAATATGTCTATATCCATTTGTAGAATGGTAGAGACCTCAAAACTTTCAAATTTTGTTTCTATCTCATTGGTGATTGTTTTCAAAATTTGTTGTTGTCTTCTCTACAAATTTTTCCCAGCCACATTTTGCTATGAAATACCTAAAAAACACACCTAAATAAGTTTTTTCCAAATAGGCCCTCAAAATTCTTATATTTTCCTTGCGGTTCTTTTCTTGATCAAAAAACTGTGAAATACTTAAAAATTAAATCTAGCTAGATTTTTTACAAGATTGCCCTCAAAAAAAACTTAGATTTTTACGCTATTCTTTTCTTTGCGAGAAAATCATTTTTGTGCGTCACCGCCCACCTCTGTTGTGGCGTGGCGCCTCATATAAATACCTAGTATTTACTATTGTGATCGACCTTGTAGATTTTGTGCCTCTTGTGAAAATTATTTAAATATCTCAAAAGTTCAAATAAACTTTGGTTGAAAATATTTTATTTGAGTTCCAAATGCCTAAAATATTTTTCAGAATTTTTGGATATTTTGCTATTTATTTGACTTTATCTAATTTCTACAATTATTTTAATTGGGAAATGATTTTAAAAACACAATGTATAGTTTTGGGCCAAACCCAATGAGCACAGCCCCATTTTCAGTAGCCGCATCGGCCCGATCATGCCTTTGTTAGCCGCTCATCCATAAACCCTGGCCACGCGGGCCACATATCGACCTAATAGATTTATTTTACTTGGTAAATAGTATTATTAGCGTCGGCATGAAGTCATAATTAGGATTTTCCATTGGAAAAAATTAAATCAGAAATCAAAATCAAGCGTGGCGTCGGCATGATGTCATTATTACGAATCTTACGTAGTAAAATAATTAGAGTAATTTGTTTTTATTCTTTTCTTTTATTTATTTAGAGAGCCTGTTCTTCTTCATCTGAGCTCTGATTGAGGTGATTCAATTTATAAAAAGCTGTAAAATTAAGCTCTATTTGTTGGCGAATTTTATTTAATTTTGGAGTTAAGTTTGCTCACTATTTTAGTATTTATTGCTTTATTTAATCGTTTAGCGTTCACATTGAAGTACCGAGGTGTTTTTATGCGATGAGGCTAACTCAAAGCAAGGTAGAATAGAAACACGAGCTTTTTGAAGGCAAGTTGTACTTTGATCATGTTGAGCCCATGTTTTAAAAGTTATATTATTTTAAACTATTGCATGATAATTTAAAGTATAACTATTCAATTAAATTGGTATTAGTTATTTAACCTAATTGAACTCATGTGAATGTTATCATTTGTATGCCATATTCATTTGTCACCCTATATGGTTCTTTATTAGTTGGTAACTATTAATTGCCAGCGTGGAGAAGGTTAAACGTAAATAGCTTGCTTAGCCATGCTTGAGTTATTGATATCATTTTGAGAAGCAAATAAATCTTGCTTCACGGAATATAGAACATGTTTATGGAAATGGGTGTAAGTGTTGTTGTCACACAATGTTGTTGATGGCATGTGGTGCATTGTAATCAACTAGGGTGGTAAAATGATTTAGGCTGAGGGCAAGTGGCAAGAGATTTGAACTTTGGTGGGCTAGTGTGGCATTTGGTAATTGCATTATTTGATAAATAAAGGTTGTTGATATGGATAATGGTTATTATGAGTTTTTGGGAAGACTTGCCTTGGCCAATTAAGGACTTAACATTGCAAGCATTTGAAAGAGAACAATCATGCAACCCCATATGGTATGGGACAGACCTAGCTAATTAATTTGTAATGTATAGATGTTGGTATTGTCAAGGTGGTGTGGGTTTAGGTTGCAGGTAGACTCACATGGCCCAAGAGGGCCTTGATGGTGGTAACCAGTCCCTTTAGTGTTGAAACCTCAGCAGAAGATCTTTGAGTTTAGGCAGTATTGTAAAATTTATTATGATTGATCACTCGCAAATTCTTGTATGGTGATTCACGGTAGACATGGTGAGTTGATTATATCTTATTGGTAAAATGTATAACCTCTCGAGTGAGTTAAACCTATTGAATATGATACGTGCATGGTGTTGAGCAATGCTCGGGAATTCTGATCAAGGTTAGATTTTGATAAAATGAACTTGGGAATGGATGCGATTGTTAATGTAAGTTTGAAAGTTGATTTGAGGGCGTGAGTTAGGTTATTTGAGAAATAAGCGAAATTTACTATCGTTATTATTTGTTTTACTATCATTTCAATCTATCATATTATTCATTTTGTAAATCAACTTTAATGCAAAATAACCAATTGACCATTCATTTGGAATAAGTCATGCATATAGATATAATAGAATTGTACATTGCATAACTTGTTGAGTGCTTTAAATACTCACCTTGCAACAACAAATCACCGGTTGGAGAAGAGTCTACACCGACTTACAAGGAGGAGTACGAGGAAGAAGCGATCAACTTCAGTGCGAATCTTGTCGGTTGCATGTAGCAAATTGAAGGGTTACTCTGAATAATTTATTTTCACTGCAGGTTTATTTATTTCTTATTCTATGCCCTGTGTGGCATATTTGTATGAGGTTGACCTAAAAGGTCATTCAATAGGTTATATTTAATAGATGAAGTCTTTTATTATATTCTGCTGTGTATGAATGTGATATTCATCTATGTTGAGTTTGTAATGCACTAAGCGTGACCTGGACTAATGAAGAATACCGCAGAGGTTCAGATTTGCATATTCGGGTCCGACACTCATCCCTCTACTTCTCATCTCCTTCTTTCTTGATTCATGTCTAATGCTTTGAATATTTTTCCATGGAAAAGGCCATTGGCTCAGATTGATCGGATATCGCTCTTTACATCCTAAACCATATTTTTTATCGGACTCAAAGTCGGACATAGATAATACGATCTGAATACAAACTAAAATATCGGTCATGAATTTGGCGTGAATACAGTGGAATCGATCTGATACCAAATATTTTTGTCGGATATTGCCGAGACCTCCCTTTTGGTGTGGAATACCAAGAAGGTATGATCTTGCACAATGTACTAATTCTATGATCGGTGATTAGTATGCACATTTACAACATTTTGATCACATTCATACACAAGTTCATAATACATTAATGAAGCGTAGTTTATACAACAAGGCAGTTGAAATAAAATCAGTGGAAGATACAAAGTCAACGGTATGCCTTTGCCCAAAGATACCATAGGCAATGATAAAATTAAACCCTAGAAAAGCTCATCATTTTCATCCCGAAACCTTGTTGAGAGCGAGGATGCTTGACTAGAGGGGGTGAATAGGCGGCTTTTAAAATTTAAATCGTTAATTTCTACAAGGCAATTCACCCCTAATTATCCTAATACCAAAACCTTAACAAATATCAATGCGGAAGTGATAAACTAAGGTTTTGACAATTAAAACCTAAATCAACTAGGCTCACTATGTGCACTAACTAATTATGTCTCTAACAATAATTGCAATTCTAAAGACAAGCAATCAATCAATTTAATTCTATGAATATAAATAATGAAAACAATGCAAGCACAAGAGACACAATACTTTTTAGTATTGTTAGGAGACTTGCAGGTCTCCCTAGTCACGTTGAGGTTAGCCCAAGCAATTGGGTGGCTCCACGAATTGAGCAACTACCTCGAATCCACTAGTGGTAGCTCCTTTTTCCCTCCCGGGTGGCGAGGCTCAACCTTCACAAACTTCGCTGGGACTTCTCACAACCTCCGTTGAGAAGCTCACGCGCATACGCCTTCTACGCCGTCTAGGAGGCGGCAACCTCCAAGAGTAACAAGTCAAGCCCTTCCGCTTGACTTCACCTAGTGCAACACATGCACTCCGGTGACCTCCTCGTGCAACATATGCACTAGGGTCCTCCTTAAGTGCAACACATGCACAAGAGGCTCTCAATCCTCTCTAATTGCAACACATGCAATTAGAGGCTCACCTAAACTCAATAAGCAAATGGAAGAGGGCAGCACATGCACACAACTCAACAAACACCCAAATGCTCTAGCTGCACAGCCACACTCTGCCCTTGCTCCTCAAGGCCTCCTTTTATAGCCTCCAAGCCAAAACTAGCCGTTGGGAGCAGGTGGGCAAAGTGCCAAGTAAACCGGTGCTTCCGCCCAGCTGGGACCCGGTAGCACCGGCCTCTACTCAGCGGCTACAAAACTAGCCATTGCGGAGGTTTCCGTAGTACCGGCCTTCACCCAGTAGCACCGGACTCAATTGAACACAAAAACATCTCCTCTGGAATTTTCACAGGCGGCACTACTACGAGAAAAGCTTATCACAGACGGTTGGGCCGTCATCACGAGTGGTTTCCCGGCAAATGCAGCAACCATGTGTCGATGATGTTACGGCATATCACGAGCGGTTTAGAAAGCGTCATGATAAAATATATCACAAATAAATGCGTGATATGATAATATCGAGAGCGGTTTTATTTAGCAAATGCGTGATGTGATGATATCACAAGCGGTTTTGTTTAAGCTATCTGTTACATCATTACATCACGAGCGGTTTTAGTTTTGAACCACCTATTACATCTTTATATCACAGACCGGTTTTAATTAAAAGCATGCGTGATAAGACTTCTAATAGGCAACTATTTCTCTATTTTTAGCTAGCTTAGAGAAATGCTAGCTCGCCCTCTGGAAAAAGCAGATTACATAATAACTAAACTCATGTTACAAAAACATTACAACCATTTAGAAATGAACTTAGATATATTAACCAAATGTAAATCAATAGCATTAACCAATTAATAGAATACACAACTACAATTTACAAATCCACAACACAAGTTTGACAATTAACCCAAATGGTAATTTAGAAAAATCGACTCCTCAAGTTATACGTTGCGTGGAACTACGCCTTTTTGTGTAAAACGATTGAGCAAGAAGGCACAAAAGCTGTCCTCGAATTCGCTCGGATCGGCCTCTTCCAACGCGGTTGTTACCCGATTAGGCGTTTTCTTAGTGACAAGAGTTCCATGTTGTGCAAGCGTAAAATCCATAACAGTTATTTCCTTTCCTGCTTTGGTAGCCTTTGCAAATATAGATTTGGTTAGTTCGAAGTTATTATTACGTAGTTTACATAGGATTATTGTGTTCTGCGGATCAGAAAACTTAAAATCGTGATTAAACTTCGCCTGTCCTTGCGGAAGGCCCTCCATAAGCTTTGTACACTTTGAGCAGCTACGTGATTGCAAGAGGTTAGCCTCGCTATTCGGGAGAAACATACGTTTGAACAACCTACATGACCATGTTATCTTTGGAGAAGCGTGATTAATTACAGTGATTAATTTTGCGATAGGTTGTAAGTCGTGGCTGCCACTGCGTAAGGAATTAAGGTAAATAACCCGATTAATCGATGGATGAATTACAATGAGAACCCGTGAAACCTACGGGTATGTCGGCATGGTCAATTAGAGCGAGTTGCGAGCATAGTGCAAATCAAACTAGCACTTGCAGTTGTGTGGTAAAAGTATGAACTCTTTATCTTTTGAGCCATGAGGCCTCTTGACGTGTTTATCGACAAATCCGTAATCTCTGTCCATTGTTTGCTTGGAGACTATGTGTGGGTCTAGGAAACCCACCACGTTGTTAGTTTTGTCTCACTTCCGGATCATGTATCTAAATATCTGAAAGCATTGAGTCATATATATATATATGACTTTTATCGATATTATCTGAATGTAGAATGTGAATGCACACACTTACAATGTCCAGCATCTCAAGGCCTTGCGTCGGCGTCGAGGTTGAAGGCGTCAAAAGGACATCGAAGTCGGTGTGAAGAATCCCCGATGACTCACTACAAAGAAGCGGGGAAAAATTCGTGGGCGAAACCCATGAATTTGAGAGGCCAAAACCACAATTTAATTTAAATTCATTGTGAGCAAACCTGTCGAATTTAGTGCGAATTTAACTCGGTGAAATTAATCAATTAAATTCATGGGTACCCACAATTTAAGTTAAATCGATGAGTTTATGCCAAGCCACGAATTTAACTAGGAATCTGAGTTAAATTCATGGGTTTATTAAACCCACGAATTTAACGATTAAATCGTCTTCAATGTGGCCCATAATTTAATCATTAAATTAAGTGAGCTATATATACCAATTTAATCATTAAAGTCGATGAAAGTACAAAACAACAATTTAATCTGTTAAAGTCGTAGGCTTAATAAACACGAATTTAATTTTTAAATTCGTGAGCACGAAAGGCAAAAGCGAATTTATCAGGGCGGCGAGATAAATTAGGTGGGTTTTAATAGCTCACAATTTATCAGATCATTTATACACAAATGTATATATATATATATATATATATATGTATATATATATATGTATATATATATATGTATATATATATATATGTATATATATATGTATATATGTATATATATATATATATATATATGTATATATGTATATATATATATATCCATATGCATCCCTCAATACATATAACAACTAAAGAAGAAAGAAAAGGCAAAAGAAAATTGAAACTAAAAATTGCTAAGCAAAGAATAAGAAGGATCATCTATTTTGTTCAAATCGATCGGAAACACTAACACAAAGAACTAACTCCACAATGAAGTTCAAGCGAGCGAAGAATTAACAAACAAGACACCAAACCTATTACCTCTACTAAAATACTGAAAAACCTTTTAACTCTTCAAAACCGGCTTAAAACTAAGTCAAAAATGTACAAAATTTGGCATGCCCTCTCTAGTAAATAGGACATCCACTCGTGGACAAAAAAACATTTGCGGTTATAATATATATCAATCTCTCAAACCCAGAAGGAGACATTCTAGCGAGATCCTTAGATAATCCAATCACACATCCAAGCGGCAACTTGTAAACTACTGCAATGATGTACAACACATTACAACATAATAGATACAATCCACATTCCATTACAATAAGTCCATCACAATAAATCGATCACAATGTATCCATCACAACAAGTCATAAAGTACAACGATAATACACCAATCGAGCTCACAATGGATTCATGCCTCGGGGTTGTTGGTGTTGTTGTATTACCACCACCGTCGGCCTTTGTTGAAGATGTCTTCTATGATGTAAACGATCGTTGTGCGTCTTTGGGGTGACCTAGAAACACTGCAAGTTCAAAATTAACTTAGGTTGTGTTACAAGTAACATTATGCTAATTCACATGAAACAAGGTCAGAATAGTACTATTCAGCAAGACACAATATGAGAATATCAATATGTGCGAGTCAACCTAAACAAGAATAGATACTATATATAAGAACTACACCTATGAGCTAGTCAAGATATGCTATAATAATCATATGAACATCAATCTCATATTCAATGAAGCATGAAAGTAATACTCTCTAGTATTAGCAGTTAACCATCTAGTTCAAGGCCAAGATTATAACTAAAATTATTTAATTCAACTTCCAAAGACCTAATTGCATCAGGAGTATTCAAAGACCTAAAGACCGAAACCAACCTTTTAACTCTTTAAAATCGGCTTAAAACTAAGTCATTGAAATGTACAAAATTTCGTGAGACCTCTCTAGTAAATAGGACATCCACTCGTGAGACTAAAAACATTTGCGATTATAATATATATATCAATCTCTCAAACGAGAAGGAGACATTCTAGCGAGATCCTTAGATAATCAATCACACATCAAAAGCGATAATTTGTAAACTAAATGCATGACCACCACCACAGTCGTATGGTTGAAGATGTCTTCTATGATGTAAATCGTTGATGCGTGCTAGAGGCGTGACCGAGGAAACACGTAAGTTCAAAATTGACAAACTTAGCTTGTGTCACAAACTTAGAATGTTTTAGACATCCATACAATGGTGTCACTTTGAGGTCAACTGAGGGGCCACGGGTTGAAGTACATAGGCATTCCTTGGCACGGCATAGTTGGTGGGTACATAGAAGAGCAGGTTTGGAAGTGGGAGCCTGTAAAGGCATGAAGCAGTACATTATGCCACATATAAATCATTCATTCAAATTTTGAATAGCATAAATTGAACCGATCCGTCTTTACATGTGGTGCCTCTCCTGCAAGGTGGTGCATCGTGTGGAGTGAACATGTAGAAAGGAGGAGGAGATTTGAGACTCTGTGGATCATAGTTTGTGATATAAAGTATACATAATAGATTTTTTAAAAATAAAGAATGCATGAGAATATCATATAGGAGGTGCATCTCCTAGGGTGGTGCACGCATCCCGATGGGGTTTATGAAGGGCCAGGGGAGGTGAGGCACCTGTGATGCTTCTCCTTGTGGTGGTGGCTGCATGTCGGAGAAAACATGTAGAAGGGAGGTGGTTGGGAGCCCTATGACATAATAGTCAAGTTTGTGAATTCTTGATTTTCTGAGCTAAGTGAATTAGAGAGTAATGAACTTCATCGACATAAGCCGTGTAAGCCGCTGCGGGGCGGTCACATTAGTCAAGTCATGCGACTTCGTCAGGGCGTCAAGTAGCCTATAAATTCCTTAACCTCCTCGGTTGTGACCCTCCCGGAGTAAATTGATCCCCACTTAAGATCATCCGACATCTCTTCCATCCGGTCGTGATCCTCCCCATGGTCGACATCTCTTCCATTTCAATGGCACCGCCTGCGGCCTCTCCATGGCAGTGCCACACCAAATAGTTAGGCATGAACCCGTTTTGCAAATGTGGTACTTGCACTATATCCTTCTTTGTAGTAAATTTTTATTCTCATGGGAGGTACCACGGGCAATACACATATTCAGCTCCTCCGGCGATTGCTTGCTTCAGAAAGCATCGTGATCTTCCCCATTCCCTTGAGTGCCCCCAACACTCCTCCATCAAGTCATACATCGCCCCTTGATCGTCACCCATTATCAAAGCTAAACAAATGAAGCGATGTCAGCGTCGACCATGGCTTAGGTGACAAAGACAACCTATTAGGAAGATGTGTTCTAAACCCACCCAAGAATGGAGGCTATTGCATGCGACACGTGGCGTGCGCTCTGAGCCGAGCGAAATTTGGTGGCATAACCTTGTTGTTCTCCAAGCTTACGCGCGATCTTTGATGCGTCGGAGAACATCCGAGTTATGCTCGAGAAATCACGCGTTCGCTCGCCGCATCCACAGGCCATATGCAACAACCAACATTCTCGGGCTGTCAAAATCGCTAGACAATTCCGGAACCCGCGCCTCACAAGCAAATGTGAGATCTTGCGTTCTGACACAGGTGAAACCTAGGCTCTCTCTTATTCAACACACCATAAACTCTAACATTATATACAGCGGCGAGAAAATAAAAATATATATCATATCGGCGAATATAAAATGAGATGAAATAACTAAGCGAATATAAAGAGATGAAATATACCTTCTCCCACGCCGGTGGGGGCATCGCGGAGGTCGGGGAGGCGGGGTGGCGCCGGCCAGCCCAGCGATGTAAGCAGCGGCCGAGGCCGACAGCGAGGTGTGGGTGCCGGTGGGCGAGGCAACCGGAGCGGCCAGGCGGCGAGGTGAGGCGGCTGGCGGGAGGCGCGTCTCGGGCGAGACAGCGCGGCGAGTGGCCGAGTGAAGAGCGGCCGCCGAAGGCGGTAGAGCGATGTCGCGGGTGGCAGATTGGCGGCAGCGTCTCGGCGGCAGCGGCGTGGCCTTGAGGGAAGCAACCGAAGCGGCGAGGCGGCAGGAGCAGCGTCTCGGAAAAGGCGGTAGTGGCCGGAAGGCCAGTGTGGCGGTGTGGCCGAGGCTCTCGGGCATCTTGAGTGTGAGCTAGGCGCTTATGGTAGGCGGCGGCAGGGAGGCGAATGGCGAGGATGGGGAAGCGGCGAGAGCGAGAGGAAGGCCGATGGGCTTTTCAATTCGGAGTTAAATTCGTGGGTAATTTGCTGGCCACAATTTAAATGAAATAAATTCATGGGTGTAATCATCACAATTTAAATAAACAAATTCGTGGGTATATTGTGGCCTGAATTTAATTAAATAAATTCATTGATGTTATTGTGGCCACAATTTAATTAAAAACTTGGGTTTATAGAAACCGGCAATTTAAATAAATAAATTCGTGGGTTTTTTATTACAATTTAAAAAACCCGCGATTTTTCTCATTTCTTATAGTGACTTCGTTGATATATGCTCATACTTAATGGTGATATACTCGTTATGCGGTCTTGCCTTTGGCTTTTAGCCTGTTGCATACCAATTCTACAATCGTAGCAAGCAATAGAAAGGTTCTTCATCGCTCTCATTACAAAAGGCTCTCTCCTATTTGGTATACTCGGGCGGTGAGGCAATTGGATAGTCAATTTCTTCGTGATTTGCTTCGCTTTGCCCTTGACTTTTTACGCCATAAAGTGCACGCGCGAGGCAGTGGGCACCATCCTTGAATGTCCTTTGATGCGGGGCACGGGGAGCGATTTGGTGCTCTGTGAGGTGCATCATATGGCTCGAGCGATTAGGGAAGCTCGGTGATGGAGGGCCGGCGTCGGGGAGATGTCCTTTCTTTGGGCCTTTGGATAAAAGTGTGAATGGCATACCCAGTGTCACAATCTCATCGTTTAGGGGCATCGGTGGGAGCCGGTCTTGAAATTATCGTTTACACGTCCACACTAACAACCGTGAATCCACATGCCACAAAGGTGCCATGCACGGCGCTCCTTCAATAAGCGAGCAGCGACCCCGGCGGTAGGAATAAGAGTGGCACCATGGACAAGTCTCACTTGGAGAGTGCCGTGGCCACCTACATAGCGGTACACAATTAGCTAATCGTCCAACAACTATTGCATGGAGCATTCAAGACATATATATAAGTACCTTCTTTATCACAGACGGAGATTTCCCATGTTCGGTGTGGGAGTGGCGGTGCCTTACAGTGCACTCTTTCAGTAGTAGGGGCTGATTTGCCCACATACATACAGGACTTGCGCGAGGTGATTATTGAGCCTTTCCTCGAGGCTTTTATCTTATTGTTGAATTCTTCTCTTAGTCTTTCCTCAATCCTTTGTACCAATCGTTCCTCTCGCTCTGCTTTGGTTCTCTTCCTACTCGGTATTTGTCTAAGTCGCTTTGAAATCCGACTTCGAGAACAAAAACTAACACCTCGCGTGCGACGAAGAGTGTTCCTTGTTTCCCAAAGTGTGGAAGTACATCTTTCTCCTGTTTGGCAAAAAGTGCCCTCGGAAGATTGTGTACTCAACGCTACTGCAAGATCTCGAAAAGTTAATTCACTTACGAGTAAGAACTAATTCGTACAAAATTGGAAGTCCGATATCTTACCCGATCGTTGGCGAGACTTCCTCGTCCATGAGGTTTGTAAAGGAGGCGGTGCGAAAGGCGTGGCACTTGACATTGCTCTCAGCCAGTCTCTGGCGCGTCGGTCAACGATACATGCAAATGGCACCTGAGGCCTCCTCGTCCTCCCTCTCCCATTGGTCCCTCTTCCCCATGTACCCAGTGGTGCCAAGTCTGTGGGGGTGGGTGCTCCTTGCCTGCAGGGCCTTGTGGGCTTCACTTTGACACACGAATTCATCCGTCGTCTTCACCTCAACAAAATTTTGCCATACATCCTCGATAATGAACATGTACATAGATAAAGAGTCTGTCCTTATTGACATCTTCCTTGACAAGGTGCTCTTGAAATTCTTCCGCCTTTCCGCCACTAGCGATTGCATCTTGTCGCACTAAGATCACAAAGTATTACGGGATATCGAGCGAAGACATAATTTACGTCACCAAGTCGTTGCGGCTCTCATCGGTCGACTTCGGGATGGACATGTGATGGGGACCCGTTCGTCGACTATCCGCACAATGTCCTAAATGAATTCACCGCCTTTCTTGGTTCGGTGGGGCCCCATCCTTCGATCAACCGCTGTGATGGTATATCGTTAGTGGGCCTTTTATTTGCTCCTCTTGGACCTCGAGGATGTTTTCTTTTGGTGACTCATCACATCCTTGAGACGGCGAATGAGGGACACCATCTTACAATCTAAATTTGGTTGTCACAGCACTTGAGGAAAGAAAAGTAAACAAACATGGAAGGCTACCAATTGATGGCTGCTTTTATTTAATGGGTACAAAGGTAGTTGGAGAAGGTAAGTTGAGAGAAGAAATTCACGATATTTTAGTTATAAGTTCTCGAAGTAATGTCTAACTTGGTCTCGACACTAGTGCGGATCACACCATACCTGATTGGCTTGAGTAATCTTGTTGTAGTTGCTAAATCGAATATGCCCAAAAATGAAGGCAATAATCTTGTTGTAGTTAATAAATCGAAGTGAATTTCTCTCATAAATAAAGCATAGCCACTTAATGGACAGTCATACACCTCACCAGGGATGGATTGAGGAATAGCAAAGAATTAAAAAATGTGCCCTCATCTCAAACAAATATCTAGTTCTAATGTTCTTTGTTACTACTCGTACATATCTCACTGCTTTGTTTCTACTCGTACTTCATAATGTAGGTATGTAACAACAAGATTACAACCTCAGCGAAAATCGCTATGGTTTTGCTTCTCCATGATAAGCGAAAATTGGTGAGGGAGCAATTATCGACACTTGAGGCTAATTTCACCATGTATTTCGTTGGGGTAATATATAGTTGCAAATTAAAATAATAAAAATCGTCAATTTTTAACCTAGATCTGCATTTTATATTGGCAACATTCTTTTTGTCACATTGTTAGTGTTTTTAAAATTAGAACAACGGTGTAGACATGTATTTCAATTTAATTACCCAAACATCAATAGTTTAGTTGTCTACGCACAAAGCGATGTAGTGAGATTTCTAGCTAGCCTACTTGAGGTTTAGATAGAAGGGGCGGTTATCGGCACTCTGGGAAAATCGATGGGGGGCGTCGGCAAAGGAGTCTTCGTCGGCGATGGGGAGGCGTCGGCGAGGGGACGGCGTCGTCGATGGGGAGGGTCGACGGCGCCGTCGGCGAAGGGGGGCGTCGGCAGTGGCGGAGCGAATACTTAGGGTTTTGTAGCGTGAGTGGAAGAGTAGAGAATGAATGATCTGCGAGTGGCCTTTTTATATGTCTCCCATATCACGGATGGTTCTAGATTAGAAGCGAATGCATTATAAAAATATCACAGAGCCGGTTCTGCTTAGAGCCGTCACGTGATATAAACTTCTGACGGTTCTATTATAGAACAAATGCAGTGATGAATAGACCTGGACCTTCGCTAAGGTAAATCCAAAGTTTGGCCTTCTTTACATAATGTGTACTATATATGGAATTGTAGATGAAGCAATATCGATAAAGCAAAAAACTATATTAAATAAATCGGATGAATATATACACAAAGTTGTTTTTAATTTGAGCATCTCATTACAAACAACTCTATTATCTTCTAGAGCTAGTACACTTAAAATCATAACTCCACTTGCTCAGAACCACAATCGATATGACCATCCAGGCATATCATTGACTTACGTCGACCATGTTAATACCTATTTCTGTATCTCTGCTCTTCACAGTGGTTGGTCCAACATGTATACCCGTTTTGAAACCCCTCATAAACAAGTGTGCTTCGTTCTACACAAAGTTGAAACATCTTCAATTCTCACAATCAATGCGCGGACAAGACATAAACTTGCCCCCTTATTAAACATATCCTCTTACTGCGGCTCTTCTACAAGCGGAGACACCATTAATGTACTAAGCACTCACAGTTCTTAGTGTACATCCATCTTTGGTCCATCTACACCAAGCATATAGCATTTAGTGTTAATGCAATTAAAACCCATTACTACCCTTACATAGAAAGAACACATGAATCTACAAGCTAAATCTAAAAAACATCAAATTCTATCCTTACCAAGCAAGATCTTGAATATCGCAATTAAACACCGTTACTAACCTTAGATTACCAAAATCAAATGATCCACAATCACCCTTCAAAATCAGCGGTCTTCTTTTACCAAATCGCCTCACGACGCGCGTATGAACCAAATGAAAATAGATCGAAACCCAAAAATGCACCAAGTGGCTCGGGCCTCTGTATTTATATTCTTGATAGAAATCTCGAGACGGTTTTATAAAAAACCGTCAATGATAAACTATATAGCATTCCGAGCGGTTTTATAATAAAACCGTTTGTGATATATAATGAGACGATTTTATTACAAAACCGTGCAGGATAATCGTGATAATACGAGATGGTTTTATAAAATAACCGTGCAGTGATATCTTCCTGACAGTATTTAACTACAATAATGCGCATGATATTGATATATATCTCGGCGGTTTTGTGAAATTAAAATGCAGTGATAATGTCAGCAGCGGTTTCAATATAAAACCGTCGGTGATATTATTTATTCTGAGCGGTTTTGAGAACAAATGCGATGAAACGCGTCTATATAAGCCTTTACGTAGTAGTGGCGGTAGCACGGACCTCGGTGCTACCGGCCTACCATAAGCGATAACACGGACTACCAACCGCCCAAAAACATCCCTCTGCGGATTTTTACACGGCGGGAAAGCGGTAGCACCGACCTCCGGTGCTCACGGGCCCAAACTTGCTGTAGCACGGACCGGTGCTACCGACCTAGAAGGCGGTGAAAATGCACGGCCGGTAATGCGATAACGCTCCCATAAAGCGGTACTACGGCCCAATGTACTACCGGTCCTACATGAAGCGTCTGACCCGGCCTTGGGAGAAAACAACATTTTCACAAAAACTTTTCTCCAAACCATTAAAGATTTATTCTTTGAGTTATTTGAGGGCAACACATGATCACAACACTATACAAAACACATTTGTATATGTTAATCACATACTCCATAGAATCTCATTAAGCACAACTTATTTGCAAAACACATTTGCCAATAAACCAAGAACTTATGAGATCAATCCTCTTAACCATGTGATGATCTACACATGATCAAGTCAATTTGCAAATAAAAACTCCAACTTATTTGCAAAACACATTCATAAATAAACCACGAACCTATAAGATCAATCCTCTTAGCCATGTAAGGATCAACACATAATCCAGACACTTTGCAAAACACATTTGCAAATGCCAACATGCTCTAGGATCGAACCTCATAACTTCCAGCTTATTTGCAAAACACATTTGCAAATAACAAGTCAACACTTTGCAAAAACACATTTTGCAACTAAACCAAGCTTAGCTTTATGATGATCAACACATGACCCAATTACAAGCTAAAACACCAAAGCATGAGCTCTCTATTTGCAACACCTGCAAATCTCTAGCACCATGCAAACAGCCACAACAAATTCAAGTGCATGAGCTCTCTATTTGTATCACATGCAAATCTCTAGCTCCATGCAACCACTTTAAACCAAATTGCTTGAGCTCTCTCCTTTTGCAATACATGCAAAACTTAGCTCAAGCAATGACCACATAAACAATATTGCATAAGCTATTTCCCATTTGCAACACATGAAAATCCATAGCTTCATGCAAAAACCAAACAAATAAGATTCAATTAAGAAGCAAGCATGAGCTCCTTATTTGCAACATGCAAATACTTAGCTCATGCAAAATCTAACATTCGAGCTTCACTCATTTACAACACATGCCAAATGGTTAGCTCAATGCAAAAACCAAACCAAGAGAGTGAGCTAGAGTGAGCCGGCAGAGTTCATCAACACATGATGAAGCTCAAGCTAAAAGACTCAACCCTCTTAAAAGTACGGCAACCTAACTAGCAATCCAGTCTCCCATCCAAACACGAGACCGGTAAAGACTAGGAACACATCCTTAGCCTAGCTAGTTATACCTTTGCCTCTAGCGATCCACTTGGAGCTTTTATGATTTTCAATTACCTTCTCTCCGGGATCACCTCTTCTTCTTCTTGGTCATCAACACATGATGAACCTTCTAGCTCTTCTCTTTACTTGGGATCACCTCTTGAAGCTCATCAGCACATGATGACTTCTTCTTCTTCGAATCTTCATTATCTTGGACTCAACCTACTTCACAACTCGTAGAAGATTGTTAGTCCAACAAATACAGGTTGTCTCAATCATCACGCCTCCATTAACACATAATGGATGCCTCCAAGATCGATTATTACAACCCAAATCAATTGAATGATTAATTGTTGTCTTGAGTACTTTGATGCAACTAATGCTTCATTATACTCAAGAACTTTTAAACTGTCTTTAATCAACAGGAACACCATCAACACATGATGAAATGTCCTTTTATTGATTGAAAGACAATCAAACTCAATTTAAATTTCATTTAAATTGATATGATATATATATAACTACACAAGTTTCATATACTCAAATGATTGTTTCAAAGTCTTGTTCCTTTATATGTTATTTAGCAATAAGACATGGATCAATACTTTTGAAACAACAAGTTAAATTATAAACTCCCTAGATGTGTGCATTCATGTAATATATGAATTAGGAACATAATGCACATATTTGGACTAAAGCAATGGAGAGTTCATACTTTAACTTGAATCTAAGTATGCATTAAGTCAATAGAGTGAATACAAGTGCATACCTTAGGTTTTCCATTTTCATCCAAATATGAGACTAATAAGAATAAGGCTCAATTAAACATGTTAGTCTCATAATGATTAGATTTGTCTTTAAACAATGATTAAACATTAATATTAAACCAATCACCAAAACTAATGGAGCTTGAACTTACAAATCGAGGTAAAGTATGTGTCGTCACAGGACTTGGCCTTCATCCTTTGAATCAAGAATTTAAGCAAGGTTGAGTACTTTTGTACTCGTGAAGACCTGTAGTGTACACAATGGTATAATAAATGCAGGCTATATCAAAGAAATGCTACTAAGGTTATTTGCATAAAGAAAAGTTAAAACATGAATATCAAGTAGTAATTTGTAAGTGGAATTTGTAAGAGCAAGTTTGTGATATGTAAATAACAAGTAAGAATAACATAATTGTAACAACTCACGTCCTTCATGATTGTGAGTATCGAACCATCCCTTAGTATCTCTTAGTATAATATACTGAAACAAGCTTTCCACAATTTTCCAAGGTGAACATTTTTATGAAATTCAAAATTCTAACTAGTGTTGGTGCTCTAAGTCTCTATATATTGCAGGCACCACACTTGGCTTTACAATCTGTGAGGTATACATATTTACCCACGAAATGACCAACTCTTTTCTTTGCTATTTCACTTCCTTTGGCATGTGGGCAGAGGTCATGACATAACCATTACATTACCTAGACCTTACTTTGCACCGACCTAGTGACGACAAACCCTTACTATAGCGGCGGAAGATATTTGTACAATCAACATGCGACGACTAATGGTTATAAACCTCATTGTCCACTTCTTTCCATAGTAAAGCGTACACCATTGTATTGGTATGTGTTTCACCAACACCTTTGTGTGGACACCCCTACAAACAATCCGTCCTAGAAAGCTTTGTGAGTACTCTAGCCTTCCAACATGCAAAGTTAGCCCTAAGTAACTTAATTGGTTATGGTTATCCCATGCTAGCACTTGTGGTTGCCTGAATATATTAGGTTTCACGGATGCTCGTTTGGTCCTTAATTCGACACAAGCGAGAACACTCTCCCTACACTCGTTGCAAGTCCCATGCACATCCGGCTATTGCCATATCTATTACCCACCAAACCATAGTTTTATTTTGAGTTTTATACCAAAATACCAGCAACTACTATTCTCATCATGTCTCAATATTTTAAATTTTAGGCAGGCAGTATATGCCGACCATTCATCATCCCAATTATAAAACATTTCTAAGCAATTGCACATATAATCGAATATACCTATTTGACATCTCTATAATGTCTTAAACTAACTTAGGGTTATCAAGGTTGACATGATAATATTTATTAAGGAAGTTCCATGAAATACTAGGTTATATCTATCGGTACCAACAATATAGCAAATTTACTTAAATTACTCATATGAATACATAAATTTGTAAAACAACATAAGCTAAGTGAAATATTAGGATCAACATGGTCAAAGGGGTGCTTGTTGCGACCTGAATATGCAAATCTGGACCCTCTATGTATTTAGCACTAGTCGGGATCAAGCTAGTGCACACGAGGCTCAATACGAGATGAATATCACAATCATACTCATTGATAACATAAATAAGACTTCATCAAATGGAATAAATCAGTTAAGCGACCTTATGATCCACCTTACATGAATCATACACACAAGGCTAGAATGAAAATAAATGAAACAACGATGGAAATAATTTATTAAGTAGCATCTAAAAGTTCATCTACAATTCATGTCTAATATACTATTAGCATGGCTTATTCCAAAGGAATTACTAACATGGTTATTTTGTAATAAAGTAGCATTTATAAAAGAATACGATAAATAGATTGAAAAGATAGTAAAACAAGTAATAATAGTAATAAATTTCTAAATTATTTTCCAACTAACTTGACTCACAACCTTAAGTCAATTCCATTACTTCCATAGGCATACAACCTCCATTTCCCAAGTTTATTTTATCAAAATCTAACACTTGATCGAGCAATGCTCAATCCGTAGGCACATCTATTCGAATAGGTTTGACACTCTGCGGAGGTTATACACTTTACCCATAAGATACAATCATACACCACAAGGCAAGTGATCATAACAAAGCCTTTCCAATGCTCTGTCTAATCCCGGTACTACCATTTGAGGTTCCAACAACGATGGGACTAGTTACCATTTCAGGGGCCCCCTCTGCGCCATGTGAGTCTACCCGTACACTTGGAACCCACACCACCACGGCGTACCAAGCTGCCGGGACCGAATCTACAATTCAGG
Organism: Otatea glauca; assembly: GCA_036346275.1. Lineage (NCBI taxonomy): Eukaryota > Viridiplantae > Streptophyta > Magnoliopsida > Poales > Poaceae > Otatea > Otatea glauca. The sequence continues at coordinate 24,452,568 of CM070721.1, read as the reverse complement.
GCCCTACAGTGTATTCTATCGAGTCGAGGATCACGCTAGCATACCACGATCTTCTGAGGTTGCACATCACGAGAGCGATCACAGCGATATAAGAATAAATAGTGCAAACATTTATATATACAGGTTATGCGACCTTATGGTCTCCTTACATAAAATCAGCCACGCAGTGACTTTAATTTATTCGGAGAAATGAAATAGCAGCGGAATAAAAAAATGTCGCGAAGCCATCATCTTGCCACGAGGCAACCAACTGAGCTTGCCCCTAATTGTCGGATTCTCAATGTACTCCTCCTCCCCGCTGGTGTGAGACTCCTCCACGATGTTGAGGGTTGATAAGCGAGGAGGGGTGAGTACACAAGGCACTCAACAAGTAATGCAGAATCGGCGCTATTACTATATGCAAAGCTTATTCCAAAGTTGGCTTAGTGGTTCTTTTGCATCGAGCAGAATTTTTAAACCAGTATTTTATTTAGATTAAAGCAATGAAAGATTATAATTAATACTAATTTCTTCAAATAGTTTTTCTTTGAAGATTCTCGGCTACCTGACCTTAACATTCATTTTTAACAACGGCACAACCACCCTTTCCACATTTTGTTTTGAAGATCTACCCTTAGTTTGTAATCCCGAGCAATGCTCAATACAGCGATGCGGCTATTTGAATAGTTTTTACACTCTGCGAGAGGTTGTACACTTTACCCACAAGATCTGTACCGCTCACCACCACGGTGATTGTCCAACAAAGCTTTTCCCAGGAACCTCTACCTTACCCAAAGAACCTCTCCGTGTGCCTTCTTTGTCACTTAGCTCACAGGCGAATTATAGAGACAGGCCAATCATGCGATGGATGGGCACCAAGCCAGTATGCAGTACGCTCCCCGTATAGATACACCCACATGTCTGTCACCTGAGTATCGGAGGAAATATAAAAGAACCCTAATCAACTAGGTCCATCCCATCCGGACATGTGGTTGTCTGCGGATGACTTCGAGATCAAAGGCTTGCAAGGTGATGTCCTTAACAGACCAAGGCAAGACTTCCAACACTCAACGATGGCACCCCGGACCCTTTGTAGCTGCAGGACTCACAACACTCAACAACCGGTTGCCACATAGGCCCACAGCACCTGACCTCTTGCCACTTGCTTTGCGTCTAAATCATTTCCCACTGATTGATTATTGTACAGCACATGCAGCAATAACTCAACATCGATATGGAACCACACAGTCTCCACACTTCAATTTTGTCGGGACCCGAATGCAAATCCGGACCCTACGTGTATCCGTGCTAGTCGGGATCACGCTAGCACACACAATCTTTACAGGTTGCACATCACGGACATTCACAGCGATGTGCAGCCCTGAGATATACTATCCACGACTTCCGAGGCACTTTTTGCGGACAAGGAGAAAGATGTACTATCCACAGCCTTAGGAAACAAGGAACATCACGAGTGCGCATGCACGGCGTTGGGGTTTTGTTCCTGGAAGTCCGGATTTCGGCGACTCGGACAAATCTAGGAGTAGGAAGAGAACAAAAGCGGAAGCGGAGGCAGCGGTACAAAGGATTGAGGAAAGACTAAAGAGAAGAATTCAACAATAAGATAAAAAGCCTCGAGGAAAGGCTCAATAATCATTTGCACAAGTCCCAGTTGTATGCGCAAATCAGCCCCACTACAAAAGAAGCGGTAATGTCGTCGCCACTCCACATTGAACATGAAATCTCTATGCATGAAATCAAGGTACTTATATATATGTCTTGAATGCTCCATACAAATATGTTGGGCCTTGATGGCTAAATCTGCATCTTTGTTATGTAGGTGGCCACATTGCACTCTCAAGTGAGACTTATCTGTGGGGCCATTCTTATTCATTTTGCCGAAATCGCGTATCCGTTTATTGAAGGCGTTGGTGCAGCACGGCTTGTGCCAACAGAGATTCACGAAGGTTAGTGTGGGCCGGTGTATGCGATAATTTCAAATCGTCCCACTACCGGTGCTCCCAAGCGATGAGATTGTGACACCTTTGAGGGCGCCATTCATACTTTTATCCGAGTGGCCAGCGACATCTCCCACTGGGCCTTTGTCCTCCATCACGAAGCTTCCCAAAGCTATGCAGGTCATGTCTTTGCACCTCGGGAGGCACAAAATGGCTCCGTGCCCCTGCATTAAAAGACATTGTGCTGAGGATGGTGCCCCTCATCTCCCGTCACGGACTACTTATAGCGAGAAAAAAAGTCAGGGCCGTCAGGCGAGATCATGAAGAAATTGGACTATCTAATTGCCCATTGTCCAGTATACCGACTAGGAGAGCCTTTTGTAGCAGGAGGCGCATGAAGAACCTTTCTATGGCTTGCGTTAGATTGCGGAATTGGTGCATGGAACATGCTAAAAAGCGATGTAAGGCGCATGCAGTATCTCGGTCGATTTCAAGCACGAGCATCTATTCAACGAGTCATCGGGAGTTCTTCACGGTAGACTTCAAGGACCTTTTGGCGTATTCAACCTCGGCGCCCTCGGCGCGCTCTTAAGATCTTTGGACATTGTAAGTGTGTGCATTCCACGATTATACATTAAAGTGTAATATCGATAAAGTTATATATATGACTCAATGCTTTCGTATATTTAGATACATGATCCGGGGCGAGGCGGAACAAACAACCGGTGGGTTTCACGGACCCACACATAGTCTCAAGCAAACAATGGATAGAATTACAGATTTGTCGATAAATCGTCGGAGAGGCCTTGGCGGCTCAAAAGATAAAGTTCATACTTGCCCCACAACCCGGGTAAGTGCTAGTTTGATTTGCACTATGCTCACAACGTTACATTGTTAATTGACCATGCCGACATACCACACAGTGTAGGTTTCTTTGGGTACTCATTGTAATTCATCCATCGTGGAATCGGGTCATTTACCTTAATTCCTTACAGTGGCGCCCACGACTTACAACCTATCGCAAAATTAATCACGGGTAATTAATCACGTTTCCTCCAAAGATAACATGCTCATGTAGGTTGTTCAAACATGTATGTTTCTCTGGAATAGCGAGGCTAACCTCTTGCAATCATGTAGCGTGTTCAAAGTGTACAAAGCTTATGGAGAGCCTACACGGCAGGACAGGTGCGAGCTGAATCACGATTTTAAGTTTTCGATATCCATTTGTACACAATAATCCTAAGTAAACTATGTAATAATGAGTTTGGAACTAACCAAATCTATATTTGCGAGTGCCACGGCAGGAGACGGGGAACAACCGTTGTAGATTTTCACGTTTGCCACAACATGGAACTCCTTGTCACTAAGAAAGCGGACAATCGGGTAACAAGCTGCGTTGGAAGAGGCTGATGGGAAGCGAATTCGAGGATAGCTTTGTGCCTTCTTGCTCGGTCAAGTTATAAACAAAGAGGCGAGTTCACGACTGCTTGTATAACGAAAGTCGTATTTTTTACGAATTACCGTTTGGGTTAATTATCAAACTTGTGTTGTGGATTTGTATATTGTAGTTGTGTATTCTATTAATTGGTTAATGCTATTGATTTACATTTGATTAATATATAGGTTCATTTATGAAAGAGATGTGACGTGCAATATTAATCTATATGTAATATGCTTATTATTGTGATGGAATCTAATCGGTTGATTGATGAATTGGACATAATAATGCACATGGCTGAAATGGTTGTAATGTTTTTGTTACATGAGTTTAGTTATTACGTAATACACTTTTTCCGGAGTGGCTAGCATTTCCTGAGCTAGCCAATAAATAGAAAAATGGTTGTCTGCTTTGAAGCCTTATCACGAGATGGTTTTTAATTAAAACGATGCGTGATATAAAATATTAAGAGACGGTTTTTAACTAAAACCGTGCGTGATGTAATGTTTTAACGAGCGGTTTCAAACAAAAACCGTCGCGTGACATGATAATATCACGAGCGGTTTTTGTAGAAACCGTGTGTAATGTGAAATATCACGAGACGGTTTACGAATGCCGTGCGTGATATAGCGTGATATCAGCGACACATATTTCTTGACCCATTGCAAGTGAGAGACATAAAAGAAATCGACGATACGCATTTCACGCTCCTACAAATATGCAATGCACAAAAAACCTAACGAGTTACCATTCAGGATGTTGTCGACATAGATGAAATGGTAAATTGTTGAAGCGCGATATCGTCGTATACTCATGGCGATTATTTAAGCGTTTGGTCATTTAAGTGACTTATTTAGTCATGTTTGTTATTTCGGATGAGTTACGAAATGAGAGAGATTGAAATGGAAAACATTAAGGAGGCAACACGATATTGGCCGGTTGTGGTACAAGTAACACTCTTGCGATGAGTTGACTATGTAGATGAAATTCTGACCACTACAAAAGAAGTGAGGTAAATTTTTCAAACCACTGGTGAAGTTATTTCTTGTTACCAAATTTTGAACATTGCTAATCTCATTACAAAGTTCTATATGTGTAAGATACGAGTTGTGTCTCTCTAATTAGATGTCAACCCAAACCGATATAAATAAGAAGATGTATGTCATTCTTATTGATTGGTGATAAAGTAAGAATTTTATCCTATGCTTGGAATTGAGCACAAATTTATAATATCCTTGATGCAGAGATCGATTGCTTTGTACTGTGAAAGTAGAGATGTTATTAAATTTGTCATTTTCATAGCATATTTTACTTCCTTTCATTTTGTTATAGTGATTTGTATCAACATGTTAATACGTTGTTGTCCACGCTACCCCTATTTTGTGTGCTTATTTGGTTTCTATACTTATCGAGATACTGCGCTTTTCACACAGACCTCGAAAGTACACACTTCAAACACTGCTGCCTCTGTGATTCTCAATCCCTTGACTCATCTCGGAGGCCCTCTAAGAGTAATCTTGTTTGCTATAGTCTATTATCTTTTGCGGTCTTGTTTGTGCCTTTAGAAATAAGATGCACGCTATGAAATTTTGTTTCCATCAATCGTCGTAGATTGTTTTCCACAATGCCCTTCCCAGTTAAAACCGTTATACATGCTAAGTATTTTATCGTTGCCTATCAATGCAGCAGCAGCATACGATCTTGACCGTGAGACTCACTCGCATTGAAGCCTCACGGTTTGCCACAACCCCACAGATTTTTTAGAAATTACAGAAAGACCCGAGAGACACTTCTAGAACCCATTTTTTTAAGAAAAAGTCCTCTAAAATTACATTTAGAGTGCAGTTTACCATGTAAGTATTCAAACATTTATAATCTCTTTTATTTTAACTTTCTTAATGGGAAGACTCCTAAAACTCCCTTAAAAATTACATCTGGATTTGTTTTTTTAGCGAGGAAGCCCTCAAAAATTTCAAAATTTTGTGCGGCTTCTCCTGTTTTTTTAAGGGAAAACCCTTAAAACTCCCTCAAAAAATATGTCTATATCCATTTGTAGAATGGTAGAGACCTCAAAACTTTCAAATTTGTTTCTATCGTATCTTTGATTGTTTTCCAAAATTTGTTTGTTGTCTTATGTACAAAATTTTTCCCAGTAGCATTTTGCTATGAAATACCTCAAAAAACACACCTAAATCGTTTTCCAAATAGGCCCTCAAAATTCTTATATTTTTCTTGCGGTTCTTTTCTTGGTGAAAAAACTCGTGAAATACCTAAAATTAAATCTAGCTAGATTTTTACAAGATTGCCCTCCAAAAAAACTTAGATTTTTCTTCTATTCTTTTCTTTGCTTGAAAATCATTTTGTGTGTACACATCACCTCTGATCTTGACATGGCATTAGCGCATAAATACCTAGTATTTACTATTGTGATCGACCTTGTAGATTTTGTGCCTCTTGTGAAAATTATTTAAATATCTCAAAGTTCAAATAAACTTTCGTTGAAAATATTTTATTTGAGTTCCAAATGCCTAAAATATTTTGAAATTTTTTTGGATATTTTGATATTTATTTGGCTTTATCTAATTTCTACAATTATTTTAATTGGAAATGATTTTAAAAACACAATGTATAGTTTTAGGCCAAATAGCAACGAGCACAGCCCACATTTCCAGTGCCAGCGTCCGGCACGATCACTTAGCTGTTAGCTGCTCATCCATGAGCCCTGAACCGCGGGCCCACATGTCGACAGCAGTTTATTTTAATTCGATAAATAGTATTCTTGTGCGTCGGCATGAAGTCATAATTAGGATTTTCCATAGGAAAAACTTGATCAGAAACCAAAATCGGGTGTGGCGTCGGCATGATGTCATTGTTACGAATTTTACGTAAGTAAAATAATTGAGTAATTTGTTTTTATTCTTTTTCTTTATTTATTTAGAGCACTGTTCTTCTTCATACGAGCTACGATTAAGGTGATTCAATTTATTACATAGTTTACATAGGATTATTTGTATGTCAGGTGGATCGGAAACTTAAAATCGTGATTGACATACATCCTTGCGGAAGGCCCTCCATAAGCTTTGTACACTTTGAGCAGCTGCGTGATTGCAGAGGTTAGCCTCGGCTATTAGGGAGAAACATGCGTTTGAACAACCTACATGACCATGTTATCTTTGGAGGAAGCGTGATTAATCACACAGTGATTAATTTTGCGATAGGTTGTAAAGTAAGTGCATTTGCCACTCTGTAAGAATTAAGGTAAATAACCCAAGTCGTCGATGGATGAATTACAATGAGAACCAGATGAAACCTACAGGGTATATCGGCATTGTCAATTAGCGAGCGAGTTGCGAGCATAGTGCAAATCAAACTAGACTTACCACAGGTTGTGTGGTAAAGTATGAACTCTTTATCTTTTTGAGCGCAGAGGCCTCTCAAGCGTGTTGTCGACAAATCAGTAATCTCTGTCCATTGTTTGCTTGGAGACTTTGTGTGGGTCGAAACCCACCGGTTTATTAATTAATCTTCTTCGGATCATGTATCTAAATATATGAAAGCATTTAGTCATATATATATATATATATATATATATATGACTTTGCTCGATATTACACGAATGTAGAATGTGATTGCACACACTTACAATGTCGACGGCATCTCAAGGCCTTGTTGTCGAGCGTCGAGGTTGAAAAGCGTCAAAAGGTCATTGAAGTCGGTCAGTGAAGAATCCCAGATGACTCACTACAAAAGCGGGGAAAAATTAGTGGGTGAAATTATGAATTTAGGCCAAAACCCACAATTTAATTTAAATTAGTGAGCAAGCCGTCGAATTTAATGCACAAATTCTTTCTTTCGAAATTAATCAATTAAATTCATGGGTACCTGCAATTTAAGTTAAATTAAATGAGTTTATGCCAAACCTACTGATTTAACTAGGAATCGAGTTAAATTCATGGGTTTATTAAACATGAATTTAATAGATTAGAATAAATGCGCCAATGTATTTACAATTTAATGCGTTAGAATAAATGAGCTATATAGCCCATGAATTTAATTTATTAAAATCGTAAAGTCGTAGAAATACAAAGCCAATTTAATCTGTTTAAATTAATTAGCTTAATAAACCCACGAATTTAATTTTTTAAATTAGTGGGCACAAAGGCAGAGCGAATTTATGCAGGCAACAGGATAAATTAGTGGGAGTTAATAACTCACGCAATTTATCGAGTCATTTATACACAAATGTATATATATATATGTATATCCATATGTATCATTACATCAACTCATATAACAACTACAGAGAAGAAAATAAAAGGCAAAAGAAAATTGAAACTAAAAATTGCTAAGCGAAGAATAAGAAGGATCATCTATTTTGTTTCAAATCTGATGAAACACTAACACAAAGAACTAACTCCACAATGAAGTTCCAAGCGAGCGAAGAATTAACAAGCGAGACACCAAACCTATTACCTCTACTAAAATACTGAAAACAACCTTTTAACTCTTCAAAGCCACGGCAAAACTAAGTCAGAAATGTACAAAATTTCGTCATGGCCTCTCTAGTAAATAGGACATCCACTCAATGAGATAAAAAAACATTTGCGGTTATAATATATATATATCAATCTCTCAAACCGGAAGGAGACATTCTAAGCGAGATCCTTAGATAATCCAATCACATCCAGCGGCAATTTGTAAACTACGCAATGACGTACAACACATTACAACCATAATAGATATAATCCATATTCCATTACAATAAGTCCATCACAATAAAGTCGATCACAATGTATCCATCACAACAAGTCATAAAGTACAACGTTAATACACCTGTCGAGCTCACAATGGAATTCATGCCTCGGGGTTGTTGGAGTTGTAGGCGCTACCACTACCGTCGGCCTTTGTTGAAGATGGCTTCTACGATGTAAATGCGTTAGTATGCGTCTTGGGCGAGGCGTGACCTAGAGAAACGCAAGTTCAAGATTAACTTAGGTTGTGTTACAAGTAACATTATGCTAATTCACATGAAACATGAATCGAGAATAGTACTATTCAACCCAAGACACAATATGAGAATATCAATATGTGAGTCAAAGCTAAACAAGAATAGATACTATATATAAGAACTACACCTACTGAGCTAGTCAAGATATGCTATAATAATCATATGAACATCAATCTCATATTCAATGAAGCATGAAAATAATCTCTCTAGTATTAACGAGAAGTTAACCATCTAGTTCTCGCCAAGATTATAACTAAAATTATTTAATTCAACTTCCAAAGACCCTAATTGCATCCTTTGAGTATTCAAAAGACCTAAAGGCGAAACCAACCTTTTAACTCTTTAAAATCGAAGCTTAAAACTAAGTCATTGAAATGTACAAAATTTAAGCATGACCTCTCTAGTAAATAGGACATCCACTCGTGGACAAAAAAACATTTGCGATTATAATATATATATCAATCTCTCTCAAACGAGAAGGAGACATTCTAGCGAGATCCTTAGATAATCAATCACACATCCAAAAGCGGCAATTTAACAAACTACGTGCATGTGACCACCACCACACTTGGTATTTGTTGAAGATGTCTTTTATGATGTGTTCGTTGAAATGCGTGCTAGAGGCGTGACCAGTCTGTAAGTTCAAGGGTTGACAAACTTAGCTTGTGTCACAAACTTAGAATGTTTTTGACATCAATACACATGTGGTGTAAATGCAGGGATTGGGTGTTTACGGGACCGCAGGTTTGAAGTACATAGGCATTCCTTGGCACAGCATAGGTGGTGGATACACATGTAGAGCAGGTTTGCGAATTTGGGAGACCCTGTAAGGCATGAAACAATTACATTATGCCACATATATAATCATTCATTCAAATTTTGAATAAGAATTGAAGCGATCCGTCTTTACCTGTGGTGCCTCTCGTGCAAAAGAGTGGCTGCATCATGGAGTGAACATATAGAGCGGAGGAGGAGAAATTTGGGAGCTCATGGATCATAGTTTGTGATATAATGTATACATAATAGAGTTTTTAAAAATAAAGAATGCATGAGAATATCATATAACACGAGGTGCATCTCCTAGGGGTGGTGCACACATCCCAGATAGGGTTTATGAAGGAGCCCGGGGGAGGCCCAGGCACCCTATGATACTTCTCCTTGTGGTGAGTGGCTGCATGTGCTGGAGAAAACATGTAGAAGGGAGGTGGGTGAGAGCCCTATGACATAACAGTCAAGTTTGTGAGATTCTTGATTTTCTGAGCTAAGTGAATTAGAGAGTAATAGAACTTCATCGACATAAGCCATGTAACAGCACATAGGAGCCAGTCACATTAGTCAATTCATACGACTTCTCGTCCGAGCGTCCATTAGCCTATAAATTCCCTTAACCTCCTCTCGGTGTGACCCCTCCCGGAGTTGGGAGAATTCGATCCACCTGCCAAGATCATCCGGTCATCTTTTCCATCAGGTCGTGATCTCCCCATGAGTCCGACATCTTTACCATCTCAATGGCACATGCCTCTGGCCTCTCCATGTGCCACACACCAAATAGTTAGGCATGAACCCATTTTGCAAATGTGGTACTGCACTATATCCTTCTTGTAATAGGCTGTTATTCATGAGGAGGTACACGGGCAATACATATTCATCTCCTCAGTGAATGCTTGCTTCAAGAAAATCGTGATCTGCCCCATTCCTTGAGTGCCCCCATCACTACTCCATCCGTCATACATACGCCCTTGATCGTCACCCATTATCAAAGCTAAACAAATGGCTTGATGTCAGCGTCACGACCATGGCTTAGGTGACAAGACAACCTAATAGGAAAGATGTGTTCTTAACCCTTTAAGAATGGAGGCTATTGCATGCGACTGTGTGCGCTCTGAACCGAAGCAAATTTGTGGCATAACCCGTTGTTCTCCAAGCGCCACGCCTCATCTCGTGTCGTCCGGAGAACAACAGGTTATGCGGCGAAATCACGTTCGGATCGCTTCATGCGTCCACGAGCCCTATGCAACAACCAACATTCCGGTGTCAAAATACATACATTCGGAACGCGCACCTCACAAGCAAATGTGAATCGCCCGTTCAACAGGTGACGCCTAGGCTCTCTCTTTGTTTGACACAAACCATAAACTCTAACGTTATATACTGGCGAGAAAATAAAAAATATATATCATATGTGAATATAAAATGAGATGAAATAACTTCAAACGAATATAAAAGAGATGAAATATACCTTCTCCAACGCCGGTGGGGCGTCGGAGGGTCCGGGAGGGGGTGGCGCCGGCGGTAGGCGGCGCGGCGATGGCGCGACAGTGGCACTGGTGGGCGAGCGGGCGGTGGGGGTGACGCAGCCAAGTGGGTGGGGCTGCGGCGGCGGCGGGCGGCGATGCGGGAGGCGGCGTCTCGAGCGACAGCGTGGCGCAGCGGGAAGCGGCGTCGAGTGGCGGCCGCGAAGCAGCGTCTCGGCGGCCGAGCGGAGTGGCGGCGAACAGCGGCGGCGGGCGGCAGGCGAGCGGCAGCATCGTTGATGGCGGCCGTGGTCGGCCGGGCGGCGTGCGGCGGGCGGCAGCGTCTCGGGTGGCTGGGCCAGCGCGGCGCTGGCGAGCGGCAACGGCGGCGCGCGAACAACAGTAGCGCGCGAACGACGCTGGGGAGCGGGCGCAATGTGCAGTGGTCAAGCGGAAGCGCGGGCGGGTGCGGGCGCGGCGGCATGGCGCAAGGCAGAGAGCGAGAGAGGAAGCCGATGGGCTTTTCAATTCGAGTTAAATTGTTGGTAATTTGTGGCCCAATTTAAATGAGTAAATCGTGGGTGTAATCTAGCCTACGAATTTAAATAAACAAATGCGTGGTATATTGTGCTGCAATTTAATTAAATAAATTCGTGGATGTTATTGTGGCCCACGAATTTAATTAAAAATGGGTTTATAGAAACCGAATTTAAATAAATAAATTTGTGGGTGTTTTTGTGCCCACAATTTTTCTCTGCTTCTTGTGACTCGTTGAATAGATGCTCATACTTGAAAGTGACTGATATACTCGTTATGCGGTCTTGCACTGGCTTTTTAGCCTATTGCATGCACCAATTCTGCAATCTGACGCAAGCAATAGAAAGGTTCTTCATGCGCTCTCCTGTTACAAAAGGCTCTCCTAGCTGGTATACTCGGGCGTACTGGGCAATTGATAGTCCAATTAAATGCGTGATTTGCTTCGCTTGCCCTTGACTTTTTTACGCCATAAGGAGTCGCACGGGGAGATGAGTGGGCACCATCCCATGAATGTCCTTTGATGCGAGAGGCACGAGGCGATTTGGTGCTCTCATGGGTGCATCATATAGCTCAGGCAGTTGGGGAAGCTTCGGTGATGGAGGACGGGCGTCCAGGGAGATGTCGCTGCTGGGCCACTGGATAAAAGTGTGAATGGCGTCCTCCAGTATCACAATCTCGTCGTTTGGAGGCATCGGTAGTGGGACGGTCTTGAAATTATCGTTTACCGTCCACACTAACCTTCGTGAATCCACATGCCACAAGGGTGCCGTGCACCGCCTTCAATAAACGGAAACGCGATTTCCCGGCAATTTAATAAGAGTGGCACCATGGACAAGTCTCACTTGGAGAGTGCACCGCGTGGCCACCTACATAACGGTACATAATTAGCTACTGCGTCCAACAGCTATTTGTATGGAGCATTCAAGACATATATATAAGTACCTTGATGTCACAGACAGGAGATTTCCCATGTTTAGTTGTGGGAGTGGCAGATGCATAGCTGCTCTTTTTGGTAGTGGGGCTGATTTGCCTACATACATCTGGGACTTGCGCAGGCTGATTATTGAGCCTTTCCTCGAGGCTTTTTATCTTATTGTTGAATTCTTCTCTTAGTCTTTCCTCAATCCTTTGTACCAAGTCGTCCTCTCGCCTCTGCTTTGGTTCTCTTCCTACTCCGGTATTTGTCTGAGTCGCCTGAAAATCCTGACTTCCAGGGAACAAAAACCCCAACGCCTCGCGTGCGACCAGGGTGTTCCTTGTTTCCCAAGGCTGTGGAGAGTACATCTTTCTCCCTGTCTGGCAAAAAAATGCCCTTAGAAGATTGTGTACTCAACGCTACCTGCAAGATCTCGAAAAGTTAATTCACTTACGAAATTAAGAACTAATTACGTATAAAATTGGAAGTCCGATATCTTACGATCGCTATGCACTTCCTCGCCCACGGGTTTGTAAAGGAGACGGTGTCAAGACGTGGCACTTGACCTTGCTCTCGGCCGGTCGCGCGTCGGTCAACGATACATGCAAATGGCACACGCCTCCTCGTCCTCCTCTCCCATTGGTCCCTCTTCCCGCGCACTCAGCCGTGCCAAGTCCGTGGGGTGGGTGCTCCTTACCGCAGGCCTTGTAGGCTTCACTTTGACGCACGACCATCCGTCGTCTTCGCCTCAACAAAATTTTGCCATACATCCTCGAATGAACCCGCACTTAGAGAAGGGAGTCACATCCTTATTGACATATTCCTTGACAAGGGTGCTCTTGAAATTCTTCCACGCCTTTCCCGCCACTAGCGATTGCATACCGTCGCACTAAGATCACAAAGTCTTCGGGATATCGAACGAAGACATAATTTCATCACCAAGTCGTTGCGGCTCTCATCGGTCGGCCGACTTCGTGATGGACATGTGATGGAGACCCGCTCGTCGCGACTATCCCGCACAATATCCTAAATGCATTCAATGCCTTTCTTGGTTCGGTGGGGCCCCATCCTTTCGATCAACCCGTGATGGTATATCGTTCCGTGGGCCTTTTATTTGCTCCTCTTGGACCTCGAGGAGGTTTTCTTTCGTGACTCATCACATCCTTCAGACGGCGAATGAGGGGACACCATCTTGCAATCTAGGCTGGTTGTCGTGGCACAACAGAAAGAAAAGTAAACAAACATGGAAGGCTACCAATTGATGGCCGCTTTTATTTAATGGGTACAAAGGTAGTTCCAGAGAAGGTAAGTTGAGAGAAGCAATTCATGATATTTTAGTTATAAGTTCTCGAAGTAATGTCTAACTTGGTCTCTGACACTAGTCCGGATCACACCATGCCTGCTTGGCTTGAGTAATCTTGTTGTAGTTGCTAAATCAAATATGCCCAAAAATGAAGGCAGTAATCTTGTTGTAGTTACTAAATCGAAGTGAATTTCTCTCATAAATAAACACAGCCACTTAATGGACAGTCATACACCTCACCAGGGATGGATTGAGGAATAGCAAAGAATTAAAAAATGTGCCCTCATCTCAAACAAATATCTAGTTCTAATGTTCTTTGTTACTACTGCATATCTCACGCTTTGTTTCTACTGCATTTCATAATGTAGGTATGTAACAACAAGATTACAACGTCAACGAAAATCGCTATGGTTTTGCTTCTCCACCACCAAACGAAAATTTGTGAGAGGGGAGTGATTATCGGCACTTACTGAGCTTAATTTCACCATGTATTTCATGGGGTAATATATAGTTGCAAGAATTAAAATAATAAAATCATCCAATTTTAACCTAGATCTGCATTTTATATTGGCAACATTCTTTTTGTCACATTGTTAGTGTTTTTAAAATAAGAACAACGGTGTAGACATGTATTTCAATTTAATTACCCAAACATCAATAGTTTCCGTTGTCTCGCACAAACCAAGTAGTGAGATTTCTAGCTAGCCTACTTGAGGTTTAGATAGGGGAGCGATTATCGCACTTACCGAGTTAAAATCGATGGGGAGGCGTCGCAGGGTGCGGCGCGGTGATGGGGAGGTGTCGGCGATGGGGAGGCGCGCGGAGGCGGCGGCGTCGATGGGGAGGGTCGACGAGGCGCGTTGGCGAGGGGAGGCGTCGACGAGCTGGGGGTGAGACGAATACTTAGGGTTTTGAGCACGTGAGTGGAAGAGTAGAGAATGAATGATCCGCCAGAGTGGCCTTTTATATGTCTCCCATATCACGCAGCGGTTCTAGATTAGAACTGCATTTATAAAAATATCACGACGGTTCTAGCTAGAACCGTCGTGATATTATTTATCACGACGGTTCTATACTAGAACTGCGTCTCGATAGTTTTATCATGACGGTTATGTATTAGAACCGTCGTGATATAACTATACCGCATTTCGGTTCTATTATAGAACCGCTCGTGATGAAGATTGACATGCACCTTCGCTAAGGTAAATCCAAAGTTTGGCCTTCTTTACATAATGTGTACTGTATATGGAATTGTAGATGAAGCAATATCAGTAAAGGAAAGGAAACTATATTAAATAAATCAGATGCATATATACACAAAGTTGTTTTTAATTTCGAGCATCTCATTACAAACAACTCTATTATCTTCTAGAGCTAGTACACTTAAAATCATAACTCCACTTGCTTACTCTTTTGTATAAAACTTAGCCCTTCATGATGATCGACGCGTGTGTAGCTAGCTTCTTCGGGTTGTTCTTCCTGGACTGTGATGCTCTTTCCGATAGGAGGCAACTCTTTGAATTGATTGTATTCTTCCTCATCTACTACATTCTCTACTCTGACAATCCTCCTTTTTCCCTGAAGAACTACATGTCTCTTCTTGTTGGACGAGGTCGATTACATAGAATACTTGAACAGCTTGGTTAGCGAGTATGAATGGTTCATCTTGGTATCCGACGCGTGCGAGGTCGACAGTAGTGACACCGTATTGTCAACCTTCATGTGCTGGAGGTGGACCCAACGACACCGAAATAAGGGGATCTTGAATAGTACATAGTCGAGCTCCCAAATCTCCTCTATGAACCCATAGTAGGAAATCCTCGTTGACCTAACGGTGTTGAACGCATCTATGCGTACACTGCTGTTCTAGTTTGTACTCTTCATATCCTGATCTCTCGTGTAAAATGTGTACCCATTTAAGTCGTATCCTTTCCATGTTACAACTGTAAATGTTGGCCCTTTTGCCAACCATGTGAGCGTATCACCGACGAGGTCCGGTGATAGGTCGCCTTCACCATCCGTTAAATCAAGGTTATGCTATCTCGTGATCCAAGACTCTTGCGCGCCGATTCTTCTTGCGTAGCGGTGCTTATGCTCGCCGATGTACGGGACACTACAGCCATGTGTTGCAAAACCGTGAAATGAGCTTGAGCATAGGAAGCGGATCGGCGTGATTGCTTTCCTTCCGATGGTCCCGATGCCTCGAGTCTCCCCTCATGGCGAGATCGAGGCACACCTATTGGTTCGACTCGAGCCATGTAATCGCGCAGAACTCTACGACTTCTTCTGCTGCATAACCTTCGACAATGCTACCCTCCGGCGAGATTGATTCCGACGTAGGACTTGAGAATTCCCATATACCTCTCGAATGGGTACATGCTACGAGGAACACGGCCCGCATATCTTTATTTCTATCACAAGGTGAACAACGAGATGGACCATGATATCGAAAACGACGGAGGGAAATACATCTCAAGATTACATAGAGTCATCACCACCTCGACTGCGGTGCATCTAGTGCTTCGATCGATGACCTTACGAGCAATTGTGTTAAAGAAATAACACACTCGTGATTGTCTCGGGAACTTGGTGGCAAAATACTTCTAATTGCCACGGGGAGCATTTGTGTCATCAAGACATGACAATCATGAGACTTTATGCCAACTAATTTCAAATCTTGTATCGAAACAAGTCTCTTCATGTTAGAGGAGTAATCGGATGGAACTTTCACACCATACAAGCATCGGCACGCGTTCAGCCTTCTCGGCCTTAGACAAAGTGTAACAAGCGTTTAGCAAGATGTTCGGCTGTGATCTATCTCTTTCGGTGCTAACTCGGTCTTATGCCCATATCGACCAAGTCAAGGCGTGCATTGATCGCCCTTTGATTTTCCTTTAATATTCAATAAGAGACCAATCAAGCTATCACGGCCATTCTTCTCCACGTGCATCACGCCGATGCAAGGTCGAACTTCTAGGTGCTCCCAATAAGGTAGGTCCCAAAATATTGATCTCTTCTTCCACGTGCTCTTCTCACGGGACCTCGATTTACGCCCTTTCCAAACGCAACATCCAAGTTCTTAACCATATCATGGATATCTATCCCACTTAAAGGCTTTGGAGCTAAACCGTCTTCGCTCGCTCCATCGAATTGTTTTTCATTTTTGCGGTATGGGTGATTCCTCCGAAGGAACCTACGGTGATGCATGTAAGCGACTTTGCGCGAGTGATTGACCACACACTCTGGTATTGTCTAGCAAAGGAGTGCAGCCTTTGGTTCCTTTTGTACTCGGCCCGATAGGTTACCAAGGGCGTGGTAATCATTTATAGTGCGTAACAAAGGCAGTGCAAAGTGAAGTTCTCTCGCTTGTACGCATCCCATACCTGCACCGGGAACCCATAGTGTTTTCAGATCTTCCACCAATGGTGCTAGGTACACATCAATATCGCTCCTGTGTTGTTTCGTCCTTGGATAAGTCTGAGACAACAAAATGTACTTGCGCTCATACACAACCAAGGAGGAAGGTTGTAGATACACGATTCACGTGCCAAGTGCTATGCCTGGCTACTCATGTTATCGAAAGGATTCATCCCATCCATACTCAATCCAAATGAAGGACCATGTGGAGGTCCATCCATGTTTGTGATGAGTATTTGACTTTATTTGAGCAAGGTGTGCTCAAGTTTGAGTTTGATTTGGATTGATTTTCAAATGAAGCAATTTGAGTTGTCTCGCCAGAGGGCGATCTGGCCAGATGGGCGGTAGTGATGAGTTGGATGGATTTATTGCACATCTTTGTGGGCATTGCTATGTGAGGAGTTTCCTTGTCTTTGATGGTTGTAGGGCGACGGTGCTAGGTCATGGTGAGGCGGAGGATGACCGGGAGTAGGCGAGGAGCGTCGGAGGTCCAGACGGTTGGGAGATCACCGGAAGATGATCGGAGACGGAGTCCGGGCAAGTCAAGAAGACAAGGAAAGGAGATGATGCTAGCTAGATGCTGCGTGGATCAATGAGGGCCGTCTGATTGAGATCTAGTTGATACGTTAGCGGGTCTAGGTAGTATGCTTTGAAAACCGTGCAAGAAAACCCGGTATGTGTATGGGTTTTGGTTAGCCCTTGCATGACTGTGTGTTGTGGTTAATCCTAGCCCTTAGATGAGTGCTCTAGGGTTTAGGGACTCATCCAAGGGTGGTAGGTGGCCCAAGAGTAGTATAAATAGGGGTGGAGGGGTAGCCTCCTCCCTTGAAGGTTTTGAGGTTTGTGAATGCTCCTTTGAGCTTTGCCCACATGAAAGTGAGGCTTTGTAACCTCTCCTTCCAGAAATGAAATTTTTATCCATCCATCTCTGAATTTATTTTGCGCATTTACATTATGTCTTTACTTTACGAAATTTAAATTCAGCATTTACTTTCCCGCAATTACATTCTCGCAATTTACTTTCACGCAATTTGGATTTGCCTCCCCTCCTTCTAAATGTTGTTGATCTTGGATGTTTTGAGTGTATTCATATGGTTTTACATCTCTTTTGCACTCTTGGATTGAGTAGAGAACATCTTTTCTTTCAAGTTCCAACTTTGTTCAGAACTTGTTCTTTGCGCAGCATTTAGTATTTGATTTTTATAAAAATATAGAAAAATCTTTTTTAAGTTATTATTGTTTTAGGAGGTGAGGAACTCTTATATCCACTTGCATAAAAATTTTGGAGTTCACTTGTTGCACTGTTTGGGCGCCATGAGGTGAAAACCGAGCCCCAAACTTTCTGCTCGAAGTTCTTGACTGATTGTGTTCTTCCATTTTTCCTGTTTTTTTTGTAAGGCTTTTTGAGGAGAAATTTGGTGGAGTTCTTCATGACTCTGATGCTCATAGGGATAAAAATGTTCAAAATTTTGTGAGCTGCAGAAAACCACCAACCTCCTGTTCAAATTGAGGACAAGTTCTGAAAATTCTGCTTTTGCTTTTCTGAAAGTGACTTTTGTGATTTGAATTGATGTTCTTTCTAAAAGCAAGAGTTGGATTGATTCCTCTTTATCTTGGACACTAGACAACTAGGATTGTGACTCAAAAATCCCCACATATTTTATGGTACTTATCCATGCAAGCTTGGGGTACACATAGTTGTCTAGTTTTTCGGGTTTTTCACGATTTCCTTTGAGCGATCTTGTCGAGGTTTTTGTTGGAGTATTTTGGGGGAAAATTTATTTGTGACCATTCACCCCCCTCTGTTCGCCATCTCGGTCCTTCACCAAACCTTATATTCCTCGGATCCTCACCGAATTCTTGAAACCTCCTATCGATGTTTCTCCATTGAATGGAATCAGCAGGGTGCCTTAGCATTCCATCATTTTTACGCTCCTCCGAGTGCCAACGCAACAGTTTTGCCTCATTTGGGTTCGCAAACAAATGCTTCAAATGAGGAATTATAGGCAGATACCATGCCACCTTAGCAGGAGGTCCTTTCATCACCTGGATGCCCTCACTGTCATCATCCGAATGACTCTTACGCTTGTACCAGGATGCGTTGCACACAGGACATATGTGCAAGTTCGCGTACTCTTGGCGGTACAGGATACAGTTGTTTGGACATGCATGTATTCTTTCTACATCCATTCCCAAGGGACAAAGAACCTTCTTAGCTTTGTAGGTGGTTGTCGGCAACTCGTTTCCCTCGGGAAGCATGTCCGCCAATAAACGTAATGCTTATTGTGTGAAACTCTTATCTGACCAACCGCTGCTTGCTTTCAATTTCAGCAGTTCAAGCACGGATGACAACCTTGTGCATTTCGACTTGCAGCCTGGGAACAAAGGTTTCTCCGAGTCCTCCATCAAGCCCCGGAATTTACTATATTCTCTATCATCACGGTTCCCTTCTACATCGCGCAAAGATCCGATCTGATTATCTTCCTGCAATCTATCCTCATCGGAACCACAATCGATATGACCATCCGACATATCATTGACTTCGTCGACCATGTTAATACATGCTTCCTGTATCTCCTGCTCTTCACCGTGACTGGTCCAACATGTATACCCCGTTTTGAAACCCCTCATAATCAAGTGTGCTTTGATCTCGCGCAAAGTTTCAAACATCTTCGATTCTCACATCAATGCACCTGACAAGACATAAACCGCCCCTTATTAAACATATCCTCTTCTGCAGCTCTTCTAACAATGAGACGCTATTAATGTACTAAGCACTCACACGGTTCTTAGTGTACATCCATCTTCGGCCCATCTAAGCCAAGCATATAGCATTTAGTGTTAATGCAATTTAAACCCATTACTACCCTTACATAGAAAGAACACATGAATCTACAAGCTAAATCTAAAAACATCAAATTCTATCCTTACCAAGCAAGATCTTGAATATACCGCAATTAGACAATCGTTACTAACCTTAGATCACCAAAACCAAATGGATCCTCAATCACCCTTCAAAATCAACGGTCTTCTTTTACCAAATCGCCTCACACCGCACTTGTACCGCAACCAAATGAAAATAGATCCCAAACCCTAAAATGCACCAAGTGGCTCGGCCTCGATTTTATATTATTGGTAGAAATCTTGACGGTTTTATAAAAACCGCCAATGATAAATATAGATTCTGCAGACGGTTTTATAATAAAACCGTCAGGATATATGATGACGGTTTTATTACAAAACCGTGCAGGATAATACGTGATATTACGCACGGTTTTATAAAATAACCGTCAGGATATCTTCACGAGCACGATTTTTAACTACAACCGCTCGTGATATTAATGTATATCATCGACGGTTTTGTAGAGGTCCGTCTGTGATAATGTCACTGACGGTTTCAATATAAAACCGTCAGTGATATTATTAAATCATGAGCGGTTTTGAGGAACCGTCTGTGATGAGGCGTCTAATATAAGCCTTTCTGTAGTAGTGATCAAAGCACAACTTGCCTTGGAAAAGTTCTTTTTCTTGCTCTGGGATCTGCTCTTGAGTCAACGTATCTTCCTCGGATGTCCCGAGCATTTCGACGTCTACGCGTAACGAGAGAGAATGGTAAATAAATACAAAATAGAGAGAAAACAAACTTCAAAAATCAAATAAAATTCACCATTAAATATATCTCAATTTTACAAATTTTCAGAAAATTGAATTGCCTGAAAGCAACTTGGCCCCTAATTCAATTTGGTTTTGGTAATTAATGACAATTGCGGTTAAAGGACTAACATTGAAAAATTGAGCATTTTGAGAACAGGTTGGTCTGATGTTTGACGAATATGGAAACATGAAATTGGTGAAAAAGGAAAGCAATCGTCCAAGACAAGGTGGCTAAGGTATAATTTAAGGACTTTCATAGTCTTTTGCCGATCTCGGAGTTGGTGTAAAAGATCGAATTGCTAGAATAAACGACGTACTATTAAGAGGGGTTGCTTTGTTGCGCGTTTGAGGTTGACAAAGAGTGATAAGGCTCAATTCTTTTGCATTAGACATTCATATGGATTGCATTATATTTTATGAGAAAAAGAAATGGCAATTAAACACCTTCTTGGAAATGCATTTAAAGTAGAAATCAAAAGATCAAAAATGGTTTTTTGGGTCTGTGGGGCCGGTATGACCGAGCCTCCTCTGGTCATACCGGCCGTCGGTATGACCGGACCCAAGGTCGGTCTATCTTTTCCAGTATGGGGTGATTTTGCTCTCTGGAGGGCGGTATGACCGGTGGTCCTTCGGTCATACTGGTGAGCGGACTGACTGGACCGTCTCTGGTCATACCGACCAAGTGACCAACGGTCACTGACGGTGCATTAATTGCACAGTGTTGACCGTTAGCCTCTGAGGGTCGGTCATAATGGCCCAGGGGCGGTATGACCGGCCTCTCAGCATGATTTTGAACAATTTTTGGGCAACGACTAGTTTTGGTTGGTGGGGGTTATAAATACCGCTCCACCTGCATTCTAGAGAAAGTTTTGTACCTCATTGATCATCCTTGAGCTCTAGATTGCCTCCTAGTCATTTGTGTGCATTAAATTCTCATCTTGAGAGAGTTAGGAGAAAATTGAGTGGTGCATTTAGTGTTGAGCCTTTAGCACTCAATTTGACCTCGAGCAAGCGTCATCACCTATTACTCTTGGAGGTTGCCGCCTCCTAGACAGCTTGGAGGCGTGTGGCATTGGTGATCTTCTCAAGAAGCTTGTGAGAAGGCCCGATCATTTGTAAAAGTAAGGAGCTCACCTAACCGGAGCGGTGAAGAGCTACCACGAGTGATCGAGGAAGACTCAAGCGAGTGGAGCCGGCTTGAAGTGCTTCAAGTCACCTTAACGTGGAGTAGGGGAGACCGGCAAGTCTCTGAGACCACGGGTCGAAAATCATGTCTCTTACTCTCTAGTCATTTGTCTTTTTCATTCTTGTGCTAAATTTCATTACTAGCAAAATTGAGTAGACTATTTGTGCTTAGAATTATTTTTGCTATACTTGAATTGACTAAGTGCTTTAGGTGATTGCTAGAGATTATAGTTGTGAATTTGCAATTATTGCTTCTATATCTTAGTGTCCTTAATTGCAAATTAGATTCAAAAAATTTAGAAACCTCCTATTCACCCCCTCTAGTCGGTCAAACATGATCCTACAAGTGGTATCAGAGCAAGGACTCTCTTTTGGGGCTTTACCGCCTAGAGAGTAAGGATGGCTAATGATGGGGTGTCAATAGGCAAGGCGCCATTTTTCGATGGCACGAATTATGCTTATTGGAAAACTCGTATGACCGTTTTTCTTAAGGCCATGAGCCCAAGCATATGGAGAATTGTAGTTGAGGGTTTCGCTCCTGGAGTTAATCCCACACTCACAATGGAACAAGAAGAGCGAGACACTCATCTAAATGCTCAAGCTATGAATGCTCTCTTTGGTGCTTTGAACACGGATGAGTTCAATCGAGTGAGCAATCTAGAAACCGCTCATGAGATTTGGACAACCCTCTCGAAAATTCATGAGGGGGCATCCTCGGTCAAAGAAGCAAAATTGCATATGCTTCGGATCAAATATGAGAGTTTTATTATGTTTCCCCAAGAAAACGTCAATGAGATGTATTCATGGTTAAACAACATAGTAAATGAGCTCAAGGGCCTTGGGGCATCACTAACCGATTTTGATATTGTTCATAAGATGCTAAGGCCCTTCCGGACAAATATGAGACATTGGTGACATTATTTCTCAACTCACCGGAGTTGCCAAGGATGACGCCAATGGGACTTCTTGGAAACCTTATAAGCAATGAGCTCTACAAGAAGGAAAAGAAAAAGCTCTTGGAGAAAAACTCTTCGAAGAAGAAGAATATCGCCTTCAAGGCGAAAGCGGAGTCAAGTGATGAGGCTCTTGACGACTCCGAGGATGATGAAGACACTGAGAAGGGAATGGCCCTCCTTGTAAGAAGAATGAGGAGATTCATGAAGAGGCACTCAAGCACAACTGCTCTTCAAAAATTCAAGAAGAGACAATACTCAAGCACCAACCGATATGCAAACATCCGGTGCTATGAGTGTGATGAGAAGGGACATATTGCTTCTAAATGTTCCAAAAAAAAAGGACGACAAGAACAAGTCGCCCATGAAGAAGTTCTTTCATGGAAAGAAGAAGTTCTTCAAGAAGTTTAATAAAGACGGGAAAGGCGAGGCTCACATTGGAGAGTGGAATTCTGAAGAAAATATTCGGACTCTGACTCTTCTGAGGATGATTGTCGGGACCCGAATCAGCAAATCCGGACCCTCTGTGTATTCTGTGCTAGTCCAGGATCACGCTAGCACACTGATCTTACAGGTTGCACATCACGCACATTCTCATGATATAAGAATAAATAGTGCAAACATTTATATAAACTGAGTTGTACGACCTTATGGTCTCCTTACATAAAATCAGCCACGCAGGGCTTACATTATTCAGAGTAAAAGAAATAGCAAGAATAAAATAAATGTCGTGGAAGCCTTCATCTTGCCATAGGCAACCGACTGGGCTTGCCCCCTAATTGTCTAGATCCTCATTGTACTCCTCCCACGCTGATGTAGACTCCTCCACTGATGTTGGGGTTGATAAGCAAGGAGGGGTGAGTACACAAGGCACTCAACAAGTAATGCACAGAATGCAACGCTATTACTATATGCAAAGCTTATTCCAAAGGATTGGCTTAATTGGTTCTTTTTGCATCAAACAACATTTTTAAAGCGGTATCTTATTTGGATTAAAGCAGTGGAACAGTTATAATAATACTAATTTCTTCAAATGGTTTTTCTTCGAAGATTCTCGGCACACAGCCTTAACAGTTTATTTTTAACACTGGCACACAGCCTTCCCATTCCACATTTTTATTTTTGAAGGTCTAACCCTTGACTGTAATCCCCGAGCAATGTCCAATACCACGGACACGGCTATTCGAATAGATTTGACACTCTGCAGAGGTTGTACACTTTACCCACAAGATACAGCTATTCACCACACAGGTGATCATCCTTAACAAAGCCTTTCAGGAACCTCTACCTTAACCAAAGAACCTCTCCGATATTGCCTTCACTATCACTTCCCTCACATAGAGCCGAGGTATAGGACAGGTCAATCACCGTTGGATCGGCACCAAGCCGTAGCACAGGTACGCTCCCCGTCTGAGATACACCCCATGTCCGCCACCCCGAGGTATCGTGAGGAAAGATAAAAGAACCCTAATCAACTAGGTCCGTCCCATACCAGACATGTGGTTGTACGGGTGACTCAGATCAAAGGCTTGCAAGGTGAAGTCCTTAACTGACCAAGGCAAGACTTCCATCACTCATCAATGGCACACAGCCCAATGTGGCACACAGACTCACAACTCTCATCAACCCATTGCCACACAGGCCCACCTGGCACACAGCCTCTTGCCACTTGCCCCAGCCTAAAACATTTCCCACCCCGTTGATTATTGTCCAACACATGCCAGCAATAACTCAACATCGGTACAGAACCACATAGGTCTTTGTACCTCAATCTCATCATGTGGCATCATCACACCACTTTCAAAATACATTCAATATTTACTTAATCAATATTGTAGCATTTTCCCGAAAGATTATTCATGATTCGTTGCAAGGCTAAGCATCTACTCACGGTCTAGCCTCCCGTGTTGGCATCATATTATTATCCAACAAATACAATAAATCCTAGGGTGACAAAGATTTCAGGGCATACAGATAATAATTTCATGGTGACAATAACAATATGGGTTGATTAGCTACATTACCCAATTTAATTTAAATTCACTTTAAATAAATTAGCATGCATAATTTCAAAGCATAAATTACATTTTAAAATCTGGGATCAAAATGATCAAAGCATCACTTGCCTTCAAAGAGTTGCTGGTCGTGTTCCGAAGCTTGGTCTTGACCGACGAACTCTTCCTCGAAACCTTTCGGCAAATTTGCGTCTACGCGTACAAACAATATATGCAATAAATAAATAATACAGAAGACTAAATGACCTCAAAAATTCAAATAAAATTCTCCATTAATGAGATCACAATTTTATGAATTTTTAGAAATTTGAATCACCCAAATCCGAGTTAAAATGCAAAAGTTATAGCCGTTTGAAGTTTGAATAAAATCTGAAAATACAGAAATTAGAAAATCCAATTTTTCCGAATTATTTTTATACTGAAAAATCATATTTATGACGTCAGCATCGCATCATGATGACGTCAGCACAAAAAAGAATTTTGGCCAAAATATTTTTCTGGAGAAATGACGTCAGCATGACGTCATCTGACACGTGGCATGCTATGGGGCTGCCACGTCACCTCAGTCTATGGACCCAGTCGACGGCTCGGGTCGATCCACCGTAGACTCGGTCCACAGAACAGTGCGCCTAGCCCCCACCAGATGACATCAGCACTGACATCGCTGCTGACGTCAGCCGATTGCCTCAAGATTCGAGCGTGGACACATGCCATCATCGCAACGGTCCTTAACCAATGGTCGGATCCCTTCCACGTGGTGCAATCATGGCCGACAAAAAGATCAACAGCCAGATCTCATGTGCTACGCCGAAATCCGCGTGACATGCGTCGGCCATCGAACGGGCCGATGGATCCAACGGCCAGCACACGGGCGGCTCGGCGACGCCTCGCACTCCGCACCCCCACGCGTCACGCATCCGACGGTGCACCCGAATCCAACGGTCCTATCCCGCGCACGTCTGGCGAAGCCTTGGCTCCGCAGCGACATGCGGCGCAATCGCGACGGTCCGCAGAAATCGACGGCCGAGACTCGGTCACGCTTCGGTCAAAGGGGACACGCGGCCGCACGCGATTTGACAAAGGCGCGGCGCAATCACCTCCACTTGTTCAAAAATGAACGGCGCGGATCCACCCGACTCAGCCCAAGCCCATTGGAACCGCACAGATCTAATCCGACGGTCCCCGATACCCGAGCGATTTACTGTGCAAACTAGTGACGTGGCGCAATCTCACTCATCCATCAACAAAACAACGGCCAGGATCTACCCTAGTTAAATCTATACAGACGCATCCGAGCCGCGCATCTATAGATCTAACGGTACAGATTAAAACCAAGGAAAGAACTGAGATGGCTACGCGGCCTCACCTGAACGGTCAGATGAAGATCGGACGGCGGATGAAGCTCGCGAAGGTCGGCGACGGCGTAGCGGGTAGAAGTGGCCGGAGCTGAGGAGGACGACGCGGTCGACGGAGCTCCGGTGGTTCTCCGACGTGAAGAAGTGGTCCACTCGATGCGGCTTGCTTCGGTGAACTCGGGACGGGGTCGGAGCACGGCGGAGTGGCTCGGACGACGATGAGAGGAAGCAAAAACAATGGCGGCGAAAGAAAGCAACTACGGCGGCAACAGCGGGCGCTAGAGAGGGTCTCGGCGTGCATGCAAGGAGTCAAAAGACGCGGCGTTGAGTCCTCTGCAGAATGCGCTCACCAACGCGGCTTAAAGGGCCTCGACGTGCGCGAAATTGCCAGCGGTAATCACGGCCATCAAAGCCCACGTCCCTCCGGCGATCTCGCGGGGACGAAGCGACGTGTCGAAATCCCAAGCGTCCACGCGCAGTGATCCAACGGCGACGCGTTCGGGCGACGTGGCGCAACGGCAGCCGCTGGATCTCAATCGGACGGCTTGGGTGCATGGTGGTTAGGGTTTGCGGCGAACTGGGCCGGGCTAAGCATAGTGCTGGGCCGGCCCAGTATTATTCACCCGATTTATAAAACATTTCTGATTAAAAAATCATATAAATAAACAAAGCCGAAATAAATAGTAAAAATACCCGGAAAAATTCTAGAAAATACTTTGAGACATTTGGAACTCAAATAAAATATTTTCAATGAAACTTTGCATAAAAGTTTTGCATAAATTTAATTGAATTCAAGAAAGGTCAGAAATGAATAAATCCAATTTTAATTCTAATAAATTCTCAGAAATTCTCGAAAATAAAAAATACTCCAAAATTTAAATTAGAGCAAATTTTAGGGTGTTACAAACCTCCCCCCCTTAACAGAATCTCGTCCCCAAGATTCAGGGCTGTCTACAGAAATAGGTTAGGGAACTCCTTCTTCAGATCTTCTTCACGTCCCCAGGTTGCTTGACTTTCCGAGTGGTTGCTCCACTGGACTCTGCAAAAGCGTGTAGACTTGTTCCTTGTCTCTCTGTCCATTATGTCCAGAATCTTCACCGGATGCTCTTTGTAAGTTAAATCTTCTTGCAGCTCGATTGCTTTTAAGGGCGTTTGTCCTTCTGGTACTCGGAGACATTTCTTCAATTGAGACACATGGAATACATCATGCACTCCTGCCAGAGACTGTGGCAACTCCAACTGGTACGCAACTTCACCTCTGCGGCTCAAGATCTTGAATGGTCCGACATATCTGGGTGCAAGCTTCCCTTTTGCATGAAACCTCCTAACTCCCTTGAGTGGTGTAACTCTAAGGTATACATAATCTTGTGTTCGAGCTCAATTCTTCATGACGATTGTCGGCATAACTCTTACGCCTTGAATGTGCAATCTTTAATCTTTCTCGATCATAGCGATCTGTTCTTCCGCTTGCTGAAGAATATCCGGTCCAAAAACATGTCGTTCCCCGCCTCATTCCAATTCAAGGGTGTTCGACAGATCGACCATACAGAGATTCAAATGGAGACGTCAGAACTCGCTTGATAATCAAGTATTGTAGCCGAACTCAAAGATAAGGCAAACACTTGTCCCATGAAGTAGAATATGCTAAAGCACATGCTCTCAGATATCTTCCAAGATATCTGTTAACTCTCTCGGTTTGTCCATCCGTCATGCGGATGGTATGTCAGATCAAGTTCGACGAGTTCCCATGGCTTCATGCGACTTTCCTCAAAACCTTGAGGTAAATTGGGTACCTCTATCCGATACTATCTTCTTCGGCACTCCATGCAAGCAAACAATTCTTGACATATAGAGTTCTGCTAACTTATCGCCCGAGTAAGTGGTCTTCACAGGTACAAAATGTGAAACCTTGGTCAAACGATCCACTATAACCCATATAGAGTCATATCCATTCCGAGTCCTGGGTAAACCGGTTATGAAATCCATACCGATCTCTTCCCATTTCCATTCAGGTATCTTTAGAGGCTGCAATAATCCTGTTGGCCTCTGATGCATAGCTTTGACTCTTTGGCATATGTCACATACTGCAACATATTCGGCAATTTCCTGCTTCATGCTTGGCCACCAAAATCTTTCCTTTAGATCCTGGTACATTTTGGCACTTCCTGGATGAATTGAGTACTTGGAATCATGGGCTTCCTCCAAAATTAGCTGCTTTAGCTCTTTCTTATTCGGCACACAAATGCACCCTTTAAACCACATAGTACCTTGCTCATCCAGTTTGAAATCTTTTGCCTCGCCTGCATCCATCTTGTCCCTAATTCTCTTGATTTTGTCGTCGTATTTCTGCCCTTCCCTGATCTGATATTCCAGGGTAGGTTTTACTTCCAAGGTAGCCAAAAATCCTTCCGGTACCACTTTCAATCCTAGCTTCTGGAAATCCTTACACAACTCGGTCTAACTTGGTTCTAATAGCATAATTACGCTGTGGCTCTTCCGGCTCAAGGCATCGGCCACAACATTGGCTTTACCCGGGTGGTAATGAATTCCAACATTGTAGTCCTTGATTAGTTCTAGCCATCTTCTTTGCCTCATATTTAGGTCAGCTTGCGTGAAGATATACTTAAGACTTTTATGATCAGTATACACTTCACATCTGTTTCCAAGGAGATAGTGACGCCATATTTTTAGGGCATGCACTACGGCAGCTAATTCCAAATCATGAGTCGGATAGTTCTCCTCATGCGGCCTCAATTCCCTTGATGCATATGCGATTACCTTTCGGTTTTGCATCAATACACATCCCAATCCTTGACGCGATGCATCACAATAGATGTCAAAGCCTTTATGAACGTCAGGTAAAACTAATACAGGAGCTGATGTTAATCTTTTCTTCAACTCCTGAAAACTCTTCTCACACTCAGGTGTCCATAAGAATTTCTTTTCCTTTTTCAACAATTGCATAAGAGGTCTCGCAATTGTGGAGAATCCTTCGATGAAACAATGGTAATATCCCGCCATTCCAAGGAAACTACGGATTTGGGTTACCGTCTTCGGTGGTTCCCAATGTAATACTGCCTCCACTTTCTTTGGATCTACCGCAATTCCTTCCGCAGTCATTATATGTCCAAGAAATTCCACCTTATTCTTCCAGAAATCACACTTGCTAAATTTAGCATACAACTGTTGTTCCCTCAACTTCTCAAGGACTAACTGTAAATGTTCGGCGTGCTCTTCCTTTGTCTTGGAGTAGACAAGGATGTCATCTATAAACAAAATGACAAACTTATCCAAGTATTCCATGAAAACCTTATCCATTAAGTTCATGAAATATGCTGGTGCATTTGTCAAACCAAAAGACATCACTGTAAACTCGTAATGTCCATATCTTGACGAAAATGCAGTTTTTCGAATATCCTCTGATCGGATCTTCAGTTGATGGTATCCCGATCGGAGATCAATCTTGGAGAAGACTCCTGCTCCTCTCAACTGATCGAATAGATCATCGATCCTGGGTAGCGGATACTTATTCTTTATCATCACATCATTGAGTGCACGATAGTCTATACACATCCTAAAACTCCCATCCTTCTTCGTAACGAACAAGACAGGCGCTCCCCATGGCGATGAACTAGGTCTTATGAATCCTTTTTCCAGCAGCTCTTCAATTTGCTTCTTCATTTCCACTAATTCCTCCGTGGACATCCTGTAAGGTCTCTTAGCTATTGGAGCTGTCCCTAGAACAAGCTCTATCACGAACTCGATATCTCTTTCCGGCGGCATTCCAGGTAGATCCTCCGGGAAAACATCCGGATATTCATTGACTATAGAAACTTCCTCCAAGCTGACAGTCTTCATGCTGTTGACCATTAATTGTCCATCTCGTACTACTTTTGCTTCAAACTCAACCCTTCTCCCTTCTGGGCTCTCGATTGATATAACTCTTTTTTCGCAGTACAGCACTGCCTTTTGTTTGGTTAACCAATCCATTCCCAGGATAGCATCCAGGGTTTGGGTATTTAATATAATTAAGTTCGCTAGGAACTCTATTCCATTAATTATTAGTCTCACCCCAGAACATCCTACATTGGATCGGAGTTCTGATCCAGGGGATTGGACTACAAGTACACACTTAAGTTCCACAATATCCAAATTGTTGCGAACAGCAAAATCTTGAGACACAAATGAATGTGATGCTCGAGTCAAATAAAACAAGAGTGGTAATCGAGTTTACTAGGAACTTACCAAGATTACAACGTCTGCGGCGCTCGACTTCATCCATTGTAATGTGGTTGACTCGGCCTCGTCGCAGTTCCTTGAGATGGAGTTGTTGGCGTCGATGCTCCATGTTCACATTTGGTGCCGAGTCCTTGTAGGCGTATTCCCGTGTTAAATCGGACCGGTGACACCTCCCTTCTTGGGCAATTGTTGGCGAAGTGCCCCAAGTCGCTGCGTTGATAACAATGTCTTCCCGCCGCTTATGAGGTTCCTCCACCGTACTACGCTCGGGCCGAGTCCGCATTCGCCCATCGACGATTTGCCGCGATGGTGCCCGTCACTACCTCGGATTGGAACCGGATGAATCTGTTGGGGTGCCCGTCCTCCGCCTCTCTTTGCCCGGACGTCCTCCTTGTTGCGCCATTCTCGGCTCTCGTTGTCATCCAATTCTCGGCGCTTGTCCTCCGTAATAAGAGCCTTGTTAACCGGCTCTTGGAAGTCGGAAATATGTGGGTGATCGGCCCCACTTGTAACCCTCGCATTCAATCCTTCATGAAGCGGATTGTCCGGCCTTGTCCGTAGCTACGCCTTTCTCGTGCGTAGCGTGCTAGCTGGGTAAACTTATTCAAGTAGTCGGTCACCGACCGCCACCGCTTGAGATTAAGAATTCTCCTTCTTGAGATCCATGATACCCTCCGGTACATGGTATTGGCGTAAAGTCGAGGTGAATTCCTCCCACGTAATTCTCTGTGGGTCTTCATGAGCTGCGCAGAAGTTTTCCCACCACTCTGCGGCAGTTCCTTCCAGTTGATGAGAGGCATAGAGCACCCTCTCATGTCCTACACACCGGGTAATGTGCAGCTTCCTTTCGATTGTCCTTAGCCAATCGTCCACTTCCATCGGATTGGCATTGCCTGAGAAGGTGGGTGGATGAGTTCACATAAACTCCGACAACCTTGAATAGGGGTGTGGTCCATGGTTACCCCCAGGTTGAACATTCGCAGCAGCTTGATTGGAGATCTGCTGCATGGTCTGCACCATTGTGTTCATGAGTTGAGTTTGGGCAGCCAGAAAGGCTTCCAAATTCTGCAGATCAACCTGAGGTGGTTGAGGAATTGGCTCCTCATTCTGGTTGTCAACTGATTAGCTCCACTTTCACTAGCTCCAGCGTTTCCGCGAGTCCTCACCATCTGTTGCAAACTTCCAAGGTTAAGAAAAGAAGAAAGCACAAACAAGTAAAAGAACTTATGCGGGGGAAATAGGTGTAACTTAAATTATTTAGCAACTTTATTAGTATAATAAAAAAAATAGTATGGTTGCTCACAAGTGCCTAAGGGCCATACAACACATACAAGACACTCACAAACAGAAACAAGTAAACAAACATAGGACTCCACAACGACTCACACCTAACGGTGACTCTGAAACAAAAGACGCGACTCAAACACTCGAGTCTCGACACTACACCCAACAAGACTCGATCACTCATCGAGCCAACCCGGCTACGGCTCCCCCGGAGCATACATTTGGCGTTCTCTCGCATCGGGCGAATCGGGTCTTGATGACTCATCGCACTGGTGCAAACGACCCCAACGACTCTGTTGGTCCCGGGGCTAACTGCTCCTGTGCCGGCGGCTCCTGCACTAGTGCATCCTGCTCTGGCTCCTCCGGATCTGGATTGTGCAGCTCCAAGACTGGCTCAGGCTCAGGTCCATACAGGGCCATCTCCAGCTCCTGGATCCTCTGCATGGAGTGAGCTAAGCCCTCCCGCAGTTGAGTCCTCGCCTCCGTGACCTCGTCACGGGTCCTCTGTAGCTCCCGAACTGTCTCATCCATGGCGTCCTCCTGGGCGATGACATACCTTGCCAGATGAGTGATCGTGGCGTCCTCCTCCACGAGCTCCACCTTGTTATAGCGATTATCTCGGCGTGGGTGTTGACGAAAAACTGTGCCCTCCAACTCGGCGGAGTAAGTGCGGGCAATTTGTCGCAACACAAGACGTGTCGTCTCCTGGATCCCGGCCTCAAAAGAAGTCCTCCTGGTAGTGATGTAGATAGGACGGCTCGCCCTTGTCCTCTCCCGGCGTGAAGCGGTGATCTTGACATCCTGTGCGATATCAAGTCCCGCCGCACTACGCTGGTCCTCGATAAAGCGACTGTCGAAACCTCCGAGCAGCTGCATCATAATCCATAACTCAGCGACAAATCCTCCAGTGCGCTCTCCATAGGTGTGGATCATCCTCATCTGCCAAAACAAACCTTGTTTAAATTAAACAGATAATAATAATAGGATTTCAGCAAAGATATGAAGCAAGAGAGAGAAGATAAGTTGAGATTTCATTAATATTCTTGCTCAAGTTGTTAAATTCATAGAAAATAGTTTTACCCACCAGACAAAGCTAATCTAGTTTAGGGTCAAGACCTACAGTCAGCCTGCTCTGATACCACCTCCGTCGGGACCTGAATCAGCAAATCCGGACCCTCTGTGTATTCTGTGCTAGTCCAGGATCACGCTAGCACACACAGTCTTACAGGGTTGCACATCACAGACATTCTCAGTGATATAAGAATAAATAGTGCAAACATTTATATAAATTGAGTTGTACGACCTTATGGTCTCCTTACATAAAATCAGCCACGCAGGACTTACATTATTCAGAGTAAAAGAAATAGCAGCGGAATAAAATAAATGTTGTGGAAGCCTTCATCTTGTCACCGGCAACCGACTGGGCTTGCCCCCTAATTGTCCGGATCCTCATTGTACTCCTCCTCCCAAGCTGGTGTAGACTCCTCCACTGATGTTGGGGTTGATAAGCAAGGAGGGGTGAGTACACAAGGCACTCAACAAGTAATGCACAGAATGCAGCGCTATTACTATATGCAAAGCTTATTCCAAAGGATTGGCTTAATTGGTTCTTTTTGCATCAAACAGCATTTTTAAAGAGGTATCTTATTTAGATTAAAGCAGTGGAATAGTTATAATAATACTAATTTCTTCAAATGGTTTTTCTTCGAAGATTCTCGGCACACAGCCTTAACAGTTTATTTTTAACACTGGCACACAGCCTCCCATTCCACATTTTTATTTTTGAAGATCTAACCCTTGGCTGTAATCCCCAAGCAATGTTCAATACTGCGGACACGGCTATTCGAATAGATTTGACACTCTGCAGAGGTTGTACACTTTACCCACAAGATACAACCATTCACCACACAGGTGATCGTCCGTAACAAAGCCTTTCAGGAACCTCTACCTTAACCAAAGAACCTCTTGCCTTCACTATCACTTCCTCACATATTGCCTTCACTATCACTAATCAACTAGGTCCGTCCCATACCGTGACATGTGGTTGTAGGGTGACTCGAGATCAAAGGCTTGCAAGGTGAAGTCCTTAAGGTGAAGACTAAGGCAAGACTTCCATCACTCATCGATGGCACATGACCCAATGTGGCACACAGACTCACAACTCTCATCAACCCATTGCCACACAGGCCCACCTGGCACACAGCCTCTTGCCACTTGCCCTAGTCTAAAACATTTCCCACCCCGTTGATTATTGTTCAACACATGCCAGCAATAACTCAACATCGGTACAGAATCACACAGGTCTTTGAACCTCAATCTCATCATGTGGCATCATCACACCACTTTCAAAATACATTCAATATTTCCTTAATCAATATTGTAGACTTTTCCCGAAAGATTATTCATGATTCGTTGCAAGGCTAAGCATCTACTCACGGTCTAGCCTACCGTGTTGGCATCATTTTATTATCTAACAAATACAATAAATCCTAGGGTGACAAAGATTTCAGGGCATACATATACTAATTTCATGGTGACAATAACAATATGGGTAGATTAGCTACATTACCCAATTTAATTTAAATTCACTTTAAATAAATTAGCAAGCATAATTTCAAAGCATAAATTACATTTTAAAATCTGGGATCAAAATGATCAAAGCATCACTTGCCTTCAAAGAGTTGCTGGTCGTGCTCCGAAGCTTGGTCTTGAGCGACGAACTCTTCCTCGAAACCTTCCGGCAAATTTGCGTCTACGCGTACAAACAATATATGCAATAAATAAATAATACAGAAGACTAAATGACCTCAAAAATTCAAAAAAATTCTCCATTAACGAGATCACAATTTTATGAATTTTAGAAATTTGAATCACCCAAATCCGAGTTAAAATGCAAAACTTATAGCCATTTGAAGTTTGAATAAAATCTGAAAAAACAGAAATTAGAAAATCCGATTTTTCGTATTATTTTTATACTGAAAAATCCCATTTATGATGTCAGCATCGCATCATGATGACGTCAGCATAGAAAAGAATTTTGGCCAAAAACCTTTCTAGAGAAATGACGTCGGCATGACGTCATCTGACACGTGGCATGCTCTGCGGCTGCCACGTCACCTCGGTCTATGGACCCAGTCGACGGCTCGGGTCGATCCACCGTAGACTTGGTCCACAGAACAGTGTGCCTAGCCCCCACCAGATGACATCAGCACTGACGTCGCTACTGACGTCAGCCGATTGCCTCGAGATTCGAGCGTGGACACGTGCCATCATCGCAGCGGTCCTTAACCAACGGTCGGATCCCTTCCACGCGGTGCAATCATGGCCGTCAAAAAGATCAACGGCGAGATCTCACGTGCTGCGCCGAAATCCGCGTGACACGCGACGGCCATCGAACGGGCCGACGGATCCAACGGCCAACGCACGGGCGGCTCGGCGACGCCTCGCACTCCGCACCCCCACGTGTCATGCATCGACGGTGCACCCGAATCCAACGTTCCAATCCCGTGCACGTCTGGCGACGCCTCGGCTCCGCAGCGACACGCGGCACAATCACGACGGTCCGTGGAAATCGACGGCCGAGACTCAGTCACGCTTCGGTCAAAGGGGACACGCGGCCGCACGCGATTTGACAAAGGCGCGGCGCAATCACCGCCACTTGTTCAAAAATGAACGGCGCGGATCCACCCAACTCAACCCAAGCCCACTGGAACCGCACAGATCTAATCCGACGGTCCCCGATACCCCAGCGGTTTACTGTGCAAACTAGTGATGTGGCGCAATCTCACTCATCCATCAACAAACAACGGCCAGGACCTACCCTAGTTAAATCTATACAGACGCATCCGAGCCGCACATCTATAGATCTAACGGTACAGATTAAAACCAAGGAAAGAACTGAGATGGCTACGCGGCCTCACCTGAACGGTCAAATCAAGATCGGACGGTGGATGAAGCTCGCGAAGATCGGCGACGGCGTAGCGGGTAGAAGTGGCCGGAGCCGAGGAAGACGACGCGGTCGACAGAGCTCCGGTGGTTCTCCGACGTGAAGAAGTGGTCCACTCAATGCGGCTTGCTTCGGTGAACTTGGGACGGGGTCGGAGCACGGCGGAGCGGCTCGGACGACGACGAGAGGAAGCAAAAACAATGGCGGCGAAAGAAAGCAACTACGGCGAGCAACAGCGGGCGCTAGAGGGGGTCTCGGCGTGCGTGCAAGGAGTCAAAAGACGCGACGTTGAGTCCTCTGCAGAACGCGCTCACCAACGCGGCTTAAAGGGCCTCGACGTGCGTGAAATTGCCGGCGGTAATCACGGCCATCAAAGCCCACGTCCCTCCGACGATCTCGCATGGACGAAGCGACGTGGCGAAATCCCAAGCGTCCGCGCGCAGTGATCCAACGGCGCACGTGTTTGGCGACGTGGCCCAACGGCAGCCGCTGGATCTCAATCGAACGGCTTGGGTGCGTGGCGGTTAGGGTTTGCGGCGAACTGGGCCGGCCCAGTACTTTTCACCCGATTTATAAAACTTTACTGATTAAGAAAAATTAGATAAATAAACAAACCGAAATAAATAGTAAAAATATCCAGAAAGATCCTAGAAAATACTTTGAGATATTTGGAACTCAAATAAAATATTTTCAATGAAACTTTGCATAAAATTTTGCATAAATTTAATTGAATTCAAGAAAGGTCAGAAATGTATAAATCCAATTTTAATTCTAATAAATTCTCAGAAATTCTCAAAAATAAAAAATACTCCAAAATTTAAATTAGAGCAAATTTTAGGGTGTTACAATGATACACCTTCAAAGAAGAAGGGTTTTGCCGGCATTGCTATCATGGAAGCTTCATCACCCTTCATCACTCCTTTGTGTCTCATGGCAAAAAGGAGATTTTAAGGTAAAATCAAATGATGATGATGAACCCTCCTATGATGAACTAATGGATATGCTTGAGGACTTAAATGAGTATCTCGGTAAAGAAAAGTCTAAACATAAAGCTTTGAGAAAAGAATATATTTCCCTCAAAGATTCTTATGAGGAGCTAAAGGAAGCTCATGAGACTCTTCTTGCTAAGGATCATTCAAAGCCTCAAAATGACGTTGGCATTAGTTGCAATATTATGAATAATATGCCTACCGTAGAAATTGATTCTTGTTGTATATCAAAAACTAGCATATCTACCTCGTGTAATGATTTGCTTGATATGCTTTCAACTTCATATGCTAGCTTAAATTCTTGCCATGCAAATTTAATGGTAGAAAATAATAGGCTTAAAGAGCAAGTAGACAAGCTTAGCAAAAGTTTAGATAGATGTTTCAAGGGTAAGGACACTCTAAATAAAATTTTAAATAGTCAAAGATGTTCTTGCAACAAAGAAGGTCTTGGGTACATTCCTAGGAAGGGCAAGAAAATTAGTAACAAAGCTCCTAGGTTTGTTGAATCAAATGGGAGGCTGTGTTCTAAATGTCATGATATAGGACACTTAGCAAATGATTGTCCCTTAGGAAAGGCACCCAAGAATAATGTTTATGATTCATGTTATA
Organism: Otatea glauca; assembly: GCA_036346275.1. Classification (NCBI taxonomy): domain Eukaryota; kingdom Viridiplantae; phylum Streptophyta; class Magnoliopsida; order Poales; family Poaceae; genus Otatea; species Otatea glauca. The sequence goes on along the minus strand of CM070721.1, from coordinate 24,415,549 downwards.
TACTTAAGAAAAATAGTTTTGGTAAAATTATTGCTAAGTTTGTTGGCACTCCTATACTTGGCCATAGAAAGAATGTCATTTGGGTGCTCAAAGCCTTGGTCACTAACCTCCAAGGACCCAAACAAATTTGGGTACCTAAAAGGACTTGATTCTCTTTTGTAGGTGAACTACAAGACCGGCAGACGGCATTAGGTGTTGGATAGCTGATGCACTCAACACATGACCGGTGACTGGAAGATGTTCACCACTTTTGAAGTGGAGAATGGGCAAAATGACAAGATCACATTTGGTGATAATAGCAAGGGAAAAGTATTGGGATTGGGTAAAATTGCTATCTCAAATGACCTTTTTATTTCTAATGTCTCTTTAGTGGAAACATTAAATTTTAATTTGTTATCAGTTGCTCAAATTTGTGATCTTGGTCTCACTTGCATGTTTTCTAAGAATGGAGTAGTGATCTATAAAGAAAATGATAATTCTTTAGTGTTCAAAGGTTTTAGATTTGGAAATTTATATTTAGTTGATTTCACCTCAAATGAGTCATGTCTTCAAACATGTTTAATTGCAAAAATATTCTTGGGATGGTTATGGCATAGAAGACTAGCTCATGTTGGGATGATTCAACTCAAAAAGCTCTTTAAAAATGATTTAGTTGTGGGCTTGAAAGGTGTGAAGTTTGAGAAAAATAGACTTTGTAATGCTTGTCAAGCCGGTAAGCAAGTGGCTAGTTCTCATCCTTCAAAGAGTATCATATCCACATCTAGACCATTAGAGCTCTTACATATAGATTTGTTTGGCCCAACAACCTATAAGAGCATTAGAGGTAATTCTTATTGTTTAGTCATTGTTGATGATTATTCGAGGTATACTTGGGTTTTCTTTCTAGATGATTAATCCGAAACCTCCGGTATATTCAAAAGCTTTGCAAAAGGGCTCAAAATGAATTTGATTTCAAAATAAATAAAATTTGTAGTGACAATAGCTCCGAGTTCAAAAATACAAGAATTGAAGATTATTGTGATGAACTTAGAATAAAACACGAGCTTTCCGCAACCTACACTCCGGAGCAAAACGGAGTTGTAGAACGGAAAAACGGAACATTAATTGAAATGTCAAGAACAATGCTTGATGAATATGGTACTTTCGATAATTTTTAGGCGGAAGCCATTAATACTACTTGCCATGAAACTAATAGGCTTTATTTGCATTGTCTTTTGAAAAAGACCTCTTTTGAGCTTCTCATTGGAAGAAGACCTAACATTTCTTATTTCTGAGTTTTTGGTTGCAAATGCTATATTTTTAAAAAGGGTATTCGACTTTCAAAATTCCAAAGTCTTTGTGATGAAGGTTTCTTGCTTGGCTATTCCTCAAATAGTAAAGCATATCGCATTTTTTAAAAAAATAAAGGTTTTGTTGAAGAAACTTCTGATGTTGAATTTGATGAAACTAACGGCTCTCAAGAAGAGCAAGAAAATTTGGATGATGTAGGTGATGAAGCACTAAGAGAAGCAATGAAGAACATGACGCTCGGTGACATCAAGCCAAAGGAGGATAGAGATGATCAACCTTCATCTACTCAAGTTGAACCATCTACATCCGCAACGCCAAGTCAATTTCAATCCATAGACGTGGATGAGAAGGAGAATGATCAACAAGCTCAACCTCCACCTCAAATAATTCATCATGGACTCTCCAAAGATCATCCAATAGATCAAATATTGGGTGACGTTAGTAAGGGTGTTCAAACTCGATCTCGTGTTACTTCTTTTTGTGAACATTACTCTTTTGTGTCCTCTTTTGAACCTACCCATATAGATGAAGCTCTAGATGATCCGGATTGGATGAACTCAATGCATGAAGAGCTAAATAACTTCGCTCGTAATGATGTATGGATGCTAGTCGAAAGACCCAAGGATCACAATGTCATTGGTACCAAATGGGTATTTCGAAACAAGTAAGATGAGAATGGTATTGTGGTAAGAAATAAAGCAAGACTAGTGGCACAAGGTTTCTCACAAATCGAAGGACTAGATTTTCATGAAACCTTTGCACCAGTAGCTAGATTAGAAGCTATTCGAATCTTGCTTGCTTTTGCATCTTGCTTTGATATCAAATTATTTCAAATGGATGTAAAGAGTGCATTCTTAAATGGACAAATATCTGAATTGGTATTTGTAAAACAACCTCCCAGTTTTGAAAACCCAGAATATCCAAATCATGTGTACAAACTCTCTAAGGCGCTATATGGTCTCAAACAAGCTCCTAGAGCATGGTATGAGCGACTTAGAGATTTTCTACTTTCAAAAGGTTTCAAAATTGGGAAGGTTGATACAACACTCTTTACAAAAATAATTGATGAAGAATTCTTTGTATGTCAAATTTATGTTGACGATATTATATTTGGTTCTACTAACGAAGATTTTTGCAAAGAATTTGGTGATATGATGTCTAGGGAATTTGAAATGTCAATGATTGGAGAATTAAGCTTCTTTCTTGGACTTCAAATCAAGTAACTCAAAAATGGGACTTTCGTAAGTCAAACCAAGTACGTGAAAGATTTACTCAAAAGGTTTGGCATGGAAGACGCGAATCCTATCAAGACTCCAATGGCATCCAATGGGCATCTTGATCTAAATGAGGGAGGTAAACTGGTAGATTTAAAGTTTTATCTCTCTATGATTGGTAGTTTACTTTATCTCACCGCATCTAAGCCCGATATCATGTTTAGTGTTTGCATGTGTGCTCGTTTTCAAGCTTCACCTAAAGAGTGCCATTTAGTGGCCGTTAAGATAATTCTAAGATATTTAAAGCTTTCCTCAAATATAGGATTATGGTATCCTAAAGGTGCTAAATTTGATTTAATTGGTTATTCGGACTCGGATTATGCGGGTTGCAAAGTGGATAGAAAGAGCACCTCCGGGAGTTGCCAACTACTAGGTAGGTCCTTAGTTTCATGGTTCTCCAAGAAACAAAATTCCGTAGCTCTATCCACCGTTGAAGCCGAACACATCTCCGTCGGTAGTTGTTGTGCCCAATTGTTGTGGATGAGGCAAACTTTAATGGAATATAGAATAGAATTCAAAAATGTGCCTCTTTTGTGTGATAATGAAAGTGCCGTTAAAATAGCCAACAACCTAGTCCAACATTCAAGAACTAAGCATATAGATATCCGCCATCATTTCTTAAGAGATCATGTTGGAAAAGGAGATATTGTGATTAGTCATATTAGAATCAAAGATCAATTAGCGGATATTCTCAACAAAACCTTAGATGAAGCTGGATTTTGCAAATTGAGGAATGAATTAAATGTCATAGATATCTCAAATATTGCTTGATCATGTGTGAAATGACTGTATTTTAATTAGACCTTATGTATTTATACGAATCACTTGTTGAGTGGCACATTAAGGGGAGTGCTAAATCAAAACCATGAATATTACATCCCTAGTGCGCCCATATTTATATAAGTGCTAATATAAAATTTCAAAATTAAGCCATTTAGCCAAAACTCAAAAATTTTATATCTATTAGTAATATTGTGAAAAACTAATTGAAAAATGTATACAAATTCTTTCAAAAGGTTTTCCAATAGTTTTGGCTTCAAAAAATCTATTTTACAAAGAAAATGAAATTCAAGTCCAAAATCTAGTTACTAGTATCTTGTTTTGGATTTAAACGTATAATTTTTATAGAATTAAATGTAAAATGATTTTGAAAGAAATTCCAAAACAAAAATCCTAGAGTTGGTCATTCTTAATAATTCTTGTGTTCAAAAGATTTTCAAAAGACCAACCTAGCAAAAGTTATTTGATTTTGAAACTCACCGAAAAACTATACTTGACCCAAAATGGTCATATTATTGCACTTAGTGAGTTTTCTCATTTTGGACCAGATCTTGTGTAAGTATCTTAGTTCAAAATGGTATTTAAAGACTCATACACAAAATTAAAATCTCTATATCTTATCCCTTGCTTCATTTGAATTCTTGTGTTGTTGAAATGCTCTGTAAAAGTACTCTATTATGTATTTCAAATGTTTTACAAGCTTTCAAAATGAAAATTCTATATTGAAATCAAAATTTGGCCAAAAAGCCTTCATTTCAACCTAAATAGCCTAATAAAGCATATTGCTTAATCTTGGCATTTAAGTTGGATTTCATTTTAACTCTTGGCTAGAAACCATCTTGCTAAATCATTCTAAGCCATGGAAGTTGAAAATACATGAAATTCAAATTCAATTGTATCTTGAGGCTTTTCATGAAAATCTATTTTGTTTTATGCCTCAAAGCGCGAATTGTCATATCCTTTCAAAGGAAAATCATTTTAAGAAAATTCTTTTTGTATTACCTTCTAAATAGTACAAAGTTCAATTCTGAATAACTCCAAATCATTTGGACTTCATTTGAAGTGTTTTAGCAAAATTTGTATTTTCTTTGCCTGTCAAGGCCAGTGTGACCGCAAGGGGTGCGGTAGCACCGGTGAACGGTATGACCGGGGGTTGTGGAATATAAGAACCCGGGTACCCTCATGACAAGCCCAAGAGGGAGGCCCAGAAGATACTCCCCGCGTCAGGCCCCGCTGCCGTGCGCAAGGTATCCTAAAGGAAGTTGAACTTGTGTTTAGAAATGATAGATACAGTTGTAATCCGAGTCGTTAGAAGGATAGATAAAGATGTAAACTTTGTCCTATAACCGACTAGAATCTTGTAACCGATCAGAATTTCTTATTCGATCGGGACTCTGTAAGCCGCCTCACCCCCGCTATATAAGGGAGAGGGCGGGCAACAACATAGAAATCCGATCATCCAAGCATAGAGCAATCAAGCCATAGGGCATAGAACACCTCATATCGCCCAGAGCATATTGTGCTTTGTGCAACCCCAGATCCAAGAGATCCATATAATCCCAAAGACACAGATTAGGGTATTATCTCCTCATGAGAGCTCGAACTCAGATAAACCCCTTGTCTTGTGTGACCATCGAGTTTGAGATCGAGCGCCTACCCCATAAATTCATTGCCGACTACAAAAGTCGACAGGGGTCATGCAGTCATACAGGTCACGTCGGTAAAGGACAGCCTCAGCGCATTTTTCGGTATAACCGACCCTCTCTCTCCTTTTCTTTTGGCCTGCCCGCACTCTCTCTAGTCTTATCTCTCTCATCTTCTCTCTCCTCTCAAGAACTCTCCTCCAAAATCCCCAAAAAGGATCTCTCTAAATCCAAGTTTATCAAATCAAATCTCTTGGTCTCTTCTTGATCTTCCAATCCAAGGTATCATTTCCCTTCAATCTCTTCCGAAATTCCTTGCATTTTTCATGCCCTATAGATCTTGTTTGAAATTTTTAGGGTTAGATGCATAATATGACAAAACCATGCAAAATAAATAGAAATATTTGGGTAAAATGAGTAGATTATTGCCTCTTGATGTCTACATGTGCGATTCAATGGACCGATCTACTCAATTCTCAAAGTTTTTCAAATCTGGGGTCAAATAACCGTACGGCCGGTCATACTGAGCCCTTGATGATCGACCGCCATGGCTGTCTCACTGGACCTTAAGCGGTATGACCGGGGTTGATAGCCCAAAATGCATATTTTGCAAGTTTTTGTCACAAATGCATTACGATCCATCTCTAGTGCAATTAATTCTTGTTCTCATCTACTCCTTGTTATCTCAGTCATCATGCCAAGAACTAAGAATTTGCCTCCTCCTCCTCGCGGCAGCGGAACAATTCAAAAATCAACCCGTGGAAGGGGTATTCCTTTAGAGCATGAAAGTGACAGTGAAGACTCTCAAACTAGAGCTGCCAAGGACAGGGTGATCGTAAGAAAATTCAAGAAGAGCTTGGTAGGACTTCTAAAAAGGGAAAAGAAAAAGGGTTGTTTCAGAATCCAGTGAAGAGGATGATGAAATGGATGTGAACTTTGATGAAGGAAATGATAGTGAAGATGAGGAGTCCGAAGAAGGAGAAAATTTCGATGATTTTCAGCCAACCATGGATCTAAAGAAGATAAAAGGGGAGAAATATGCTTCATTTCGTCAAGTTAACCAATATTTGCTCCATCGTAGTGCTACCTTGGATAAATTCAGAACTGTCTTCCAACAAAAGGTATATCATGACATCTATCTCAATAAAGATTTTACAGATCATAAATGGGTTAGTTGGGAGCACATAAGAAATATTCCTCTGTTTGTTGGAGTGCCTGAGCTTTTTCATGGAGCAAGTATGGCACATTTTGTTAGCATGAGATGTGATTATAATGAAGATGTGATTCGTCAATTCTATGCAACTCTCCATATTTCTGATTCATTTGATGAGATCATTTGGATGACAGATACTGCAGTGTACACCACTTCGAAGGAAGAAATTGAGCGTGCTTTGAACTCCTTTCATAGTGGTCAGCACAGAATTCACAATGAGTCAGTTCTACCTCTTTTAGATCTATACAATTTTTATGACCCAGTTGCTCATGTCAGAAGGCCTGGTAAGATGACTCATCTCCTCCCCACAACTAGCCTCATAAACAGGATTGTGCGAGTAACATTCATCCTAAAAGTGGTAATTTTGATGAAATTAGAGGCTATGCATGGAACGTTATGAGTAAAATAATGAAGAAAGAAAGATTTGATGTGGTGGATTTTATTCTTCATGAGATGCATTCTTCTGCTTGTGATCGAGCTAAAAGGATATACTTCTCCCCTTATATCATGATGATTATAAAAAGGGTAGTGGGGTTTCGTGGTGGATGTGGAGGAGTTCACAAGCCCTACAAGCCTCGTGGTGGATGTGGAGGAGTTCACAAGCCCTACAAGCCACGTGAGGCAGGTCCACAGGTCTCTAGTCAAAGAGGGCAGCCATCTCATCAGCCACAGCAGCAGAGTGTTGGGGAAGAGGAGCCTCAGACTCAGTCATCATAGCTCTACTCCGGTGTAGCTCATGAGAATTTTGATATGTTGCATTCTGCTATGATGAGTAGCTTTGCGAGTCTTCGTTCAGACATGATGAGCAATTTTTCTCGTGTTGAGGAATATCAATCTCAGACTCGTCAAATTGTTGAGGAGTTTCGCGAACGCATGGACTCCATTGACACTTCCATTACCGAGCTTCGCACTTCTTTCGACAAGTACCGCTCCCAGCAGGCTCCTGTCTCCTTCCGTCGCTACGGGACTCGTCATTCTCCTCTTCCACCGCCTTCATTTTGAGATTGCGCGGTTGCTTCCTCTTTTTGGTCTTTGATGACAAAGGGGGAGAAGTGGAAATGTGAAGATCAAGAGCTTAATTTATTATTATTACTATTTTATATGAACATTGTTGCTATCTTTTGGTTGGTTATGGTTGAACTACTATCGTTATGTTGTCTTTGGATGTTTATGGTTATCATGGATGCTAAATAATTATGGTTTCAGGTTATTCGTATTCATTTTCTCATATCATATTCATTGCCTATTGTTTGGTTATCCTCAGATTCAATATTTAAAGGGAAACTCTGTTAAAATTTCTCAAAAAACTCAAATGTGCAAATAACAAATGCATCATTAATATGCACATATTTAGGGGGAGTTTTCAGTTAAATATTGTTGTTTTAATGATATTTTGCGCCTTCCACACTTTTCACCTTTAAAAGCAAATATTGTCAAAACAAAGATCTTGAGTATACAACTTGACCTCCTAGTTGCATACTCAAAATTCAAAATCAATTTAATTCTTACATGAGGATTGTCATCAATTACCAAAAAGGGGGAGATTGAAAGCATCTAGACCCCTAATTCAATTTGGTTTTGGTAATTAATGAAAATTGCGGTTAAAGGACTAACATTGAAAAATTGAGCATTTTGAGAACAGGTTGGTCCAATGTTTGACGAATATGGAAACATGAAATTGGTGAAAAAGGAAAGCAATCGTCCAAGACAAGGTGGCTAAGGTATAATTTAAGGACTTTTATAGTCTTTTGTCGATCTCGGAATTGGTGTAAAAGATCGGATTGCTAGAATAAATGTCGTACTATTAAGAGGGGTTGCTTTGTCGCGCATTTGAGGCTGACAAAGAGTGATAAGGCTCAATACTTGTGCATTAGACATTCATATGGATTGTATTATCTTTTATGAGAAAAATAAATGGCAATTAAACATCTTCTTGGAAATGCATTTAAAGTAGAAATCAAAAGATCAAAAATGGTGTTTTTGGGTCTGTGGGGCCGGTATGACCGGGCCCCCTCCGGTCATACTGGCCGTCGGTATGATCGGGCCCAAGGCTGGTCTGTTTTTTCCAGTAGGGGGTGTTTTTGATCTCTGGAGGGCGGTATGACCTGTGGTCCTTCGGTCATACCGGTGAGCGGTATGACCGAACCCTGTTCGGTCATACCAGCCAAGTGACCGACGGTCACTGATAGTGCATTAATTGCACAGTGTCGACCGTTAGCCTCTGAGGGCTAGTCATACCGGCCCAGGGGCGGTATGATCGGCCTCTCAACTTGATTTTGAGCAATTTTTCAGCAACGGCTAGTTTTGGTTGGTGGGGGTTATAAATACCCCTCCACCTGCATTCTAGAGAAAAGTTTTGTACCTCATTGATTATCCTTGAGCTCTAGATTGCCTCCTAGTCATTTGTGTGCATTAAATTCTCATCTTGAGAGAGTTAGGAGAAAATTGAGTGGTGAATTTAGTGTTCAGCCTTTAGCACTCAATTCGACCTCGAGCAAGCGTTATCACCTATTACTCTTGGAGGTTGCTGCCTCCTAGATGGCTTGAAGGCGTGTGGCATCGGTGATCTACTCAAGAGCTTGTGAGAATGCCCGATCATTTCTGAAGGCAAGGAGCTCGCCTAACCGGAGCGGTGAAGAGCTACCACGAGTGATCAAGGAAGGCTCAAGCGAGTAGAGCCGGCTTGAAGTGGTTCAAGTCACCTCAACGTGGAGTATGGGAGACCAGCAAGTCTCCGAGACCACGGGTCAAAAATCTTGTCTCTTGCTCTCTTGTGATTTGTCTTTTTCATTCTCGTGCTAAATTTCATTACTAGCAAAATTGAGTAGACTATTTGTGCTTAGAATTGTTTTTGCTATACTTGAATTGATTAAGTGCTTTAGGTGATTGCTAGAGATTATAGTTGTGAATTTGCAATTATTGCTTCTATATCTTAGTGTCCTTCTTAATTGCAAATTAGATTCGAAAAATTTAGAAACCTCCTATTCACCGCCCCCCTCTAGTAGGTCAACCTTGATCCTACATCGCCTCAATCGGTGCTCGTATGAGGGAGAACGAGCTCTCGAAAGATTCAAAAATCATAAAAATCAGAAAATTAGAAAATCAATAATATCCCAAATTATTTTTATACTAAAAAACTAAATTGTGCCAACACTAACGTCAGCCCTAATTTTACCAAATAAAATAAATCTGGAAAATCCTCACCGTCAACATGGACCCGGTCCATGGAAGTCTAACCGACGGTCGCTACTAACATCAGGGACGACGTACCCATGACACACGAGCTGACGCCAACGACCATTCGAACCAGGAGCAAGCTTGACACATGGCGAAGCACGGAGCTAACCACGAGTCAAAGATCTTGCAGCCTTCGTTGGATCGAACGGTCAAGATCACGACGACAAAGAAAAATGGTAACACGGTGGCGCACCTAAAAGACTTGAGGAAGATGACACACAACATGGCGCTACGGCGACGTTCCAGCAACAAAAACTCGTGGACCTGGAAGAGTTTCTTGCAATGAACTCGGATCTGGCCTTGGTTCCATCGGACACCCTTCAACGACGGTAGAAGCAGTGAAACCCCACGACGGTGCAATCCAACAACTCCGATGACCTCGCACCAGCTCAACACAGCACCTCCGGTAAACTCTTGGGGCAAAACGTGCGGCGGAAGCAGATGACTTCTGAGGGAGTGCCAAAGCCGGCTTTAAAAGCCCTAGGAGTCCGTGTGAGACACGAACACCAAGACTACAATGGATTCATCACTGGATCCAGAACAAACACGGTGGCACAACACGGACGTATCCTAACCACCCACGTGGCACGCATCGCACGGCTCTATGATGGCACGGACGTGGCACCATCTTGGCCGCATAAGCGTCCTCGATCCTACAATCCTCATCCACTAGGGTTTCCTCACAAATCAAAGCCGCCTAATCGTCTTCCGACGGTTGCGATCTAGAGTTTCTAGAACCCGGGCATGATGGGCTAGCTCATGCACAGCTCTGGGCTTCTGGCCAATACTGTAGCCGAAATTTTCCAGTGTTTTTCAATTAAAATAATTCTTAAAATAAGATTAATTTGTTTACCAATAGAAATAACAAGAAAATTCTCATAAATATGTTATGACATTAGAACTCAAATAAAATATTTTTGGCTAAATTTTATTTTAATTTTATCATTAATTAATTAATTTTCACAAAAGGCCAATAAACAAAATATTTAACAAATCCACATAAAATCCAAAAAATCATAAAATGAAATAACACATTAAATTAATAAATAGAAAATTGGGATGTTGCAAACCTCCTTCCTTAACGGAATCTTAATCTCGATATTCAGGGCTGACTAAGAAATAGGTGAGAAAAATCTAACTTCAAATCAACCTCTCGCTCCCAGGTAGCTTCATTTTCTGAGTGATTACTCCATTAAACTCTACAAAGCGAATTGAATTTGTAACATCCCAATTTTTGAGTTTTTTAAGTTAATGTGTTATTTTTGCATTTTATGATTTGTTCTGAATTTATTAGATTTTATTTGCATTTATTTAATATTAAGTATATTGGCCTTTTGTGAAAACTATCTAAATATTAAGAAAGTTTAAATAAAGTATTACCAAAAAAAGATTTGAGTTCCAAATGTATTAACGTATTTTTGAGAATTTTCTTAGATTTTCCTTATATTTTTATTGCCTTAATTAAATTATTTTATTTTTTGGAATTATTTTAATTGGAAAGTATCTTAGAAATATTGTGAATTGTTTTGGGCTGAGCCCAGTACTATTCTTAGCATGATCAGCCCGGTCCGGCCCACGTCGACCTGCCTTCCATAAGCTCTTTAAGTATCCACCATTAGATCGTGATCTAATGGCTGCTGGCTCGCTCGGAACCCTAGTTTTCGGTGGCCGTCGGATCCTCACGCTTGAACGTATGCCACCGGGATTAGCCTGCGTTTGATGTGTGTGCGTCGTCGGTTTCCTCCACGCGTATGGTGCGTGGTTATCGTTTTCGTAGAGTACTCGGACTCCGAGTTGGCATCGTAGCCGCCATGGCTACTGCTACGAGTTGACGAGGGCATGGACTTCTGGCACATCTTCTATGCTAGCAACTTTTACACTGTTTACCATCAGCTGATCATCACGAACTACGGTCACTTGAAATTCCACTTTCTTGTACTAGGGCTTTCAACTGACACTACTCTTCGGCCACAATCCAAAACAGCCTTATGTTTGGATAGTCAATCCATTACAAGGATAACATCTAATGTCTGGGTATATAATAAGATAAGGTTCGCTAGGAACTCTATCCCATCCATGAGCAACTTAACTCCCAAACACCCAAGGCTAGACCAAAGTTCAGATCCTCTGGCTTGGACTAACAGCACATACTTAAGATTCTTAACATCCAACCCATTTTCAACCGCAGAATCCCAAGAAACAAACGAATGTGAAGCTCCATAATCAAATAAAACTATTGCATGTACTGAGTTAACCAGAAACTTACCTAGTATGACGTCTGATGCATCCTGAGCCCCATCTGCGGTGATATGGTTGACTCAACCTCGCACTGTTGCTTGCTTGAGGCATAGCTCCAGTTTGACCTGATGCGCGGTTCACTCCCAATGCAAGTGCTTTAGCAGGTGTAGTTCCCTAGTTGAAGCGAACAAGTGTGATGCCTCCCTTCTGCGGACATCTGTTTGCAAAGTGTCCTGGCTCATTGAAAGAATAGCAGCATTTAGCAGCAGACTGTTGATTCCCTCCTGCCGCATTAATCCCTTGAGCAGGCGTCTGAAAATTCTGTCCAGATGGATGTGGTGTAGGTGTTGTGGTTTTGTTAGTAGCTTACGGCTAGAACTTTGCAAACTGCTATGGAGTCATCCTCAATTTAAACTGATTTGGACGCCCTCCTTGATTAGCCATCCTACGCTTGCGGTCTTCACCAAACTCCTTACGCTTATCTTCCAAGATCAAGGCCTTATTGACTAATTCCTGAAAATCAGGGAAGCTATGGGTAATCAATCCCACCTCAACCCAGAATTTAGTCCCTTCATGAAATAAGACTGTCAAGATTAATCGGTTGATCTTCAAGGGTGTAGCGTGTAAGCTGAGCAAACTTATTCAAGTAATCGGCCACTAATTGGCCTCCTTGTTTGAGCGCTCTGAACTCTTCCTTCTTTAAATCTATCATTCCCTCAGGCACATGGTACTGACAGAATGCAGTAGTAAACTCCTCCCAAGAAATCTCTAGTGGGCCTTCATGAGCAGCACAGTAGTTCTCCCACCATTCAGCTGCAGTTCCTTCAAGTTGATGATAAGCATAAAGAACCTTCTTATTACCCTCGCATTGAGTTATGTGCAGCTTTCTCTCGATGGTTTTAAGCCAGTCATCAGCTTCTAGGGGATTGACATTCCCAGAGAATATCAGTGGACGAGTCCTCATGAAATCAGACAGCTTTGAATAAGGACATGATCCATTATTGTTAGGTTGATCATTGTTGTTATTATTGGTTGTAGCTTGCGTTGTCTACTCTGCATTTGTTGCATCATGGTTTGCATAAGTTGAGTCTGAGCAGCAAGAAAAACTCCCAAGTTCTGCATATCGACTGGCGATGAAGGTTGAGGTGGTACTCCATCATTGGGATTATCACTAGGTCGGTTTCTACTATCAGAAACTCCATTGTTGCCACGAGTGTTCACCATCTGTTGATTGCTCCAAGGGTTAGGGAAAAGAGAAGTAGCATAGGTAAGATATAAGAATCCTATTGCAGGGGGTAACAGGTTTAACCCAACAATTTAGAAAAAACTTTATTCATAACTTGGTATGGTTGCTTACAAAAGCTTAAAGGCTATGCAACACATACTGCACACTCAACAAACATAAAGACCTAAACCAACCTAAACACACCAACTAACGACTACTAGGATGTTGCTGACAACTTAAACAGACGCGACTCCAAACAAGAGTCTCAACTAAAAGCTAACTCTATCACTCATCCAACCACCCAGGTTGGGGCTCTCCCGGTGCATACACCGGTGGGTGGAATGGCATGGGTGCAAACCTATCTGGTGACCAGCGACCGGCACCTCCATGTCCACATGGATATCACGCTCCTCGGGCTCCATCTCAAGCTCCTCGGGGTCTTCTTCTTCCTCCTCGCCTTGCTCCTGTGTAGCCTGATCACCACCACCCAAGGCCTCCTCTAGCTCCATGATACTCTCAGTCGCTGCGATGCGTGTCTCGTGAAGCTCCTCCTCGGTGACCCTTAAGGCCTCGTACACTTGCTTCAACTCTTCAACTATATCCTTCATATGAGCATCTTGAGTAGCAGCAAACTGAGCCAAGTGTACCACGGTAGCATCTTCCTCTTCATCAATCTGATGGCACTGTGAAGCACGTCTAGTGGGATGTAGCCTGAAGACCGTGTCCTCTAGCTCGTGGGCGTAGTCCTAGCAGATCCATCACAAAGCAAGACAGGAAGACTCATGAATCCCGATCTCGAAGGTAGCTCTCCTCACAGTGATTTTGATTGGCTTTCTAGCCTTCTCATCCTCTCGAGCATAAATAAGAATCTTGAAAATGAAACCTCGCTCAACACTGTTGACCACCCAACTGCTCCCTCTGTAGAGTGGTCGCACAAACCCTCCCAAAACCTGCAAAACTCTCCACAGCTCTGCAGCGTAGCCTCCCTCGCACTCACCACAAGTGTGAGCCATCCTCATCTATTAAAAGAAGCTTGAATAAGTCCTCTACTCGAAATGACAGCAAGAAAACAAAAAATTCAGCAAAGGTAAGAAGTAGAGAATAAGAAGAGTCAAGGATTTCTTATTAGTCAAATTTGAATTTTTCTTTAGAAAATAATTTTGGACACACCTAGGAGACAACCAACTATCTAGGGTCAATACCTACAGTCAGTATTGCTCTGATACCACCTCTATCGGGACCCGATTATGATAAACCGGACCCTCTGTGTATATCGCACTAGTCCAGGTCACTCTAGTATACACAGGCTCAACAAAGATGAATATCACAATCATACATAGCGAAAACATAAATTAGGACTCCATATATTAAGTATAACTAGATGAATGACCTTAAGTCAACTTACATGATTAAGCCACGCAGGGCTACACTAAGAATACTAAACTAAGACATTGCAGCAAAACAAAAAACATAAATGACCCTTCAGTTTACCACAGTCAACTGACAAAGTTTGCACCCTAAACACTCGTATCCTCCTGGTACTCCTCTTCTAGAACTGGTGTAGACTCCTCAACTGTTGATGTTGTTGTTGGCAAGGGTGAGTACTTAAATCACTCAACAAGTTGTGCACAGAATGCAAGTCTAACATAATTACATGCAATGCTTATTCCAATGGAATAGCTAACATGGTTATTTTGTAGTAAAGTAGCATTTGTAAATTAATACAATAAGTAAATTGAGAAGACAGTAAATAATAACTTTCAGCATTTCTCAAATAAACATGGCATCCATCCTTAAGACAAGTTCAAACCTTTCAATGGCAACCTTCCATCCCAACCAAGTGTCATTTTACAAAATCTAACCCTTGACAGTAATTCCGGAGCATTGCTCAATACCGTGAGCACGGCTATCTGAATAGATTTTAAACTCTGCAGAGGTTATGCGCTTTACCCACACGACATGATCTTCTCTTGTTGACAAGCTATTAACACACTTCCTTTGATGTGTCAGCAGAGAAATCATGGCAAAGCCTTTACAATGTTCTGACTTAGCCCAATATTATCTGCTAAGGTTTCAACACTGAAGAGACTAGTTAACACACTTAGGACCCCCCTCTTATGCCATGTGAGTTCATAAAAAGGCGAACCTCACACCACCACTGGTAGTACCAAAGCTAAGACATTACAAATCAATCAGCTAGGTCTGTCCCATTCCAGACATCTGGTTGCATGTTTGACTCAGGTCAAAGGCTTGCAAGGTCAAGTCCTTAAGATAACTAGGGCAATACTTCTACATACCCTTTGCCCTTTCGGGCCATCTTGGCACACTGTCTCTTGCCACTTGCCCCAATCTAAATGATTACCACCCCAATTGATTACCAAGCACCACGTGCTATCAACAAGCCAACATCGTTGCGTGACCTCCTCATCACTACAAATCAATATCCTCATGTGACAACACCTGACGCACCAATTCATAATCATGTTCTATATTCCATTAGTCAAGATTAACCTTTCATATTCCAAAGACATGTAATGTACGTGGCATGGCTATGCATACTAATACGGTCTAACCAGCCTATGTTGATTTTAATGTTTACCAACTTGTAATGAACCAATCTAGGCATACAAATGACAAGGTAGGGTATAGATCAATTAGGTAGATTAGCTAGATTCCAATTTAATTTGAAACAGTTATACACATAAAGTAACATGCAATAATGTAAAAATAATATAGCAATTTTATAAACTGGGTCAAAGCACAACTTTCCTTGGAAAAGTTCTTGTTCTTTCTCTGGAACCTGCTCTTGAGTCAACGAATCTTCCTCAGACGCTGCGAGAACTTCGACGTCTACGTGTACTGAGAAAGAATGCCAAATAAATACCAAAATAGAGAGAAAAATCTCCAAAAATCAAATAAAATTTATCATTAAATAGATCTCAATTTTATAAATTTTTAGAAATTTGAATCGCATCAATCGGAGCTCGTTTGAGGGAGAACGGGCTCTCGAAAATTTGACTAAAAGAGAAAATACGAAAAATCAGAAAATCCATATTTAAATGAATTATTTACATTTTGGAAAACAGATTAATGATGTTATCCAACATCATCACCAAATCGGGCCAATACACGGTCGACACGTGGCGATGGTCCATGGACCACGTCCAGAAACCAGATCGGGTCTACCATGAACGCAGTTCACGGAGTCCAACCGACTGACACGCGGACCCGCGTTGCTGACTCAACTCGTTGACGCAGTAGCCACCTGAGCGACATGCAGAGGAACACATCAGTGGTATAATCCATCTAGCGTCGACGTAGTAGTCCACGTGGACCCACGTGGCAGCACCAGGGTAAAGCCACGTAAGCCCACGACGTGCGCGGCCCTATGGTCGCCGGCGACGAGTGGGAGGGTACCATCCTGGAGATCTCGCCATCGTGCACAAGATGACACGGTTTGATTCTTACGTAGATCACGAAAACGGCAGCGGCGAGCTTCTCTTTCCTGCGGCGGTGGCTCCACAACGATCCTACGCTCCGACGACGCTCTGGCCTCCCAACCGTGCGCACGAGGTAGATCTTACCAGGACGGTTCCAACGCAATTGGTCTCAAGCTTTATGAACCACGGACGATGGTGAATCAACAGTTTCTTCCTTGCGGGTTGCTCACGAGCAAAACCTCAAATCCCGACGAAACTATGGCGCTTCTTGATCTGCTAGCTTAGGGCTTGGATGCGGTGCTCAAAATGACCTGGATGCATGCTTTTATTGGCCGAGAAGACGTACCCGGATGTTTTTCCTGAAGATTTGCCTGATATGTCGCCAGACTGGGATATTGAGTTCATTATTGAATTAGTGCCTGGTACAACACCAATAGCAAAGAGACCGTATCGAATACCTACTAATGAGTTAGTAGAGATGAAGAAGCAGATCGAGGAATTGCTGGAGAAAGGTTTCATTAGACCTAGTTCGTCTCCATGGGAGCGCCTGCTCTATTCGTTAGGAAGAAGGATGGAAGCTTAAGGATGTGCATTGATTATCGTGCACTTAATGAAGTGACGATTAAGAACAAGTATCTGTTACCCATCATCAATGATTTATTTGATCAGTTAAGGGGAGCTAGAGTTTTCTCCAAGATAGATCTTCGATCAGGATATCATCAATTGAAAATCCATGCTGAGGATGTTCCTAAGACTGCATTCTCTACGCGCTATGGACATTACAAGTTCACGGTCATGTCTTTTGGGTTGACTAATGCCACTGCATATTTTATGAACATGATGAATAAGGTTTTCATAGAATATCTGGACAAGTTTGTCATGGTGTTCATTGATAACATTCTTGTTTACTCTAAGTCGAGGGAAGAGCATGCAAAACATTTGAGGTTAGTTCTCGACTTTTGGATTGACTGATGCCCCTGCATATTTCATGAACATGATGAATAATGTTTTTTATGGAATATCTGGACAAGTTTGTCGTGGTGTTCATTGATGATATTCTTATTTACTCTAAGTCGAGGGAAGAGCATTCAGAACATTTGAGGTTAGTTCTTGAAAGGCTGCGACAGCAATAACTGTATGCTAAGTTTAGTAAGTGTGACTTTTGGAAAGAGAATGTTGAATTCCTTGGTTATGTGATGACTACG
Source organism: Otatea glauca (assembly GCA_036346275.1). Lineage (NCBI taxonomy): Eukaryota > Viridiplantae > Streptophyta > Magnoliopsida > Poales > Poaceae > Otatea > Otatea glauca. The sequence continues at coordinate 24,398,004 of CM070721.1, read as the reverse complement.
AAAGGAGTTGCTGTTGATCCAAGCAAAGTGGAAGCAGTGTTGCATTGGGATCAACCAAAGTTAGTTACCCAGATTCAAAGTTTTTTGGGAATGGCGAGATATTACCATCGATTTATCGAAGGATTTTCGACAATTGCTAGACCGCTTACGCAATTGTTGAAAAAGGAGAATAAATTTGCATGGACGGTAGAGTGCGAAAAGGGTTTTCAGGAATTGAAGAAGCGTTTCACGACAGCACCTGTGTTGGTGTTGCTAGATGTACATAACAGTTTTGATATATACTGTGATGCTTTTCAGACAAGGTCTTGGATGCGTATTGATGCAGAATGGCAAGGTTATTGCTTATGTGTCAAGGCAATTGAGGCCACATGAAGAGAATTATCCAACACATGATTTGGAATTAGCTGTCGTAGTGCATCCCTTGAAGTTGTGGCGTTATCATCTCATTGAAAATAGGTGTGAGATATATACAGACCATAAGAGTTTAAAGTATATATTTACTCAGTCGGATCTTAATATGAGACAGAGGAGATGGTTGGAGTTGATCAAAGATTATAATGTTAGAATCCATTATCATCCTGTTAAGGCTAATGTGGTAGCCGATGCCTTGAGTCGCAAGAGCTACAATGCTAACATGCTAGTGTCAAATGATCGGCCGGAGTTATGCAAGGAGTTTTAGAAGTTGAAGCTGGAAATTGTTCCACAAAGATTTCTAGCTACTTTGGAAGTAAGGCCAACTGTAGAAGATTAGATTAGAGATGGTAAGAAAGATGATGAGCACATTCTTCTTCATACGAACTCTGATTGAGGCGATTCAAGTTTCTAAAAATTTGTAAAATTAAGATCTATATAATGGTGAATTTTATTTGATTTTTAGAGTTTTTTTTCTCTTTGGTTTGATATTTATTTTCTATTTTATCTCTATTCGTGTAGACATTGAAGTGCCTAGATCTCTCGAGAGTGAAGTGATGATTCAAGATCAAGCTTAAGACCAAGACCAGGACCTTTTGTAAGACAAGTTGTCCTTTGATCATGAGGACCTTTTGTAAGGCAAGATGTCCTTTGATCATGTTGAACCCAATTTTACAAATGCTATGTTGATTTAAATTATTGCATGATATTTTATACATAGAACTATTTTCAGATAGTTTGGGATTTAGCTATTCAACCCAATTGGATTATACCTACCTTGTTATTTCTATGCCATGATTATTTGTCACCCTAGGATGATTTATTATTAGTTGGTTGCGAGTAGATGCCAACGTGGGTTGGTTAGACCGTATGTAGTTTGCTTAGCCATGCAACGTTTAACACATGTATTTTGGAATATCAAAATCAATCTTGACTAAATGAAATATGGAATATGTTTTATGAATGGGTGTGTCATGTGTTGCCACATAATGATATTGAGTTGTTAATGGCATGTGTTGCACAATAATAAACTGGGGTGGTAAATGATTTAGACTGGGGTGTGGCAAGAGCTATGAACTGTGGTGGGCCTACGTGGCACTGGGTTGATATGTTGACATGATGATATATGAGTGATTGTGAGGTCGTTCCTATGAGTGATTTGTTGAAAGTCTTGCCTCGATTAATTAAGGACTTAACCTTGCAAGCCTTTGAACTTGGCCAAACATACAACCACACGTTTAGTATGGGACAGACCTAGTTGATTAATTTGTAATATCTTAGCTTGAGTACCGCCAGTGGTGGTATGGTTTTCGTGTGCACGAATAGACTCACATGGTGCAAGAAGGGGCCCCTAACTGTAGTGGTGTAACTCTTTCATGGTGAAACTTTAGCGGACGGTACTGGGTTTAGACATAGCATTGTAAAGGCTTTGTTATGATCTTCTAGCCACACGTCGATGGGTACGTGGCGTTGCATGGCAATATAGTTTGATTATATCATGTGGGTAAAGTGTATAACCTCTGCAGAGTGTAAATCTATTCGGATATTCGTGTCTTCGTTTATGGACAATGCTCGAGAATTACAGTCAAGGGGTAGATTTTATAAAATAAAACTTGGAAAGAAAGGTTATATGCCATTGGAAAAGTTGGAAATTGATTAGGGTTGTGTTCCAATTTGTCTTGTTAAATGCTTGAAAGTTAATATTTAATTTATTTATTTTACTGTCATTTCAATTTATTTATTGTATTTTGAAGGACCATGTGGAGGTCCATCCATGTTTGTGATGAGTATTTGACTTTATATGATCTAGGATAGCTTAGATTTGAGTTTGTATTTAAATTTGATTTCAAGTTGGAGTTGCATTTGCGACGGACCAAATTTCTGAGAGTTTCACGTGTATGCTGGACCAAATCACAATGGGTTTCACGTGTATGCCGGACCAAATTTCTGTGAGTTTCACGTGTATGCCGGACCAAATCACAGTGGGATTAACGTGTATGCCGGACCAAATTTCTGTGAGTTTCACGTGTATGCCGGATCAAATCACAGTGGGTTTCACGTGTATGCCGGACCAAATTTCTGTGAGTTTCACGTGTATGATGGACCAAATTTCTGTGAGTTTCACGTGTATGACAGACCAAATCTCAGTGAGCTTCATGTGTATGACAGACCAAATGTCGCCTGAGTTTCACGTGTATGACGGACCAATTTTACCCGTGTGCAGTAATATGCCTTTTTGAAGGTCTTCCCGTACTCAAAAAATTATGTGTTCTACATGAAAGTTGTAGAGAATTTTGAAACGCAACTTTTTCATGTTGACAAGTTTTTTCATCTGAGCAATATAAAAATCATAAAAAATTGAGAAGATTACTGTTGTATTAAAAACAGGATGCTTGCACTTGGTTGAAGTGTTTTAGTCCATTTTGGTCTGTACTAACCCAAATTCGTGATAAAATTGATGCGCTAGGTTCATGGTGGAACCAAGAAGGATCTTCTTGTCTTTGTGGATGTAGGACTTCATTTGGTGGTCATGGTGAGGCGAAGGGAGGCTGGAACTAGGCATGGGATGGCTGGAGGTTCAAGTTGGCCGGATGTTCGCCGGAAGATGGCCGGATATGAAGTCGGTGCAGTTCCAAGAGACAAGAGATCAGTGGAGAAGCTAGCTTATCACTACTTGGATCATGGAGAGCTGTTGGGTTGCAGTTCTGGAAGATAGAGTAGTGGATAAGTGTAGTTTGCTTTGAAAACCGTGCAAGAAAACCCATGTGTGTTGTGGGTTCTGGGTTAGCCCTTGCATGGCTGGTTGAGTGGGTTATTCCTAGCCCTTGATGGATGCTCTAGGGTTTAGAGGCTCATCCAAGGGTGGTAGGTGGCCCAAGAGTTGTATAAATAGGGGTGGAGGGGCAGCCTCCCCCCAGAGAAGGTTTTGAGGTTTTTTATGCTCCTTTGAGCTTTGCCCACATGAATGTGAGGCTTTGTAACCTCTCCTTCCAGAAATGAAATGTTCTTCATTTATATTCATGTTTCATTTCCTTTATGCATTTATATTACGCATTTAAATTACGCAATTTAAATTCCGCATTTACTTTCTTACAATTTACATTTACGCAACTTGGATTTGCCTCCTCTCCTTCTACATGCTTATGAATCTTTATTGAGGTTGATGTTTGATGAATGATTCTTCTTCTGAATTTATGTTCTCAATCATCTAAGAAATCCATGCGTTCTTCCTGCAAGAAGTTGTTCATTGCGTTCTTGAGTGCTTGATCTTGTAGATTGTGTTTCCTTGAGTTTCTTTGTGTTCTCTTGCTAGTTGGGACGTGTGGGAAGTCATTCCAGATCACTTTGATCATCAAAACCCCACGATTTTCTTTGGGTGAAAATCTGCATTTGTGATCTTCTTTAGAGAACATATTTTTATTTGGGGTCATTCACCCCCCCCCTTTGATTGCCATCTCGGTCTTTCATATTTATTTGTAAATGTTGCTTTACTGCAAAAAAAAGCATATCAGCCATTCATTTGGAATAAGTCTTGCATATAGTTATGTTAGACTTGCATACTATGCACAAGTTGTTGAGTGCTTTAAGTACTCACTCTTGGCACAACAAAATCATCAGTTGAAGAGGAGTCTACACCAGCTTTGGAGGAGTATCAGGAGGAGACGAACGTCTAGGATGTAAGTCTTGTCATACGCTTGTGGAATGCTGAGGGGTTTATCTACGTTTTCTTTCTGCTGCAGTTAAAATTTAATATTTCTAGTTTAGCCCTGTGTGGCTTGATCATGTAAAGTCAACCACAAGGTAAGTCAACAGGTTTATATTTAATATATGAAGTCTTTTATTATGTTTTAGCTGTGTATGATTGTGAATTCATCCATGTTGACATTTTGTGCACTAGCGTGTTCTTGGACTAGTGCGATATACATAAAGGGTCCGGATTTGCATATTCGTGTCCCGACACTCGCCCAGCTAACAACGACTTTTGTTGGCCTCAGTCGACTTCCGCCGGCCTCCTGCGACGTCTGTCGGCCTCTACCTGGGGTTTGGATCTTGTTGCGCCATCATCCTCCATGTCGGCACGCCATCAGATCCAACCGACCCCATGGTCCATGCCACTATATCCGACCGCCATCACCTCCCCTTCGTTGTGGTATCGTCCTTCTTGCTAGTGTCCTCCACCCAGCACTACCGAATTCAGCCAACCCTGAGGTCGCTGGCACCAGATCTGGCCATCACCGCCTACCTCTGTCTTGGTTATCATCCTTCACCCTAACGCCACTAGATCTAGCCGACCCCAAGGTTGCCAGCACTAGATCCGACCAACACCGCCTATCTCAGTTGTGATTACCGTCCACTACCCCGATGCCACTGGATTCGGCTGACTCTGAGGTCACCACCGCCAGATCTAGCCATCTCCGCCTCTTCCACTATCGGATCCGACCAAACCCATGGCGGTCGCACCGTCCAAGTGGATGGATGATGGGTTCAAAGATTGCTCTCATACTATAATCGTGCTGTAAAATATCTTCAATTAGCAGATAGAGCATCGATATTGTTTGTTTCAATATTTCTTTGTTCTTTTTGTGTGTTGCAATTTGATCAAGGATGATTGTTTATATGAACATCAATTCTAATGTTTGTCCTACCATTGATTGCTTACTTGGAATATATAATCTAGTTAAGGTTTCGTTATGATAGTCATGCAAAGATTTGACATTAGCTTATACATAATTACTTGATGAATTGAGAATCTTGATATTCATTTCTAATGATTGCTATGTGTTCATCGATATCATGTTCTAACTCGAAATCAATTATATGCAAATATTTCTTACCTTATTTGAATAAGGGTACTTTGAATATTTCGTGCTTCATAACGATAAGCCAGCCCAACAAAAGCTAGACTACCTAACAAATTGGCTTGGCTTAAAAAGCGAACTGCTTTTAAATTGTTTAAGCCCAAAATCTTGCTTTAAGCTATAAGCTAAGCGACCTATCTGCTAATAGTTCCATGCCTATTTGTTGGAGGCTCGGAGCTGAATGGAATGCCAGGTGTCTTAGAAGAGAGCCGGATAGAGAACAGGGGGGATTTCATGGCTTGCCTTGTATGATGTATCTGTGCCTTGAATGTCTGCTAGGGATGCAGCTGCGGAGTTAGAGTTCTTTATCACATTTGGCAAGAATTTGAACTGTGAATCCAATGTGAACAAAATCGTGCTAAAATTTTAGCGAAAGAACATTCTGGTAATCCTGACCACACTTTGAGGACCAAAACTATGCACCATTGCTTTCAGACAATCCAATTAGACACATACAGCCTCGAAAGCCCTGAACTGCCTATCCTATAGGATATGAGACTACAAAAAGAAAGGATCTGAATGTGGATTGGATGGGCATTGCAATGCTTTTTTACTTTACTGTTATTTCTGGCGTTCACTTTTCAGAATGGATTGGATGGGCTCTAAACAGTGGTGGAGCCGTTCAAGGCAAAGATTCACTCACTCAATTTTAATCTGCACTAACCAATGTTAATATGCAGAAAATTAACAATTATATGTTTGAAACAGGACATCGCTTCAAGCAAGAAGAGGCTGCTTCAGAGCTAGCCCTGTTTAGAGGCTTAACTTCTGAAAAGCCAACAAGCCCTTCCAAACAGCTCAGCTTTTAAACGACTTATTTAAGCTAGAAGCCACGTATAACTAGCAAAATCTAAAAGCTGGACTAAAGTTGCTTTTAGAACTTATTGTTGAGAAAAATTAAATATTTATGAAACGGTCTCTTATAAAAAAATTACAGCTGTTTTTTAGCTCAAAAAGCAAAAAAAAACAGTTTTTTTTCAGAAAAGCTAGAGCCCAAAACAGACCCTTAGCTTGGGGTTGGGTGGGGTCTTTGTCTTTGTAGCTCAGCATAACTGCACCACCATTTCTAGCTGGCAGTCGTTCTGACCCTGCCAAGCAACAGCACATGGCTTTTGCCCGCTCTTTCAGTGCTCTGCCACCTTATTTATGAAAAGTGGTGGTCCTTTGCACTTCCAGGCTTGGCCCCCTGACTTAAGTACAAAAGAGGAAATGCAAGGAATTAACCCTCAGAAATTTACCATTCAGACTGAGGATCTACACAGTTTAGCAATGTGAAAAAGGCTGCTAACAAACCAGAAAGTTGATACACAAGAGCAAGCCTTAAATCAAGAAGTCCATATCCAAGAAGTATCAGACAAAACTCTCAAGTATATGCAATGAATGCAATGGGCAACATAGCCTTACCACAAAACTTTGGCAATACATGATTCAATGTGACACAAGAAGGTGGTTCGCTGGAAACAGTGTCACTGCTTAAAAAGTACAGAAGAAAAGGTGCCCTAGTGATCTCCTAGATTTGTGTAGCCAACCCCAGCATCTTGTATGCATGCAACCAAACATCTCCATGTGGTAGTAATTACCAGTATAGCATATGTACAGAAGATGTTTTTCTGTGAGATCCAGAGAAAAGCCAGACAACTAATGAGTTTCAGCAGAAGGGTTCGTCAGCAGATCTAGCGCGCGCTTCAGATGATCCACGGCAACCGACACGTCATCAAATGCGAGAGCGCCAACTGCAAATCTTGCTGCCTTGTGAGCTTCAGCAATCTTCTCGACTGCTGGCTGGTAACTGCTATCATACTTATATTGGCTAGCCAGTGGTGCTGCAGGGGGGGTAACTTGATATGTAGCATCAGCACTGGAGTTGTACTGTGTTGGTGCAGGATGATTTGATACAGGAGGAGTGTATGATGCAGCAGTCGTACTATCACTAGCAGGATAGAATGGAGATTGATGAGTTGGGACAGAAGGTAGTGCGCTGTCCTGGAAGCTTGGGTAAGACTGGAAATTAGGGTAGTTATATGGAGCAGCTGGGGTTTCCGTAGAGTAGTAATTTTGAGAGGTGTGCTGAGGTTCAATTGTGTAGGGTGGCTGATCGTATGTGTGAGGATAAGCCGAAATATCTGATTTGTCATTGCTCTGGGGATTGTAGCCATCATGGGAAGGGTAGTCCGTTCTTGTGTATGGGGGTGAGGAATAATTGGATGGTGGTCTGTGGACCTCATTGGTAGGGTAGTCTGTGCTTGTGTACGAGGGAGATGAATAATTGTGGGATGGTTTGTGGATATCAGAAGAAGGGTAATCTGTTCCTTGGTATGAAGGAGAGGAATAAGATGACTGTGCTGGAGAAGAAAACTGGGACTGTGGGGGTGGTGGTGAATAAGGTGACTGGGCTGAGACATGATCATTGAAGTTCTCTGTACGTTGTCGAGACGCATTATTTCCTGGCTGGACAGCAGAAAAGCTATCCCTCCTTCCAAAATCCTGCTTATAGGAAGATAAATCAAGAAAAATAAATCTACTTTGTTATAAAAACCATCAAAGTTAAAAAAATTGGATGTGGTAATCACTAATGAAAGGCAAAATAACCTTGTCTACAGGTTGAGATAATGCTTCATTCCCATGCTGCCTACTACCAAAGGATTGGCTTTGCCCCATATCCTGATTAAGAGACCAAACAACATAATTAACCGAGAAACAGTGAATGACAAATCTGCACAACAGTACTCTGGCATAACAGCTATTTGTTTATTGTTAAGCTTTTGGTTTTTCCCACTTTTTAAGTTACAGAATTGTAACTTTATTCAACAAAACCTTGCAGCATTAAGAAAAGGTACAATGAAATCTTTATTGCACATAAGTTAAAATGTAAGTTGCACATAACTAAAATTGTCATGTATTGATGGTTGTACAGTAACTTTGAAAATGAAAACTTGCAAGTAACATAATTCTCCATAATCCAGGCTTTTTAAGGTTCAGTGTGGTTAAAAATATAGAATTTAGAAAGTGGTATAAAAAAACAAGCCTTGGCTTCCATCACAAGAGTCAAACCTTGTGTTCCATATTCAAACCATTTCATGTATGAATCCTTCCAGAGTAGGAGAATGACATGTTTGTTGGATGGATAATTAACATCTAAGGGTGAGAAGGCTTGCTAACTATTAGCAAGTTTTCTATTGAAACCGTTTCATGTAGAATAATATGTTAAACCATAGTAATATTAAAAAAAAAGGAAAAAGTCAATATAACAACCCAAACTTCCCTCGAAAGTCCGTTCGGCATCCGAACTATGAAATTGGACATTTGACAACCCCCCCCCCCCCGGCGGCGACGCGTGCGTGGACTTTGCAATTTAGTTCAAATAATACCCTGACCTGATTTCGCATAGTGGTATTGCCGTATGGTATGATGAGTGGTCGGTTTTACCACGTAAGGTGATACACCGGCCAAGTTTAGGTGAATGACATGTAGAGCCCACAAAGGCTTCTCCCCCAAATAGAAATAGAGGGGAGGGAGCTACAGGGGCCTACAGCAATGGAAGCATGGCCAGGAGCTCGACGGGGGAGAAGCCCCTATAGCCCCACCTGCTATTGGCCTAACTAGCTCAGCATGTCATCCTACATAGCAAAACCGCCCACTCATTGCGCCACACGGGCAATACCACTATACAAAACCGGTTTAGGATGTTACTTGAACCAAATTGCAAAGTTCGGTCAAATGTCCGGGTTCATAGTTCATGGTGCTTGATGGATTGTTTACCAAAGTTCGGAGCGTTATATGGACTTTTTCCTTAAAAAACTATGTAAGAATCAAAGTTGGAAAGTATTCAAAAAGGAACATTGGGACTAGTAATATTGAAAGTAGCATGGAAGCAAACTGGACAAATATGGTAAAACAAGGAGGCAATTTCATACTAGCTAAGAAATATTATGTGTCATACCATGAAACTAATGCTATTCAGTTAGGACAGTTACATGGGAATTTGTGGTGGTGCTAGCAGGTGCTTCATCTTTGTCCCCACCAGGAGGACCAGCTTCAGGCTTCCGTCCTTCTTTGAGAGCTTTTCTTATTTCAGCAGCTTTCCAGATGGCATATTTCTGTTTCTGCTCAAGCTGTTAAAAGCCACAAGTAGATGGAAGGTAAAGAACATTTTTATTAAATAACCCTTTTGAAAAATACATATTATTAATAACCCCTTGCCAACTTTATTTCCAATTCTGACCCTTTTGGCCGCACCACCCATGGCGTGGCAAGACAACACTTCCACACCAGTCGCCACCAGTGGCACAGCAAGAAGTGCCAATTAGATAAACTTACCCAGTGGCGTGGCATTGTTTTCTTGCCACGCCATGGGTGGCCAAAAGGGTTAGATTTGGAAAATAAAGTTGACTAGGGGTTAGTAATAAAAAGAAATTGAAAAAGGGGTTAAATAATAAAAAATATTCGAAGGTAAAACATGGATATCAGACTTAAATAAATATTATATGGTACTAAATGCAGACATTAACGTATCAGACTTACATCAGGTTGAAGCTCACCAAACTGGTTGAGAATCTCAAAGAAGATGCTTGCAGCATAGAAGGTTTTTGCAGTGTTTCTGCAGAATGCACAGATTTATTTGACATGCATTAGTGAGACTATGTAAATAGATAATGCCAATATGATTGGAGCAAAATGAGAATCGTTCAGAGTATGATACATGTCAGCTCGTCCAGCACGATCCTGTTTGTCTGCTTTGGTGAAGACGTTCAAGGCAAACCCCTCTAAATGAAGATGGTCATCAGGACCCAAAGTCAAAGACTTCTTATCCTGGATGATGTGAAAACATGTTCATGACTAGAAATCTGAGGGGAAAGTGCATTAACTTTAAATATTTGTAGACTGCATAAAGCATCGGAAATTCTTCAAGTGTAACAGCTAAGTAAATATGAATTCCATGCAGAGGATAGAGTTAGGACAATAGATAGAATCGAGATTGGTGATTAAGGGAATCTTGACAGAACATATAAAATGGATGAAATCTAGGTACCCAGCTAAATAATCAATTGGCAACCATAAGTATCAGAAACATTATTCTAAAATCTATCAAGGTTGCTCAAGCTGCATATTGAGAGTACTCACATGCTATATAGCTCATTTATGTTATCCAGTGCATGTATAGGTAAATTTCGGTACAAGTTTTGTTTAATGCACATACATATTACATACACTTAGGGGTGCAAACGGAGCGGATAATTCCCGGCCATCCGTCTGTCCGTATAAATTCGGATACTATTCGGAGCGTAATTTCGGATATCCGGGTTTTTTTCGGATAATACGGATTCAGATAGTTTTTTCGGATACGGAAACGGATTCGAAACAAAAGTATCCGTCGGATTCAGATATAACCGTAATTTTATTCGGATATATCCGGTTATTATCCGGTAAATATCCGACTATCCGGTGAAAACCTAACACGACTCCCCAGTTCTCGAGTTCGGCCACCCATTCGCATTCAGCCGAATGCCCGAATCCCTCATCGCCGGGCCCTGAATCCCTCATGAGCGGCCGCCGGCCAGCCGCCTCACCCTTGCGTCCCTTGGAGTCGCGGAGCTGGCCGCCACCGCGAAGAGCGGCCCCACCTCACCCTCGCATCGCTCGGAGTCGCAGAGCCGGTTTCTCCTCGTCACCAGACCACCGGTAAGCAAGCTCCCCAACCCTACTCAAAACCCTCCTTCCCCAACAACCGCCTCACCACCACGACCTCGGGCGCCGCTACTTGCAGGGCGTGGGAAGACGACGCTGGTCACGTGGGTGTTCGAAGCCCTCAGGTAATCACACCCGCACCTCACCATTCGCGGCTTCTACACCCGTACTGGCTTATCTTGCCCTGTCGAACTCTGATTCATTCTCCTGTGCAGTTCAAGACCGGAATTTTCACTCCTTTTCGTGTTATCTACTTACAGGGGAGGTGAGGGAGAGTGGCGAAAGGGTCGGGTTCGAGTCGTCAAGCTCGATGGGATAAGTGGCCATTTGCCTCCTCCAAGATTTCCAGGTAGGGTTCAGTTTCCAGGTAGGAGTGCATATGTAAACTATATATGTTGCAGGAATGAAGATGTACTCGCCGTTGTGTTTGTCAAATCTCCATCTGATTGAGAAGAACCATTAATAGTACCAGGAACACCTATTCAATAAGTTCACTAGACGAACTGAATAAGTAAGTGTTAAGATAAAAGAAAATGATGAATTGAACATGTATTCAGATGTGTGGATAACGTTATCAGTAAACATTTTGAATGGAAAACATAGAAGAGATGGCCAAAACAGTATTTAGCACTGAATTGCTTATGAATACATACATTGTCATATAGCTTGCACTACATAGTAAAGTAACAGCTAGATTCACAATAGAGTTATAATCATATACATGATCAGTTGGTATGACCCTTTTCTAATAAAGCTCCTAAGTATCGAACAAAATCAATGAGATAAAATAAAACATTCAAGGGGACTTGAAATGATAGTTTGCTTCATGTTGGACTTGAAACGACGGTATGTTTGATAGACTACTGAAATGATTGATGTAACAATGCCCGCGCAAAAAGTAGTATGACAAGATGGAGGCTAGAGCTACAGAGATATGTTTCACACATTGTTTATCAAATCATTTGAGAACAAAAGAGAACTAAATGAAACCAGAAAGCTAAATAATGCTCAATTTAACCTAAAAGATTGGTCAGTATTTGGCATTACATAACCAACAAAATCTTGAAGTGCCTTTTCAGCTGCAGCACAGGTGTGGAACTCTACAAAACCGTATCCTTATGATTGTCCAGATAGTTTTGCTTGGCATGGATTTTGTTGTGTTTATCATTCAGTTTTTTTATTGGGCGCTTAGGAGTGTCCATTAGGAATAATCGCATTGTGCGACAAATAGCCTTTATCGTAAGGATATGAAGGAACGAAAATGGCCTAAAAAGAATGAGCTATTAGTATGTGCTAAGGATAAATTTAGTTCAAAATCATTACAGACCATCACTAAAATGACGCATAGATATAATTTGGCAGAGTTGTCTATTAGCGATTGTTTATAGCTATTTTATATGCTACTTTTTAGTGGACATTCAATCCACAGAAGAATGGAAGTAAAAACAAACAAATGGGCAATCATACTGTGCTACTGGTGAATCTGACAACGAAGTCTTTCATGCATGCATATGCCTAGGCAGCTGGTATTTTGCAACCTTGCTACTAAAGCTAATAGCTATCTTCTACGTCCTACTCTGTTCCGTCGATCTGTAGTCTGACATTTGCTATGTGCAAAAATGGTAGAAGAAATAACAATTCTTTCAACAATATTGTTGAAAACTGCATGGTGTTCATACTTTTTTAACATTTTTTTGTCACTATTTCCCATTGTTAAGGATAATGAGAAATTCTCAAACTCTGATTTATGTATTTTATTGACTTATGTGCCCTTTATCATAATACTTATGTTTGTTCCGTTCCAGGAAGCACATTTGGGATAACTACTGCCTGACACTTCTCAGATAACAATTCTGCACTTTCTTCTTAGGTAGTAAGTGAAGATCAATTGTGTTGTTTTGTTCTTCTATGTAATGGATCTCACTGTTTCAGCAAGTACGGAAGAATGAACTTTGGACGGTTTAAGGTGTGAGAGTTGTGATTTGCTACAATGCTACTTGCCATATACTACTAGCTTAACTAGTCCTTGTTATCGAGTGATGTACTTAAATCTACTTGCTAACGTACTAATGTAGTCGTACTTTGGACATATAGTATGGTTGATTGATCTTAATATATGCAACATATACGGTTTTTGTTTTCACGCATCATCCGACTAAATATTCGTGACCAAGACTATCCGTATTCGGAATGATCTGTATTTGCTCCGTATTCGTGACCGAGGTAATCCGCATTCGTATTTGAATCCGGTACTGTCCGTATCCGACTCTGTATCTAGGAAAAAATTTGGAATAGGATACGGGATGAGAGAAATCCATCCGTATCCGCTCCGTTTGCACCCCTACCTACTCTTAGAATTAATCCTACACCATCATATACATAGATATGTCCTTTTTTGTAGTTAAACAAAGTTTAAGGCCACATACCTTGCTTAAAGGTGTGGGTGATTGCTTACTTACCAATCATTGTTATTTAAAATACTGATCAGAAAGTACGATATAAATCCCTCTCTGCTCAATACTACAGCGTTTGAAACCCAACTAAAATCATATGAGGGGGCAGAGAACCATGAACTATCACGCACTCCTTAAAACTAACGTTGATGCTGGTCCAATACAATTTGAAGCCAACTCAAGAACAGTACGACATGTTTGAGTTGTTTCCATCACCAACAAGGTAGCAATTCCAATAATTCTATATTGCTTTCTCAAGCTGTTGTCAGGAATCTGAGTGAAATTTATAGACATGATCAGCCATCCAATCTCCACATGCCCCTCAGTTTCAGCCTTTCAGGATTGCTAGGATTCAGATGGAATCATGGGACTCCACAGACCCTCATTTGCATTCACTCGAATGCTAACGACAGGCACAATAACCATACAACCCAAATGGGCTCTAAGTGGTTGTCGAATTGGGTTCTAGTCTAGGTCTTCTTACGAGTGGTTACTTATGGAGCTAAAAGAAAACACAACGTTGTTCACATATCCAACCCTAATTGCCACAAACATAATAGATCTAAACTAAATTAAACTAGATCAATTGCTTAAATTTTCTCTAGGAAAGCAAGAAAAAGGGGAACAGATGTACAAACCTTCTCAAGCTGGTTCATGAGGGAGATGAGGATGGAGTTAGTGGTCGTGGTGCGCTCCTTCTGCGGGATTGCCAGCCCCTTCTCCATCGCGTAGAGCCGGCCTGTTCAAAACAAAACCAAACCCAAATCCAGACAAAACCCTAGCAATCAGCGTCGATTAAGGGGAATCACTGCAAGAAGAGCTAGGGGGTCAGAGCGCCTCTCACAGTAGTAGGCGACGAGGGGCTCGTGCTTCTGCAGCTCGTCAGCGCGCTGCAGGTAGGGCAGCAGCCCCTTGGCCGGCTCCGTCTCGCTCCCCATCGACGGCCAGAGGAGATTAGCTGGCTACAGTCGGCTGCGGCGATCGCCGGAGGTGGAGGCAGCGGTGGCGGATTTGGTTTGGTTTGATTTTGGTTGGGGTACGCGTTGTTTGCGAGTCCGTTGCTGCCGCTGCTTCGTCGGGAAGGAAACAGAGGGGAGGGAAGAAGCTTCCGATCGTGGGGTGCTTTTACATGGAGGTGCCTAACGTTGTTGCGCGTTCGCATCCCGCTCCTCCCATGACTTCTCTGCCGACCGTCCGATCGCATGATGAACGGTCCGTGCAAACTGCAAAGACACCAGTAAAATAGAACCGACCCTTTTGATCCAACCATCCTGCAGCCCTGCAGGATGGTTGAACCGTGGCTGAGCTACAAAAATGTTCGGAGTGTAGGGAATAATCTTGCTTTTGTTTTCACTGATGGAAGCTTCTGAGCTACAAAAATGTTCGGAGTGTAGGGAATAATCTTGCTTTTGTTTTCACTGATGGAAGCTTACTCTTGGCTTTAAAAGAACATTTTTGTTTTTACCATAGGTTTGATGATGACTATTTTGCCGCTTGAAAATACCATTTTTGTTTCCTACCATAGGTATTTTTATATCCCTGTCGCTTTTAAAGATGGAAATATTAATATGTGAAATTATGAGAATTCCGCTCCCCGCTCAACGAAGTCTCAGAAGTCAGAACGTTGATCATTCCCGTCAATGCCATCTGCCCTCATATTTGAATTAAGCTCATCTCTACGAGGCTCCAACGTATGCACCGTCTTTTGCTACCCTAAGAGTTTTTTGGACAACTTTACCCTTGCCTATATCTCTTTTTCTTGTGTTGATGTTTCGTGAGTCTCGAGCTCCTCTACTCGTAGGTAGAGGTGGGTACCGGACAGGGTTTTTTTTAGATGCACATGGCACAGGGAAAGGCCCTAGCCGTGCCGGCACGGTTGGCAGGGCTATGTTAGGCCTGCCAACTAGGCACAGCAGGCGGCACGGCACTCGCGAGCTAGGTCGTGTTTAGGCCGACGCGGCCCATCACAGTGGCATGCGTGTCATGGCATGGTACGTCTTGCTTGTGGCACGCTACACGACACGGAGCACTTGACTAGAGTGTAGAATCAAGGATAACCAACTAGAGGGGGGTGAATAGGAGGTTTCTAAATTTTTTGAATTTAATTGTAATTAATAAAATTACAAAGTAAGAATTACAATTTTTGACAATTAAAGCCAAATTCTCTAGGGTTCAATAAGTGCTCTAACAATCTAAGTATAAGCAAGATATAATTTCTAAGCACAAGATCAATATACTTAAAATTACTAGAAATGTAAATTGCACACAAGAATAGAAAATTCAAACACAAGAAAATGAAACACAAGAATTTATCTCGTGGTCTCGGAGACTTACCGGTCTCCCTTAATCCACGTTGAGGTGACTTAAACAACTTCAAGCCAGCTCCAACCACTTGAGCCTTCCTCGATCACTTTGGTAGTTCTTCCCCGCTCCGGGTAGGCGAACTCCGGCCTTCACAACTTGCCGGGCTTCTCACAATCTCCGTCGAGAAGCTCATCGCGCGCGAACGCCTCCAAACCATTTAGGAGGCGGCAACCTCCAATACTAATAAGTCTTGACGCTTACTTATAGTCGAATCAAGTGTCTAAAGGCTCAACACTAAATGCAACACTTGAATTGCTCCTAACTCTGTCAAAAATGAGAATTTAATGCACACAATGAGTTGGAGATTTTCTAGAGCTCAAGTATGATCAATGAGATTCAAGAGATACTCTTCTAGAATGCAGGTGGGTGTATTTATAACCCCACTAACAAAACTAGCCGTTGGAGCAAAATGATATAAGAAATCAAGATTTTCGGTGCTACCGCCTATGTAGGGCCGGTAGCACTGGGCTCCAACTCAACAGTCGGCTCAGTGCATTAAATGCACTTGTCAGAGTTCGTTACTCAAAGGGTCTGGTGCTACCGCCCAACTGGGAACGGTAGCACTAGGATCTTTTTATTTTTGCTCAACCAGAAACATCTTCTCTAGAATTTTTACACGGGGCAGGTGGTCGGTGCTACCGCTCGCTCGGTAGCACCGGGATACCATAGGCGGTAGTACTGGACCACCAAACCGCCCAAAAATCAGCTTCTTTAGGATTTACACACCCATTGGGGGCTGGTGCTACCGTTCCGCCGGTAGCACCGGGCTACTATGACCGGTAGCACCAATCTGTCAGAACCCCCAAAAACACCCTTGTGGGTTTTTACACATCACCCTGGGGGTGGTGCAACCATTCGACCGGTAGCACCGGGCTAGTAGCAGTGGCCTCCCAGAGGCACTTCTAAAAAGCATAAGTTTTTCAATTTAGTTTAAGTATGACGGTATACATGACTTCAAGTGAGCATAGAATTAAGCCTTTAAGCCCTAAACGACGTGAAGGTAATCGTCAAGACCCCTCTTAATAGTACAGCACTATTTCTAGAAATCCGATCCTTTCTCCCAAACTCCGAGATCAGTAAAAAAACTATACAAAAGTCCTTAACTTTATACCTTCATCATCTAGCTTGATGCGTTGATCTTCCTTTTTGCCATTTTCATGCTTCCATGATCACCGAACTTAGGACTAACCTATTTTCAATGATCTCAAAAGAACATGTTAGTCCTTTGATCGTGATTGTCATTAATTACCAAAATCAAATAGAATTGGGGGCCTAGATACTTTCATAGCAGCAGGACACGCGGCAAGCGAGGAGACAGTGTGTGAGTTTACCTGGCCAGCTCGCTACACTCGCCGCGCCCACGCTAGGTCGCCACACACGAGTCCACGTGCCTGAGCCAGCTCACCACCAGGCGGAGGGGTCAAGAGGGAGCTAGAGAGGGAGGTGAAGGGGCAAGGTAGAGGCAAAGCTAGAAGGGGAGCTAGAGGGGTGGAGGGGGCAGCCAGTGGGGGAGACGGAGGGGGCTAGCCAGAGGGGAAGGCGGAGGGGTCGAGGCGGGAGGCGCAGGGGGTGAGGCGGAGGGTGTAGGATCAAGGATAACTGACTAGAGGGGGTGAATAAGAAGTTTCTAAATTTTTTGATTCTAAACACAAATAATTAAAACACTAAACAAGAATTACGATCTCCTTCAACTTTGCAACTAAGTTCTCTAGTAGATATCAAGTACTCTAGCAATTTAAGTATGAATCAAGTAGAAAGCTAAGCACAAATAATATACTTGAAAAGCTACAAGATTTAATCAAATACTAGAAGAGTAAACGCAAATCACAAAAGATAGCAAGAGACAACATTTTTGACCCATGGGCTCGGAAACTTGATGGTCTCCCTACTCCACGTTGAGGTGACTTGAACAACTTCAAAATGGCTCCACCCACTTGAGCCTTCCTCAATCACTAAGGTAGTTTTTCCCCGCTTTGGGTAGACGAACTATGGCCTTCATAACTTGTCGGGGCTTCTCACAATCTCCGTTGAGAAGCTCACCGCGCACGATCGTCTCCAAGCCGTCTAGGAGGCGGCAACCTCCAAGAGTAATAAGCCTTGACGCTTGCTCGAAGTCGGATTGAGTGTCTAAAGGCTCAAGCACTAAATGCAACACTCAAATTTTCTCCTCACACTCTCAAATGAGAATTGAATGTACTAAGGAGAGGAGAAGACTTGCTAGAGCTCAAAATATCATCAATAAGAACTAAGAGAGCCTCTAGAGATCAGGTGGGTGTATTTATAGCCCCCACCAACTTTTCTAGCCGTTGGAGCTCGAATTGTGCTGAAGTTAGAATTCCCGGTGGTACCACCCATGTAGGACCGGTAACACCGAACTCTAGCCCAACGGTTAGAACAGTTCATTAAATGCACTGCTAGAGCCCGTTGTGCAGAGGGTCCGGTGCTACCGCCCAACTAGGACCGGTAGCACCGGGCCCTTTTTATTTTTGTTCTGCCAGAGAGAGCTTCTCTGGAATTATAGCACCAGACTGAGGGGCTGGTGCTACCGCTCGCCCGGTAGCACCGCGCTACCATGGGCGGTAGCACCGGACCACTTAATTGCCTAAGAAAATATGCTCTCTGGAATTTTTGCACCGCACCGAAGGGCCAGTGCTACCGCTCGCCCGATAGCACCAGGCTACCATGGGCGGTAGCACCGCCCTGCCTGGTCCTCGAAAACACCTTTCTCGAGTTTTTACACACCGCTCCTGGGGCTGGTGCTACTTCTCCCCCGGTAGCACCGGGATAACATGGCCGGTAGCACCGGGCTTCCATGAAGCACAAAAGGAGGCTCTCTAGAATTTTCACACCGCTCATATGGTCGGTGCTACCGCTTACCCGGTAGCAGCACCGAGCTACCATGGGCGGTAGCACCAGACTTTCAGAAACTTTATTTTTATCTTCATAGATTTTTCAACGAGACTTTAACCTTGACACAATGCATGATCTTGAGTATTTAATTTGAGGTTTTAGAACTTAAATGACATTAAGCGAACGTCAAGACCCCTCTTAATAGTACGACCCTAATTCTAGCAATCCGATCTTTTCTCCAAACTCCGAGATCGATAAAAGCTATGAAAAAGTCCTTAAATGATTATACCTTGGGCATTTGTCTCGACGTGTTGATCTTTTCTTCATCAAATTCATGCTTTCATAATCATCGAAACTTGGACCAACCTATTCTCAAAAGCTCATATTGAAATATTAGTCCTTTAACTGTAATTGTCATTAATTACCAAAACCACATAAAATTGGAAGCCTAGATTCTTTCAGAGGGGGAGGCGGAGAGCCGGCGTGCGCTGGAAGAAGGGGAGGAGGCTGGCTCAGTTGGTAAGAAGAAGGGGAAAATGAAGAGGAAGGAGAGGAAGAAGAAAGAGAAGGAAGGCAGGGCAGGCTCGCCAAGAAAAAGGGAAAAGAAAGAAAAGAAGGAAAGAAGAAAAAGGGAAGGGAAGGAAAAGAAAAAAAGAAGGGAAAAAGGAAAAAGTGAATGAAAAGAAGAAAAGGGAAGAAAACAAAAGAGAAAAAGGGGGTGGAAACAGATTTCCAGCAGGAACCTGATTTCTACTTGCATGTGGTCAAGGAGTTAACTATGGTGAATTTATGTGTCCTTAGGCGAGAGAGAGATGGATGCAAGAGAGCTAAGAGATTGAATTGAGAGAGACAGCGAAAGCGACATGACGATTGACAGATTGAGAGAGAAGCATCGACAGAAAGATCAACGGACAAGTGAACATCATTGGCCACTTTCCTAGTCCCACTGTACGTTTGCACATTCCTCACCCAATACTTAATCTGTAGTTACCAAAAGGAGCATTATTAGTTCATCATGAATGTTTTCTTTTAAATCTAGTGGTATTATAGGAGCACACATCTCACCCATCACTTAATCCTGTGCTATCGCAATTTGCACATGATGAACTTGTGGTTTTGGTGTCCACTCTCTCATCGGAAGCCACTTTCAGTTCGGTTGGGAGGATACTTGAGCCAATGAGGTCATCTCTCATGCTTGAGATGGTTGAGGCAATGACATGCCTCAAAGACTGGGAGTGTGTAGATGAGAGAACACAACATCAGACCAAAGATCCGGAGAAGGCGGAGGCATTAGCCAACCTTGACCACCTCAACCTCGACTTACCTATATATATGTATGTAGTTATTGTAGTCTTTTCCTTACCTGGATACCCTACACTAGGGTGTAAGGATTTTAACGAGATAGTAACTCTTTACTTGTTCAAGAATGAATAAAATTAAGTTTTTTTCCCCAATATTTGTATCCACTGCCTCAGCTCTATGCGTTTTCGGCTCCTTTTCTCTCATCACAATAGTGCAAATGCGTCGGATCTAAGCCAACACGACTCACTAATGGGCCATGTCTGGGCTCACCGAAGGCAAGGTGGGCCAGCACAACACGACACGATGGGCCGACCGTGTCATGGCGGCACGACATGGTCCAGACAAGCAGCCCACTATGCCCGTTCCATGCTAGCTTGGCATGGCGCGATGCCCACGTCTACTTATAATGGTGTCCAGGAGGCCTCACCATAGGTTGGAGAGGACGGAAGAGGTGTCACTCAACACAAAATATAGCGTGGTATGGAGCATGATGGTCTTATTGGAGAAGAATCAAAAGAGCTCGACAATGCCGGTGTATAAGAATTTCAACGGTATGGCATGGGTTTAGCTCGCTAGAGTAGCAATTAGGATCGAAGTTGTTAATTTGAGGGTATTTTTACTAAATTTTTGGTGAGTAAGTCCTCTCGTCAAGACATGTGACGATACCTCCTTCATTCCTCCACTTTCCTTCCCCTCAAAGTCCCTCTCTTTGTGACACTTGGTGGCATCCCTTTCATCCTCATTTCTTCCCACATTCCCTTCCCTTCAAACTAATTTTTTTTTAAATTTCCCCAAGTTTTTAAATAGATAGTATTTTATAACCCTCTTCGAAAGTTTTTGAATCAAAATTTTTTGAACTGAAAGTTTTTTTGAGTCGAAATCTTTTGAACCTAAAGTTTTTTTAGTCGAAAGTTTTCAAACCAAAAGTTTTTTAATCGAAAGTTTTCTATTAAATTCGTCTGAAATTTCAAATTGAGTTTTTTGTTTTAGAGAAGGAAGGGGTTCAAAAGGGAAAGACGAGGGAGGGTGTCAAAGGTTAAAAATCGACAATAAACTTATGATCACGGGTACCTTCGAGTGTTAGAGTCAAGCACGAAGACAGCGGCACACGATGTACATAGGTTCGGGCCCCCAGATGGAGTAATACCCTACGTCCTATTCGGATGATGTATGTATTTGGTGTATTGAGTACAGAGCGAGTTGTTTAGCCCTAGTACAATGAAGATTGGATCTAGGCAATGGCTAAACTATGGCTGAAGGCTGATGAAGCATGGTTCGTCGGCTCCTGGTTGCTCTGCATCTTGCAAAAGCTCTAAAAAGTCTTCTCTTCTCCCCTTCTGTCTCGAAAGTCCTTCCTTGAGGATACCTACCCCCAGCCTTATATAGTCGGGGTAGCCCTGCCTTAAGTTGAGTTGTAGTCAGCTTGGGATACCAGATCGTAGCTGATGAGAAGTCCATCGTCGTGTCGATCTTTGTAGCATATCCAAACTTCTCTGGATACCAGACGTACTCGAGTCGATTTTCTCGTAACGGGAAAGTGATTGAGTCCTTCCTAGTATAGAGATATCCTCTCCGTGTATATCTTATCCCATAGAATCGGGCCCGTGATATCCGGAGTTTCTTGATGCTTGCTTGAGCATATATGGTATAATCTTCATGTTTCCGCTATGTACTCATACCCTATATTTAGATATTCGACAGTAGCCCCTGAACTCTGCCCAGTGAAGGGTCCGTTCAAGCGCTTGGTCGATTACTGCCAAGTTCTAACTTGGTCGAGTAATGCCCCGCTAACTTGTGGTCGAATGATTCGAGTAGATTGGGAATCACCAAGTATCGAGTAGAGATGTTGCCGTGTTGAGCACCCTGCCATCAGCCCAACTCTAGTCCTTAGGTTATCCACAAGTTACTCGATGTCGACTCATCGACTTGAGTCTGAGCAGAGTTAGAAAATCCAGAAAATCTAAACGTTGGGCAGTTAAACTTTTATTGCTCTCATCTGTAATATCAAGATTCGTGCAGTGCCATCATTCTGGTTTTCTTGCTGATCGAGGCGTCTTGCCGCGGGGAGTGAACCGTTCGCCTGGAGAGAAGATTTTGGCTTATAAATTCCCAGATCTGGAACTGTAGTCGTTGTAACATCCCAAAAATTTGCCAAATATTATTTTATTGCTTAAATGTGCATTTATGATTTTCTGGAATTTATTTGGATGTTTTCTGTATTTATTTGAATTAATTTCAAATCAAGTTTATTGCCTTTTATTCAAATCTATTTAAATCTATGCAAAGTTAAAATAAAGTTTTGCCAAAAATATTTTATTTGAGTCCAGAATGTCTCAAAGTATTTTTGAGAATTTTCTGGGATCTTTCCTGATTATTTGTTTGCCTAAAAGTAATTAAGTTATTTTCTGTAATTATTTTAATTCAAAACTCTTTAAAAATCCCAATGAGCAGTACTGGGCTTGGCCCGGGTACTGTGCGTGGTGGGCCTTGAGCGCGTGGCCCGTTTGACCCAAGTCCCTGAGGGGTGGTTGATGGCCACTGGATCATGATCGTGCTTTCCGCGTTGTGCCATGTGGCCGCGAGCGTCTGGCCGTGGGATCGTGATCGTGTGGTCCAAAGTGGTCATGCCTCCTCGAACCCTATGTAACATCCCAAAAATCTGCCAAATATTATTTTATTGCTTAAATGTGCATTTGTGATTTTCTGGAATTTATTTGGATTTTTCTGGATTTATTGGAATTTATGCTTATTTCAAGTTATTGCCTTTTATGCAAATTTATTTAAATCTATGCAAAGTTAAAATAAAGTTTTGGCAAAAATATTTTATTTGAGTCCAGAATGTCTCAAAGTATTTTTGAGATTTTTCTTGGATTTTTCCTGATTATTTTATTGCCTAAAGCAAATTAAATGAATTTACGAATTATTTTAATTGAAAAACTCTTTTAAAAGCGTGAAAACGGTCTTTGGGCCGGCCCGCGAACCGTGCGGCCCAAGTCAGCCCATGCAGCCCATTTGGAAACCGAAACCCTAAACCTAATCCGCTGACCGTTGGATCGAGATCCAACGGCCGAGATTGCGCCGCGTCGCCGAGCGCTCCGGGCCGTTGGTTGAGCGACGCGTGGACACCCCGGATGAAGCCGCGTCACCTTTCCGAGTCGCCGCCGGAGTCCGCCGTCGCCACGGAGCCGTCCTTGGAGTCCGGGACTTGCACGCCTTCCCGTGCAGCTATTTAAGGCGCCGCCACGGGCGTTGAAATCCTCACCCCGCGCGCATCAAATGCGCGATTCCACGCCGAGCGCCGCCGCTGCCGTGCGAGCTCGCCGAGTCGCCAAGCCCCGCCGCGGTCTTCGTCGCTTTTCGCGCCGTTCGCCGTTCGAGCCGTCTTGCGGTTCGGATCGGAGATCCGTACCTCAACGCGTCGGACCCGTGAAGCAGTAGCGGCGTTTTGTCGCCGGAACGCCGTCGTCGAGGCCATCGTCCCCAAGTCCGGTGAAGTTGCGCCGCCGCACCGCCATTGTCGTGTGGAAGCTTCCAGAACCGTCGGATCTCTCGTGAAGGGGCGAGATTGTGCCACGTCTCCGCGTAAACAGTGAACGCCTCGGGTACGTGCTGGCCGTTAGATCTAAATCCAGCGGTTGTCGTGCTGCCACGTGGGGTGAGATCGGTGGCCGTTAGATGTGATCTGTGCGGTGGGATTCGCGCGCGCAGTGGGCAAATCGCGCGCCGCCGGCGTGTCGGGTGCCGAGGCGCCGTGGAGCCGAGTCACTAAGTAAGCAGCCAGTCGTGGACCGGGTCCATACGCCCGAGACGCGTGTCGCCACCCGATTGGTTCGGTCCAGCGCTGACGTCAGCGTGACGTCATGCTGACGCAATAATTTGTTTTCAGAATAAAAATAAATCTGTTAATTTCGTATTTTCTGATTTCAGTATTTATTTCAAACTTCAAAAGGCTATATCTTTTGCATCGTAACTCGGATTTGAGTGATTCCAGTTTCTAAAAATTTGTAAAATTGAGATCTATTTAATGGTGAATTTTATTTGATTTTTGGAGTTCAATTGCTCTCTGTTTTGGTGTTTATTTGCTTTTCTCTTTCGGTACGCGTAGACGTTGAATTGTGCGACGCTTCGGAGGAAGATCAAGCAACTCAAGAGCAAGCTTCAGATCAAGATCAGGACCTATTCCAAGGCAAGTTGTGCTTTGATCATGTTGAACCCATGTTTGTAAAATTGCTATGTTTGATTTACACTATTGCATATAATTCAATTATACAATTGTTTCAAATTAGTTTGGGCTTAGCTAAAATACCAGATTGGTCTATACCCTACCTTGTCATTGTATGCCATGATCCATTGTCACCCTAGATTGGTTTAATATAGTTGGTTAATAATTATAATCAACATTGGAGGTTTAGTTCGTATTAGTTGCTTAGCCATGCCACGTCATCACATGTGTCATCACCATTGATAATTAATCTTGATTAATGGAATATGGAACAATGTTATGAACTTGTGTGTCATGTGGGATCACACGATGAGATTGAGTTGTTGTGGCGAGTCATGTCACGCAACGATGTTGAATTGTTGATGGCACGTGGTGCTTGGTAATCAACGGGTGATAATCACTTAGATTGGGGCAAGTGGCAAGGCGAGGAGGCCAAGGTGGGCCCGATGGGCGATGGTATGTGGAAGTCTTGCCTTGATCACACTAAGGACTTAACCTTGCAAGCCTTTGACTGAGTCAATCATGCAACCACATGTGCCGTATGGGCGGCCTTAGTGAGTAATTTGCAAAGTCTTAATGTTGATACTATCGTGGTCGGTGTGAGTTCCGGGTCGAGGTGTAATTCACATGGCGCAAGAGGGGGCCACGGATGTGGTTTCTGAGACCGCCAGATGTTGAAACCTTAGCGGGTAGTACCGGATTAAGATAGAGCATTGTAAAGGCTTTGTTATAATCTCTCGCCTTTGTGGTGTTTGGTTGTATCACGTGGGTAAAGTGCATAACCTCTGCAGTGTGAAACTATTCGGATAGCCGTGCTCATGGTATTGAGCAATGCTCGGAATTACGATTAAGGGTTAGTTTAATAAATCGGACAACTTGGTTGGGATGGCGGGATTGCCATATGGAAGATTGGAACTTGATTTAGGATTGGAAACTTGGTTTACTTGAGAAATCTTGAATTTATTTATTATTGCTATTCGTTTTACATTCTTTACAATCTATTATTGTATTTGTGCATAAATGTCGCTTATTGCAAAATAGCCATGATAGCCTATCCTTTGGAATAAGCCTTACATATAGATAAATAGAAGCGCATTCATGCACAACTTGTTGAGTGCTTTAAGTACTCACCCTTGCCAAACAACAATAATCAACAGTTGAAGAATCTACACTGTGTTGGAAGATGAGGTCCAAGAAGACACGAGTCATTAGGGTCCGAGCCTTGTTGGTTGCTGTGGTGAACTGATGAGCTATCTACGTTTCTACTTTCACGCTTAATTATTAGTTCATATCCTCGTCTTGCCTGCGTGGCTTAATAATGTAAGTTGGTCATAAGATCATACCTTTAGTTATATCAATGAATGAACTATTATTCTATTATCGTTGAGTATGATGTGATATGTACCAATGTTGAGTTGTGTGCACTAGCGTTGATCCAGGAATAGTGCGGTAAACACGGTGGGTTGAATCGATGGATTCGGGTCCTTACAGAGGTGGTATCGAGCATCTTGTTGTAGGTTTTGGCCTAGATAGTATGGAGGTGTCTTGTGAGAGTCCAAAACTATTTTCTAAAAGAAAATCTAAATTTGATTAATAAAACACTCTTGACTCATCTCATTCTCTACGTCTTGCCTTTGCTAAATTTACCGTCTTACTTAGTTTGGGTGGAGAACTTATTTCAAAGTTCTTGTGGAGCGGATGCCGATCGTTCGACCTTTGAGGAGTCACCGCGGCTACGCCATGGAGTGTGGAGAGTTCTTGAGATTTGGGAGGCTTCTACCGTCCGCTTTACCGAGGAGGCAGCTGGACAGTGAATGGTGTACACCGAGGTTTCATTTGCAAGTTGATCATCTACGCTCGGGGGAATGAGGAAGCTAGCAGGCCAATCAACATCTCCGCCAGAAGGTTCTCGTATGAAGTTGCAATTCAGGAGGTTGCTCGACTTGCTCTTCGCCGTGTCTGCCGCGACTACGCTGACGAGCTTCACGACTCAGTGTTCCGACTTCACCCAGACGTTCAAGCGTGCCGAAGACGACGGATCGAGGGGAGCGAGTGTGCTACTGCGACGCACCTTGCAGAGTTCGCCCTTGCCCAGGAGGATCACATGAGAGATACTACCCAGAGTGGAGGCGTATGCGAGGCACTTAGAGTGGCCGAGCAGAGCTCGAGGTGACCGTGCTTGACCATCGGGATGATCACCGAGCCGGGAGAGGCCACGAGGCGCTTGAGGACGAGCTGGAGCGCGTGACTCGGGGAGTTCAGAGCCACCGAGGAGTCGAGGAGGATCAGAGGAGCGCGAGTGGGAGCGAGGGGAGTGCGGACCCGTTGTTGCAGAGGATCTAGTAGTAGGTCACCGTGATAGGTTCGCCCGATGCCCGCTCATCCACCGGTGTATGCGCGCGGTCGACCTCTCACCAGGTGGCCGGATGAGTGAGTGTCACCTTGAGCCGTGTTGAGACTCGAGTGTGAGTCACGTCTTTAAGTTAGTCTTTACCTTTTAGTTGACGTTAAGGTTTCGTGTTTAGTTTGCTTCTTTGTATTCTTTGAGTGTGCGTTATGTGTTGCAAAGCTTGTAGGCTTAAATAAGCATCATACCAAGTTAAATAAAGAATTGTTCAGTTTGGGTATAACATATCTCCCGCTTTAGAAATTCTTACTTCTTATCTATGCTACATCTACCTTTCCTAACCTAAGAGGCAATCATCGATGGTGAATACTGAGGAAACAACGGTGCTTGAGAAGTGGTGCGTCGAATGACAATCCCAATGATGGAGGCGACCCTCAACCACCGACGATGAGACATGCGAGAATCTAGGAGCATTTACGGCAAAGACAGACTCAATCGATGCAGATAATGATGCAAGAGATCAAGAGATGACCAATGCGTGATAAATCACAACAACCACGCAACTCAAAACAATCATGGTGGACCTCGACCTATGTCAAAGCTATCGATTTTATGAGGACTAGGCCACCAACTTTTTCGGAAATGTGAATCCTTTGGAAGCCGATGGACCGGCTTAGGACAATTGAGAAAAAGTCGCACATCACACAGTGTGAAGGAAATGAGAAGGTGCTTTACGCCTCATCAACTGGAAGGGACCGCCGCAGAGTGGTGGGAGAACTCTTGTGCGCTCATGGAGCCCCACAGAGATAACACAGGAGGAGTTTACTAATGCTTTCCGCCATACCATGTCCCGGAGGGAATGATGGATCTTAAGAAGGAGGAGTTTGAGCTTTGAAGCAAGGAGGCCAACCGGTGGCGAATACTTGAACAAATTTACTCGATTAGCTCGCTATGCCCTCAAGACGAGCAGCGAGATAAAGCCGATACCTCTCGTTTCATGAAGGGATTGAACTCGGGACTACAGTGGGACTGATTACCCACAATTTCCGCATTTTTGGAGCTGGTAAATAAGGCTTTGATCCTAGAAGATAAGCGCAAAGAGCTAGGTGAAACCGTAAGCGCTTGATGAATAATCGGTGGACGCCCAAACCATCTACGTTTAAGGATGTCACCACAAACAATTTGCTAGATTCCAACCACTAGCCGGAAACAAGACATCAACCCTCGCACCTCGCCACGCCAATCGAGCTTTCAGACACCAAAGACAGGCAACAATGCACCAGAGGAAATCGGCAATCCGCGGTGAAGAGATGCTATACTTGCAACGAGCAGGCACTTTTCCAATAGGTGTCCACAAAAGGAGGCATCACGCCGATTCGTTTCAACACTGGGAACAACACCCGCTAAAGCACCAAAGATCGGGAGGAAATCGTGCACCAAGCCAAGTGGAGCAACGCCGCGATCAACAAAGGCGTGGAAGGATCAACCACATCACCGCCGATGGAGCTCAAGAGGCAACAGACGTCGTCTTTGGGTAAGTTCTGGTCAACTCGATACACTGCTCACGCTTTGTTTGATTACGAGCTTCGATTCGCTTGTGTCTCAAAGTTTTGCAACCAAGAATGGATTTAAAGTGGTGAATCTTAAGTGTGTGCTCTTAGTCCAAGCCCGTGATCCGAGCTTAGATCTAGCCTTGGGTGTTTGGGAGCTAAGTTGCTTATGGATGGGATAGAATTCCTAGCTAATCTTATCTTGATAGATGCGCAATCCTAGACGTCATCCTTGGAATGGATTGGTGTCTAAGCATAAGGCCGTTTTGGATTGTGGGCGAAGGATCGTGACTTTGGAAGGCCCTAGTGGCAAGAAAGTAGAGTTTCAAGCGACCGCATTCGAGATGGGCGATTAGTGGTCAACAGCGTGAAAGCCATCAAGATGGAAGATGTGCGGTGGCGAGGAATACCGGATGTGTTTCGGAAGATTTGCCGGATTGCCACCGGACCGTGATATCGAGTTCGTTATCGAGTTAGCGCAGTACAAAGACCGATATCAAAGAGACCATATCGGATGCCTACCGACGAGTTAGTGGAAATGAAGAAGCGATTGAGGAACCGCAAGAAAAGGTTTCATTAGACCAAGTTCATCACCGTGGGGAGCCCGGTTTTGTTTGTTCGCAAGAAGGATGGAAGTCTTAGAATGTGCATCGACTATCGTGCACTTAATGAAGTAACGATCAAGAATAAGTATCCGTTGCCCGTGATCGATGACTTATTTGATCGATTAAGAGGAGCTGGAGTTTTCTCCAAGATAGATCTTCGCTCGAGGATACCATCGATTGAAGATCCGAGCGGAGGATATACCTAAGACCGCGTTTTCTACGCGATATGGACATTATGAGTTCACGGTCATGTCATTTGGATTGACTAATGCCCCAAGCAGTATTTCATGAACATGATGAATAAGGTTTTCATGGATTACTTGGATAAGTTCGTTGTGGTCTTCATAGACGATATTTTGGTTTACTCAAAGACCGAAGAAGAGCATGCGAACATCTAAGGATGGTTTTAGACAGTGCATGAGAGCATCACTATATGCAAAGTTTAGCAAGTGTGAATTCGAAGGAGAAAGTCGAATCCTTGGGTCATGTAATGACTACCAAAGGAGTCGCAATGATCCCAAACAAAGTGGATGCGATGTTGCATTGGGAGCCACCAAGTCCATTACTCGATTCGTAGTTTTCGGGAATGGCGGGATATTACCGTCGGTTCATAGAGGGATTCTCAACAATTGCTAAACCCTTGACACAGTTGTTGAAGAAAGAAAAGAAGTTTGCATGGACGCCAGAGTGCGAGCAAAGTTTTATGGAATTGAAGAAACGCTTAACAACAGCCCTCGTATTAGTGTTGCCAGATGTGCAGAATGGATTTGACATTTACTGTGATGCTTCGAAGCAAGGCTTGGGATGCGTGTTAATGCAAGAGGGCAAAGTCGTTGCTTATGCGTCGAGACAGTTGAGGCCACATGAAGTGAATTACCCAACGCATGATTTGGAGCTAGCTGCCGTGGTGCATGCTTTAAAGATATGGCGTCATTATCTCATAGGAAATAGATGTGAGATATATACGGACCATAAGAGTCTGAAATACATATTCACTCAAGCTGACCTGAATATGAGACAGCGAAGATGGCTTGAACTAATTAAGGATTATAATGTGGGAATCCATTATCACCCTGGAAAAGCCAATGTGGTGGCAGATGCTCTGAGTCGAAAGAGCCATAGCGCAAATACATTGTCAATGGAGGATCAACCGGAATTAAGCAAGGAATTTGAAGCTAAGATTGGAAGTCGTTCATAAGGAATGATAGCTGCGCTAGAAGTGAAGCCAACACTAGAGGATCAGATTAGAGAAGGTCAACAAGATGACGATAAAATTTCAAAAATCAAGGCTAAAAAGGAAGAAGGCCTAGCCTTAGATTTCACTCTGGATGAGCAAGGAACCATGTTCT
Source organism: Otatea glauca (assembly GCA_036346275.1). Classification (NCBI taxonomy): domain Eukaryota; kingdom Viridiplantae; phylum Streptophyta; class Magnoliopsida; order Poales; family Poaceae; genus Otatea; species Otatea glauca. Next base: position 24,368,007 of record CM070721.1, on the reverse strand, counting down.
TTAAAAGCCGAATTTGTGTACCGGATAAAAAGGAGTTGAAACAATTGATTCTTGAGGAAGCTCATGATTCAAAGTACTCGATTCATCCAGGAAGCGCTAAGATGTACCAAGATTTGAAAGAGAGATTCTGGTGGCCAAATATGAAGCGTGAAGTGGCTGAGCATGTTGCATTATGCGACGTATGTCAGAGAGTAAAGGCTATGCATCAAAGACCACCGGTGCATTGCGGTAGTTGAAAATTCCGGAATGGAAGTGGGAGGAAATCGGAATGGATTTTATCACCGGTTTACCTAAGACTCAGAAAGGTTACGATTCCATTTGGGTTATAGTGGATCGTCTAACCAAGGTCGCTCATTTCATCCCAAAGAAAGACCACCTACGCCGAGATCGCTTGGCGTAATTGTACATGTCAAGGATTGTATGTTTGCATGGAGTGCCAAAGAAGATTGTGTCGCATGAGGTACCCAATTTACCTCGAGATTTTGGAATAAGTTGCACGAAGCAATGGGGACCCGCTTGAATTTCAAGATAAAGATATCACCCCATGACGGATGGTCGATCGAAAGAGTAAATCGATTTTGGAAGATATGTTGAGAGCTTGTGTTCTAGCGTATGCTACATCTTGGGATAAATGTTTGCCATATGCGGAATTTAGTTACAATAATAGTTATCAAGCTAGCCTGCAGATGTCACCGTTTGAGGCGTTGTATGGACGTGCTTGTCGTACTCCATTGAATTGGAATGAAACAGAGAGCGATTGGTTTTCGCCGACATTCTCGAGGAAGCCAAAGTCAAGTCGCAATGATCGAGAGAGGTTGAAGATAGCACAGTCAAGACGGAAAAGCTACGCAGATAACCGTCGTCGAGATTTGAGTTTTGAACCGTAAGATCATGTGTATCTCGTGGTTACCCTCTTAAGGGCGTTAAAAGATTTCACGTTAAAGGAAGCTTGCACCAAGATATGTTGGTCCGCTCAAGATTCGAGCCGCCGAGGAGAGGTAGCTTATCAATTAGAGTTGCCTCAGTCCTTGGCAGGAGTGCATGATGTATTCCATGTGTCGCAGCTTAAGAAGTGTCTCAGAGTGCCAACAGAACAAACCCCGTTGGATGCGATAGAGCTGCAAGAAGATTTGACTTATAAAGAGCAACCGATCGTAATTTTGATGTTATGGAGCGCAAGACCAGAAACAAGTCTATTCGCTTTTGCAGAGTTCAGTGGAGCAATCATTCTGAGAGTGAAGCCACTTGGGAGCGAGAAGAAGATTTGAAGTCAGAATTTCCGAACCTATTCTCTAGCTAGCCCTGAATCTCGGGCCGAGATTACATTAAGGGGAGGTTTGTAACATCCCAAAATCGCCAAATATTATTTTATTGCTTAAATGTGCATTTGTGATTTTCTCGAATTTATTTGGATTTTTCTCGATTTATTGGAATTTATGCTTATTTCAAGTTATTGCCTTTTATGCAAATTTATTTAAATCTATGCAAAGTTAAAATAAAGTTTTGGCAAAAATATTTTATTTGAGTCCGTAATGTCTCAAAGTATTTTGAGATTTTTCTTGGATTTTTCTGATTATTTTATTGCCTAAAGCAAATTAAATGAATTTCGGAATTATTTTAATTGAAAAACTCTTTTAAAAGCGTTGAAGCAGTCTTGGGCCGCCCGCAACCGCGCGCCCAAGTCGCCCATGCAGCCCATTTGAAACCGAAACCCTAAACCTAATCACGACCGCTGGATCGAGATCCAACGGCCGAGATGCGCGCGTCGCCGAGCGCGCCGGCCGTTGGTTGAGCGACGCGTGGCACACCGGATGAAGCCGCGTCACTTTTTCCGAAGTCGCCGCCGAGTCCGCCGCCGCCACGGAGCCGTCCTTGGAGTCCGGGCCTTGCACGCCTTCCCGTGCAGCTATTTAAGGCGCCGCCACGGGCGTTGAAATCCTCACCCCGCGCCGCATCCGTCGCGGTTCCCGCGACGCCGAGACGCCGCCGCCCGCGGCGAGCTCGCCGAGTCGCCGAAGCCCGCCGCGGTCTTCGCTCGCATTTTCCGCCGCCGTTTTGCGTTTCGAGCCGTCTGCCGGTTCGGATCGGAGATCCCGTGACCTCAACGCGTCGGACCGTGAAGCGAGAGCGGCGTTTTTGTCGCCGAACGCCGTCGTCGAGGCCATCGTCCCCAAGTCCGGTGAAGTTGCGCCGCCGCACCGCCATTGTCGTGTGGAAGCTTCGGAACCGTCGGATCTCGTGAAGGGGCGAGATTGTGCCACGTCTCGCGTAAGCGATGAACGCCGCACGCGGCCGCCGTTAGATCTAAATCCAGCGGTTGTCGTGGCCGCCACGTGGGGTGAGATCGGTGGCCGTTAGATGTGATCTGCGCGGTGGGATTCCGCCGCCAGTGGCAAAAATCGGCGCCGCCGCGTCGTGTTGCTGGTGCCGAGGCGCCGTGAGCCGAGTCTACCGTAAGCCAGCGCGAATTCGTGGACCGGGTCCATACGCCCGAGACGCGTGTCGCCACCCGATTGGTTCGGTCCAGCGCTGACGTCAGCGTGACGTCATGCTGACGCAATAATTTGTTTTCAGAATAAAAATAAATCTGTTAATTTCGTATTTTTTGATTTCAGTATTTATTTCAAACTTCAAAAGGCTATATCTTTTGCATCGTAACTCGGATTTGAGTGATTCCAGTTTCTAAAAATTTGTAAAATTGAGATCTATTTAATGGTGAATTTTATTTGATTTTTGGAGTTCAATTGCTCTCTGTTTTGGTGTTTATTTGCTTTTCTCTTTAAGATGCAGCGTAGACGTTGAATTGTGCGACGCTTCGGAGGAAGATCAAGCAACTCAAGAGCAAGCTTCAGATCAAGATCAGGACCTATTCCAAGGCAAGTTGTGCTTTGATCATGTTGAACCCATGTTTGTAAAATTGCTATGTTTGATTTACACTATTGCATATAATTCAATTATACAATTGTTTCAAATTAGTTTGGGCTTAGCTAAAATACCAGATTGATCTATACCCTACCTTGTCATTGTATGCCATGATCCATTGTCACCCTAGATTGGTTTAATATAGTTGGTTAATAATTATAATCAACATTGGAGGTTTAGTTCGTATTAGTTGCTTAGCCATGCCACGCCATCACATGTGTCATCACCATTGATAATTAATCTTGATTAATGGAATATGGAACAATGTTATGAACTTGTGTGTCATGTGGGATCACACGATGAGATTGAGTTGTTGTGGCGAGTCATGTCACGCAACGATGTTGAATTGTTGATGGCACGTGGTGCTTGGTAATCAACGGGTGATAATCACTTAGATTGGGGCAAGTGGCAAGGGCGAGGAGGCCAAGGTGGGCCCGATGGGCGAGATGGTATGTGGAAGTCTTGCCTTGATCACACTAAGGACTTAACCTTGCAAGCCTTTGACTGAGTCAATCATGCAACCACATGTCCGTATGGGCCACCTAGTGAGTAATTTGCAAAGTCTTAATGTTGATACTATCGTGGTCGGTGTGAGTTCCCGGTCGTGGTGTAATTCACATGGCGCAAGAGGGGGCCCCGGATGTGGTTTGAGACCATGATGTTGAAACCTTAGCGGTAGTACCGGATTAAGATAGAGCATTGTAAAGGCTTTGTTATAATCTCTCGCCTTTGTGGTGTTTGGTTGTATCACGTGGGTAAAGTGCATAACCTCTGCAGAGTGTGAAACTATTCGGATAGCCGTGCTCGCGGTATTGAGCAATGCTCGGAATTCTGATTAAGGGTTAGTTTAATAAATTGGACAACTTGGTTGGGATGGCGGGATTGCCATATGGAAGATTGGAACTTGATTTAGGATTGGAAACTTGGTTTACTTGAGAAATCTTGAATTTATTTATTATTGCTATTCGTTTTACATTCTTTACAATCTATTATTGTATTTGTGCATAAATGCTGCTTATTGCAAAATAGCCATGATAGCCTATCCTTTGGAATAAGCCTTACATATAGATAAATAGAACTGCATTCTGTGCACAACTTGTTGAGTGCTTTAAGTACTCACCCTTGCCAAACAACAATAATCAACAGTTGAAGAATCTACACCTGTGTTGGAAGATGAGGTCCAAGAAGACACGAGTCATTAGGGTCCGAGCCTTGTTGGTTGCCTGTGGTGAACTGATGAGCTATCTACGTTTCTACTTTCCGCTGCTTAATTATTAGTTCATATCCTCAGTCTTGCCCTGCGTGGCTTAATAATGTAAGTTGGTCATAAGATCATACCTTTAGTTATATCAATGAATGAACTATTATTCTATTATCGTTGAGTATGATGTGATATGTACCAATGTTGAGCTGTGTGCACTAGCGTTGATCCTGGGAATAGTGCGGTAAACACAGTGGGTTCGAATCAGTGGATTCGGGTCCTTACACCCTAGTTGATCGCGGCCGTCAATCGGACACGTGGACGGCTGAGAGGAGTTCGTCTTCGTTGCGTCGCCGGAGTCCGAGTTCTTCACGAGTTCGTCGCCGTGTCGACCTAGGTCGCCGTTTGCGCGTCCGTGAGCGCTATATAAGCCGCCGCCCGTAGGCCTTAGACTCGACGTCGTCTGCCGCATCTTTTCTCTAAAGCGCCGCCGCCCGTGGAGTCCAGTAGCACCCGCCAGACCTCGCCGCAGTTCGTGGGTGCACCGCCGCGAGTTTTGATCGAGAACATCGCCGTGCGTTGGGTTTCCGTCATTGCCGAGGCCGCCAGAGTCATCTCCGCGACGATTCGCGTCCGTGGAGGGTGAAAACGCCGCCGAAGATCATTTCTTCCGCCGTCTCGGTGGCCTTCGTTCCCAAGTCCGGTGAGGACCTTGTCGCCGTCTTGCGCCGTTAGCATCGAAGCTCGGAGCCGTTGGATCCGCATCGTCCATTCAAGATCAAGCCACGTCATCGCCGGCGATAATCTACGGGTAAGGTGAGCCGTTGGATGAGCGGTGAGCGGTGGAAGGAGCGCCACGTTGCTCTAGTCTCGTAGCCGTACGATCGGATCTGGGCGCATCGGATGGAGCCGTCGCCGCAGCCAATCACAGGCAGCCGCGTGTCGGGCGTGGGTACCGAGGCGGCATGGACCGAGTTCACCGTAGTCTCGTGCTGCGCCGTGGACCCAGTCCATACGCCCGGGACACGTGTCGGCTTGTGATTGGCTCGAGGTCTCGCTGACGTCATGCTTGCGTCATAAAGGTATTTTTCAATTGGAAAATAATCCGATTGGAAATTCTGTGTTGATGACATCATCATGAGGTCACGCTGATGTCATAAATCGGTTTTTCAGAATAAAAATAAATCTGTTAATTCCGAATTTCTAATTTCTGTATTTTCAGTATTTATTTCAAACTTCAAAAGGCTATATCTTTTGCATTTTAACTAGGATTTGAGTGATTCAAATTTCTAAAAATTTGTAAAATTGAGATCTATTTAATGGTGAATTTTATTTGACTTCTGGAGTTCATTTACTTTCTGTTTTGGTATTTATTTGCTTTTCTCCTTCGGTACGCGTAGACGTTGAATTGTGCGACGCTTCGGAGGAAGATCCAACAACTCAAGAGCAAATTCCAGAACCAGATCAGGACCTATTCTAAGGTAAGTTGTGCTTTGATCATGTTGAACCCATGTTTATAAAATTGCTATATTTGTTTTACCCTATTGCATATTATTTCAAGTGTACAATTGTTTCAAATTAAATTGGGACTTAGCTATTATACCAATTTGATCTACACCCTACCTTGTCATTTGTATGCCATGATCTATTGTCACCCTAGATTGGTTCATTATAGTTGGTTGGTAATGATAATCGACATGGGATGGTTAGTCCGTATTAGTTGCTTAGCCTTGCCACGTCATCACATGTGTCAAAATCATTGATAATTAATCTTGATTAATGGAATATGGAACAATGTTATGAACTTGTGTGTCATGTGGAATCACACGATGAGATTGAGTTGTTGTGGCGAGTCATGTCACGCAACGATGTTGAATTGTTGATAGCACGTGGTGCTTGGTAATCAACCTGGGTGATAATCATTTAGATTGGGGCAAGTGACAAGGGGCGAGTATGCCAAGGTGGGCCCAATGGGCAGAGGGTATGTGGATGTCTTGCCTTGATCACACTAAGGACTTAACCTTGCAAGCCTTTGACCTGAGTCAATCATGCAACCACATGTCTGGTATGGGCCAGCCTAGCTGAGTAATTTGTAATGTCTTAATTTTGGTACTATCGTGGTCGGTGTGAGTTCCCGAGTTATGGAGTAATTCACATGGCGCAAGAGGGGGGCCCTGGTTGTGGTTTTCAGACCCACCAGTGTTGAAACCTTAGCGGGTAGTACCGGATTAAGCCAGAGCATTGTAAAGGCTTTGTCATGATCTCTCCGCCGACACACCAAAGGAAGTGTGTTAACCCGGAAGGCACCAAGAGACGATCATGTCACGTGGGTAAAGTGCATAACCTCTGCAGAGTGTGAATCTATTCGGATAGCCGTGCTCGCGGTATTGAGCAATGCTCGGGAATTACAGTTAAGGGTTAGCTTAATTAAAATGAACAACTTGGTTGGGATGGCGGAATGCCATATGGAAGATGGAATTTGACTTAGGAGTGGAAACTTGGTTTACTTGAGAAATACTGAATCTATTTATTATAGTTATTTGTTTTACAGTCTTTGTAATCTATCTATTATACTTGTTTATAAATGCTGCTTATTGCAAAATAGCCATGATAGCCTATCCATTGGAATAAACCTTGCATATAGATACATAGAATTGCATTCTGTGCACAACTTGTTGAGTGCTTTAAGTACTCACCCTTGCCAACAATAACCTCACCCGGTTGAAGAGTCTACATCAATCTTTGGAGGAAAGATTCGAGAGGAGACGAATGTTTAGGGCGCAAGCCTTGTCGATTACTCGTGGTATACTGAGGGGTTGTCTACGTTTTCATTCCGCTGCAGTTTAATATGTTGTTCAGCCTTGCGAGGCGTAGTCATGTAAGTGGACCCTAAGGTCATTCAATTAGTAGTATATATCATATGATGTCTTTCCTAATGCTTTCGCTATGTATGATTGTGATATTTACTTATGTTGAGCTGTGTGCACTAGCGTGATCCCGGCTAGTGCAAGATACACAGAGGTCGGATTTGCATATTCGGTCCCGGCGAAGTGGTATCAGAGCCATACTGACTGTAGGCCTTGACCCTAGATAGTCTGGTCGTCTCTATAGGAACTTCAAAATTATTTTCTAAAGAAAAGAATTAACTTGGAAGAATAATATGTTCTTGACTTATCTTATTCTTCTATTCCTTTCCTCGTCAAAATTTCTCTCTTTTCCCTGCCGAATTTCTTTCTCTCTCCCATCGCTGGAATCGAGTTAAAAACCTTATCTGAGTTGTCTTGGTAGTTGACGTGCCACATCATAGAAGAAAGCATCAAATGTTCGCTGTCAACCCTGAAGATCAAGAAGGAGGGAATCATCGAGCTCAAGGAAGGAGCAGATCGGTGAAGTGTTCCAGAAGTTAAATGACCTACGCTTCGAATAGCCAGTTGAGACTCATGTGTGGGAGTCGCGTCTGCTTAAGATAGAAGTGTTACCCCTGTAGGCGGTAGTTTTGTGTGTATAGGTTGAATTGGTTCTTCCTTGATTGCTGAGCGTGCAGTATGTGTTGCAGAGCTTTTAGGCTTATATAAGCAACCATACCAAGTTATTAATACTGTTTGCTTAAGTTATTGGGTTAAACCTATCTCCCCTCTTGTAGGATTCCGCGCTTACCTATGCTATTTCCTCTTCCCTATTCCAAATGAAGCAATCAAGCGGAGGGTTGATTCGTGGAAACAACATAATCGATGGCAAATAAAATCAATCCAAGGAGAATCTCAATAGTGGATTAGTTCTTCAACCGTCGAGACGGTGGATATGCAGAGTTTCAGAGAGTTCTTGATCGCTCGGACTCGGTGGATGCATGCAATGATGAAGCGGATGAAGAATATGGTGACCTAGCCAATGTCAACCAAGTGTCCCAAGTCGCTACCAACGATTTCGTTCCTATTCAAGGTTATCGAATTCATAAGGACTCGTCTCACGGTGTTTTCGAAATGTATTACCATTGGAAGCGGATGATTGGCTCAAGACCATTGAGAGGAAGTCGTTCATTGCTCGGTGTGAAGGCGATGAGAAAGTCCTGTATGCTTCTTATCGCCATGTGGAATCGTTCTTGAATGGTGGAAGAAATATTGTCTTTGTTCATGAAGCCCGCGAATATCACTTGGAATGAATTTGTTGTTGCTTTTGTAATCTCTTTGCCCCACCCGAGACAAGATGGTCACGGTAAATACGGAGCGAATACTATCCCCGCACCTTGTTCAACATTTAAGCGTTGCTTTCTAAAGTGTCATCAACCAAACAAGTCGAGGATCGTGCATGCATTCGTTGTGGAGAAATAGGACATACCACGACGAGCATGCGATTAATTGCTCCGGTGTGAAGGAAGTCATTCTTCGGGAGAATGTCCTATGAGTGACATCACATGTTACCTTTGTGAAGGCCGAGATCATGGTCCACTCAATGTCCTCTGGATCCAATAGTTACATTGTAATTCAAAGATCGAAAGAATCTTCGAGCCGTAGTTGCTCAAGAGTAAATCAAGAGGAGGCGAACGTCGGTTGCAAAAGAGATGCCGTCAAGAGCTAAGGACACAATACCTTAATCTGTTGGCCCTCATCAAGAGAGAAGTAATTGGCGATCCACCAACAAAGATGTTTCTGTGTGATGAAGAAGGCCATTGGTCTAGAAAATGCCCTACAAAGCAACCAATCATGACGCCACGAGAAGACAATAATGTGCATGTAGTTGCACTCGGCCAAGGCACAACAAATGAAAATGTTTGTGCTACTATGTCATGAGGACGGCCATTTTGTTAAGAAATGCTGCGAAAGAATCTAGAGTCTCCTACGAGACGCGGTCCTTAGGAAGTTACCTTAGTCAAGTTCATAACGCCAAAGAGCAATAAGGTTGCAAGAGAGGTTTGTGCAAAAATCAATTGAAGAAGAGGCGCTCAATAAAGACACCGCCTGGTCGATGAATGCTCGTGGAAGAGAGGTGGCCCTAAGCTTTGCTATACCTTAACAAGCCCGCACTTTGCCAATAATTGCCCTCGGAAGAAAGTAAACACGCCATTCAAGTCAATCTCGCCTGCTCGGTCAAAACTTCAACGCCAATGCTAATCGAGGAAATTTAGAGCGATGATTTTAGCCTATGCAAGTGTCATACCCTCGTTTGTAAAAGAAAGGTGACTAGAGATGAATTCCATGTAAAGATTTTCGTGCCTAAATAAATAAAGTAAAGATGGTTGAGAGGTTGATATGCGAAGTGTTGGAATAAAAGCATTAATGATAAAGGATGTTTCGAGTATTCCCTATGTTGTGGTTCACTTGAAGATGTTGCGTGTGCAACGATGATCGATTGAGTGGTGTTTGTAAAGATTGTCAGCTTGAGGAATTATCATGGTCAGAAAGTACACTATTGCCTGATCTAACCTAGAATGTGATGGAGTTAAGTTGGAAAAAAGTTTCTAGCGAGCGATATTGGATATCGGACCGAGATGCTACTCCCGAAATGAATTGGTCGTCAGAACATAAGGTCGTCTCCGAGTTTGGTCAAAGAATTGTGTCCGCTAAAAGCCCTGAAAGCGGGAAAATGGAATTTCAAATGACTACAGTTCGTGTTGGTCAGCGGAAGGTCAATAGTGTGGAAGTTGTCAGCTTTGAAGAGGTATCAGTTGTTGGAGAGTATCAAGATGTGTTTCCGAAGAATCCCATCAGATCGAGAGATCAAGTGTGTGATGGAGTTAGTCCCTGGTATAACGCCAAAAGTAAAGAGACCTCATCAAATGCCTATTGATGAGCTAGTTGAGATGAAGAAGCAGATTGAAGAGTCGTTAGAAAAATATTTCGCTAGAGCCAGTTGTCACCATAGGGAGCGTCTGTTCTATTTGAAGATGGGAGCTTAAGGAGGTGTATCGACCGTCGATCATTTGATGAAGTGATGATTAAAAAGGGTAAGTATTCGCTGCCCAGGATCGTAATTGGTTTGATCAGTCAAAAAGGGACTGGAGTGTTCTCAAGGATAGATCTTCGATCAAGTTATCATCAGTTCAGAATCTGTGCAGAGAATGTTCTTAGGTCAGAGTTTTCTACGCATTATGAACAGTGTGAGTTTACCGTGTGTCTGCTACAACGATCAAAGCCATTACAGAATTTATGAACATGACAAATGGAGTTCCATGGGAAATTTGGTCAAGTTGTTATGGTGTATAAGTGGGATGTTTTTGTTTACTTCAAGTCAAAAGGAAAGTATGTGGAACAAGTTGGGATTAGTTTTGGAAAGGTTGCTGGACCAATGGTTGTATGCTAAGTTTAGCAAATGTGATTTTTGGAAGGAGAAAGTTGAATTTCTTGTCATGAGATGACTGCCAAAGGAGTTATCGTGGATCCAACCAAAAGCGATGTTACGTGGGAGCAACCGAGACCGCTTAGGCAAATAGGAGAAGAAGTTTGCATGGACGTCGCAGTGCAAAAAGAGTTTTCTGTGATTAAGGAAACGTTTGACGACATCCCCCGTATTAGTGTTGCCAGATGTGCAGAATGGATTTGATATTTATTGCGATGCTTCAAAGCAAGGCTTGGGATGCGTGTTAATGCAAGAAGGCAAAGTCGTTGCTTATGCGCCGAGACGCTTAAGACCGCATGAAGTGAATTATCCAACGCATGATTTGGAGTTAGTCAGAGTGCATGCTTTGAAGATATGGCGCCATTATCTCATAGGAAATAGATGTGAGATATATACGCACCATAAGAGCACGAAATACATATTCACTCAAGCAGATCTGAATATGAGACAGCGAAGGGGGCTAGAGCTAATTAAGGATTATAATGTGGGAATTCCTTATCATCCCAGAAAAGCCAATGTGGTAGCAGATACTCTGAGTCGGAAGAGCCATAGCGCAAATACGCTGTCAATGGAGGATCAACCAGAGCTATGCAAGGAATTTCAGAAGCTAAGGTTGGAAGTCGTTCCGCAAGGAATGGTAGCTGCACTGGAAGTGAGGCCAACACTGGAGGATCAGATTAGTGAAGGCCAGAAAGATGACAATAAAATTTCTAAGATCAAGGCTAAAAAGGAAGAAGGCCTAGCCGTAGATTTCACTCTGGATGAGCAAGGAACCATGTTTTTCAAAGGCCGAATTTGCGTGCCGGATAAAAAGGAACTGAAACAATTGATTCTTAAGGAAGCTCACGATTCCAAGTACTCAATTCATCCAGAAAGTGCTAAGATGTACCAGGATTTGAAAGAGAGATTTTGGTGGTCTAACATGAAGCGTGAAGTAGCTGAGCATGTTGCTTTATGCGACGTATGTCAGAGAGTAAAAGCCATGCATCAGAGACCAGCTGGTTTGTTGCAGCCATTGAAAATTCCGGAATGGAAGTGGGAGGAAATCGAAATGAATTTTATCACCGGTTTACCTAAAACTCAGAGAGGTTACATTCCATCTGGGTTATTGTGGATCGTCTAACCAAGGTCGCCCATGTTATTCCAGTGAAGACCACTTACTCCGGAGATCGTTTAGCGGAGTTGTACATGTCAAGGATTGTATGCTTGCATGGAGTGCCCAAGAAGATTGTGTCGGACAGAGGTACCCAATTCACCTCAAGGTTTTGGAACAAGTTGCATGAAGCAATGGGGACTCGTCTAAATTTTAGTACAGCATATCACTCGCAGACAGATGGTCAGACTGAAAGAGTAAATCAGATTTTAGAGGATATGTTGAGAGCTTGTGCTTTAGCTTATGCTACATCTTGGGATAAAAGTTTGCCATATGCAGAATTCAGTTACAATAATAGTTATCAAGCTAGCCTGCAGATGTCACCATTTGAGGCGTTGTATGGACGTGCTTGTCGTACTCCATTAAATTGGAACGAAACAGGAGAACGTTTGGTTTTTGGGCCAGATATTCTCGAAGAGGCAGAAAGTCAAGTTGCAATGATCAGAGAGAGGTTGAAGATAGCACAGTCAAGACAGAAGAGTTACGCATATAACCGTCGTCGAGATTTGAGTTTTGAACCAGAAGATCATGTGTATCTCAGGGTTACCCCTCTTAAGGGCGTTAAAAGATTTCACGTAAAGGGAAGCTTGCACCAAGATATGTTGGTCCGTTCAAGATTCTGAGCCGTCGAGGAGAGGTAGCGTATCAGTTAGAGTTGCCTCAGTCCTTGGTAGGAGTGCATGATGTATTCCATGTGTCGCAGCTTAAGAAGTGTCTCAGAGTGCCAACAGAGCAAACCCCGTAGGATGCAATAGAGCTGCAAGAAGATTTGACTTACAAAGAGCAACCGGTCAGAATTTTGGATGTTATGGAGCGCAAGACCAGAAACAAGTCTATTCGCTTTTGTCGAGTTCAGTGGAACAATCATTCCGAAAGTGAAGCAACTTGGGAACGAGAAGAAGATTTGAAGTCAGAATTCCCGAACCTATTCTCTAGCTAGCCCTGAATCTCGGGGTCGAGATTCTGTTAAGGGGTGAGGTTTGTAACATCCCAAAAATTTGCCAAATATTATTTTATTGCTTAAATGTGCATTTATGATTTTCTGGAATTTATTTGGATGTTTTTTGGATTTATTTGAATTAATTTCAAATCAAGTTTATTGCCTTTTATTCAAATCTATTTAAATCTATGCAAAGTTAAAATAAAGTTTTGCCAAAAATATTTTATTTGAGTCCAGAATGTCTCAAAGTATTTTTGAGAATTTTCTGGGATTTTTCCTGATTATTTGTTTGCCTAAAAGTAATTAAGTTATTTTCTGTAATTATTTTAATTCAAAACTCTATAGAAATCCCAATGAGCAGTACTAGGCTTGGCCCGGGTACTGTGCGTGGTGGGCCTTGAGCGCGTGGCCCGTTTGACCCAAGTCCCTGAGGGGTGGTTGATGGCCATTGGATCATGATCGTGCTTTCCGCGTTGTGCCGCGTGGCCGCGAGCGTCTGGCCGTGGGATCGTGGCCGCGAGCGTCTGGTCGTGTGGTCCAAAGTGGTCATGCCTCCTCGTAACCCTAGTTGATCGCGGCCGTCAATCGGACACGTGGACGGCTGAGAGGAGTTCGTCTTCGTTGCGTCGCCGGAGTCCGAGTTCGTCGCCGTGTCGACCTAGGTCGCCGTTTGCGCGTCCGTGAGCGCTATATAAGCCGCCGCCCGTAGGCCTTAGACTCGACGTCGTCTGCCGCATCTTTTCTCTAAAGCGCCGCCCGTGGAGTCGAGAGCACCCGCGGCACTCGCCGCAGTTCGTGGGTGCGCCGCCGCGAGTTTTGATCGAGAACGTCGCCGTCCGTTGGGTTTTCGTCATTGCCGAGGCCGCCAGAGTCATCTCCGCGACGATTCGCGTCCGTGGAGGGTGAAAACGCCGCCGAAGATCCTTTCTTCCGCCGTCTCGGTGGCCTTCGTTCCCAAGTCCGGTGAGGACCTTGTCGCCGTGCCGCCGTTAGCATCGAGAAGCTCGGGAGCCGTTGGATCTGCATCGTCCGTTCAAGATCAAGCCACGTCATCGCTTCGACAGTAATCTACACGGGTAAGGTGAGCCGTTGGATGAGCGGTGAGCGGTGGAAGGAGCGCCACGTTGCTCTAGTCTCGTAGCCGTACGATCGGATCTGGGCGCATCGGATGGAGCCGTCGCCGCAGCCAATCACAGGCAGCCGCGTGTCGGGCGTGGGTACCGAGGCGGCATGGACCGAGTTCACCGTAGTCTCGTGCTGCGCCGTGGACCCAGTCCATACGCCCGGGACACGTGTCGGCTTGTGATTGGCTCGAGGTCTCGCTGACGTCATGCTTGCGTCATAAAGGTATTTTTCAATTGGAAAATAATCCGATTGGAAATTCTGTGTTGATGACATCATCATGAGGTCACGCTGATGTCATAAATCGGTTTTTCAGAATAAAAATAAATCTGTTAATTCCGAATTTCTAATTTCTGTATTTTCAGTATTTATTTCAAACTTCAAAAGGCTATATCTTTTGCATTTTAACTAGGATTTGAGTGATTCAAATTTCTAAAAATTTGTAAAATTGAGATCTATTTAATGGTGAATTTTATTTGACTTCTGGAGTTCATTTACTTTCTGTTTTGGTATTTATTTGCTTTTCTCCTTCGGTACGCGTAGACGTTGAATTGTGCGACGCTTCGGAGGAAGATCCAACAACTCAAGAGCAAATTCCAGAACCAGATCAGGACCTATTCTAAGGTAAGTTGTGCTTTGATCATGTTGAACCCATGTTTATAAAATTGCTATATTTGTTTTACCCTATTGCATATTATTTCAAGTGTACAATTGTTTCAAATTAAATTGGGACTTAGCTATTATACCAATTTGATCTACACCCTAGCTTGTCATTTGTATGCCATGATCTATTGTCACCCTAGATTGGTTCATTATAGTTGGTTGGTAATGATAATCGACATGGGATGGTTAGTCCGTATTAGTTGCTTAGCCTTGCCACGTCATCACATGTGTCAAAATCATTGATAATTAATCTTGATTAATGGAATATGGAACAATGTTATGAACTTGTGTGTCATGTGGAATCACACGATGAGATTGAGTTGTTGTGGCGAGTCATGTCACGCAACGATGTTGAATTGTTGATAGCACGTGGTGCTTGGTAATCAACCTGGGTGATAATCATTTAGATTGGGGCAAGTGACAAGGGGCGAGTATGCCAAGGTGGGCCCAATGGGCAGAGGGTATGTGGATGTCTTGCCTTGATCACACTAAGGACTTAACCTTGCAAGCCTTTGACCTGAGTCAATCATGCAACCACATGTCTGGTATGGGCCAGCCTAGCTGAGTAATTTGTAATGTCTTAATTTTGGTACTATCGTGGTCGGTGTGAGTTCCCGAGTTATGGAGTAATTCACATGGCGCAAGAGGGGGGCCCTGGTTGTGGTTTTCAGACCCACCAGTGTTGAAACCTTAGCGGGTAGTACTGGATTAAGCCAGAGCATTGTAAAGGCTTTGTCATGATCTCTCCGCCGACACACCAAAGGAAGTGTGTTAACCCGGAAGGCACCAAGAGACGATCATGTCACGTGGGTAAAGTGCATAACCTCTGCAGAGTGTGAATCTATTCGGATAGCCGTGCTCGCGATATTGAGCAATGCTCGGGAATTACAGTTAAGGGTTAGCTTAATTAAAATGAACAACTTGGTTGGGATGGCGGAATGCCATATGGAAGATGGAATTTGACTTAGGAGTGGAAACTTGGTTTACTTGAGAAATACTGAATCTATTTATTATAGTTATTTGTTTTACAGTCTTTGTAATCTATCTATTATACTTGTTTATAAATGCTGCTTATTGCAAAATAGCCATGATAGCCTATCCATTGGAATAAACCTTGCATATAGATACATAGAATTGCATTCTGTGCACAACTTGTTGAGTGCTTTAAGTACTCACCCTTGCCAACAATAACCTCACGGTTGAAGAGTCTACATCAATTTGGAGGAAAGATTCCAGAGGAGACGAATGTTTAGGGCGCAAGCCTTGTCAGCTTACTGTGGTATACCGAGGGTTGTCTACGTTTTCATTCCGCTGCAGTTTAATATGTTGTTCAGCCTTGCGAGGCGTAGTCATGTAAGTGGACCCTAAGGTCATTCAATTAGTAGTATATATCATATGATGTCTTTCCTAATGCTTTCGCTATGTATTATTGTGATATTTACTTATGTTGAGCCTGTGTGCACTAGCGTGATCCTGGACTAGTGCAGTATACACAGAGGGTCCGGATTTGCATATTCGGGTCCCGGCAGTCGTTCCCCCCTTTTTGGCATCCAGTCTTACTTTCGAAGCCTCTGTCGCACTCCTTAAACCCTAGCGCCACCTTCTTTAAAGAATCCATCCCCGTCTTTCCTGATGGTGTCCAGCAACTTAGCCAGTGCTGAAGTTCTCCCGTCACCAGAGAAGAATCCTGAGACGGCCGCATCCGCTTCCCCCAGCGGCAAAGCGATGATGACGGAGAAACGTCTTGCTGAATTGGTGAAGGATGGCTTTGTTCCTCCTTGGGAGTTCTTCCATTGGAGGTCATCACTCGGTGAGTTGTATCTCACTCCCAAAATGAGGATGAGACCATTGTATTTGGGACCTTCTTTCACTGCGAACTCAGTTTCCCCCCTTCTCCGTTCTTTCTCTCGATCCTTGACTTCTACAAGATCCAGCTTTTTCACCTAAGCCCCAATTCGATTACTATGCTCAGCGTGTTTGTCCATCTCTGTGAGGCTTATCTGGGTATTAAGCCCAGCCTCAATCTATTGTCATTTTTACAATCTGAAGAGAGCGATGAAGAATGATGCAGTAGGGGGTGCTGGTTTCCACCTCCACAGCGGAGTATTGAGTGCATATATTCCTGCCCTCGTAACCTCTTCCTGGCAGTCGAACTGGAAGAAATAGTGGTTTTACATCACCTCTTCGGACACCGTGAACTGCCCTCTAGCTCATCGACCACTCCTCTCCAATCCGATTGACCTCTGGACGAAAGTCCCTCCTTCGACTGCCCGCAACGCTTATTACATCCGGAAGATCGAGGAGTTGAGGAAGATCGGGTTAACTAGGTGGCATGTAGCTAGAGATTTCATCATGCACCGATCGAGTCCATTGAAGTGCGGGATCACTTGGTCTGGGAGTACTCCGGAGTCGATGATGCCACCAGGGACAATCCTGGAAGTAAGCACTTGAAATACTGTTGTTCTTTTTTGCTTTAGTCGATGAGTGGTGAACTGACTTGCAACTTGCCAGATTTGTCGGACTCGGACATCTCCTCCAGGCTGAGCAAGATATTTCAGGGCTCAGAACCTGGCGCTCGTGGCATTGAGGTATACTCGCTCACCAATCCTCGACTAGAGGTGAGTACCGTGTCGTGGTTCGTAATGCATCTTTCGTGCATCTGCCTTCGACTTTAACCTAGTATTTCCTCAGGAAGCCAAGTTTGACAATGAAGGTGGGTCGATCATGGGAGCCATCGGCCTGGAGGACGAAGAGCTGACCCGAGATGATGATCAAGCATCGGGCTCTGTCCCCGTCGATGTCGTCTCTCCCTTGAACGATCTGGCGCCTGCCATTATCCCTAGTGATGATGAGGCGACTCTAGAGCAGGAGGTGGCCGAGTCCCCTCGAGCAAGGAGACCTGTGTCTCCAGCGTTCCATCGTCCAGCCAAGCGTCCTCGCACTTCATCGTTGAGACTAGCTAACCAGGTGATCTTCAATCGCACGCTTGGATGTTATGAAGTTCCTTCTGATGTGATCCAACAGATTATGGATGACTAGTGGGCCACCTGGGGGGCCGATGTGATGAAGTCGGTAGCTCCCACGTAGACATCTCCTCGAGCGGGCTCTCCATCGATAAGGGCGGTCGAGAAGGTAACACCACTATCGGGCAATGCTTGTTAAATTCTTTTTTGGCGAACTTTTATCCATAGTAACCGCTTGTTCGCAGGTTTCATCGCCGGTCACTGACTCGCTGGCATCATCTCCTTCACTGGATGCGCCAATCGAGAAGCCAGCTGTCGGGACCAGACCAGTCCTGATGAAGACAACTGCGTAGAGGAAAAATGTGCAGGCAAAGGTTCATCTGGTGAAGTAAGTCACCTCTCCTTTCTCTTCATGACTCTCTTTTTTCCTTTCTTTTCGAATGTGTTAGATAGAGAATTTCTTGCAAGAAAGGTGCACCCAGCGGTCCTACCGATAACATCACCGCCGCTACCTTGTCGTCTCTTAGAACGGTTACCATCATCGCAGCTTCCTCTTCAGCAGCTCCTATCGAGCATACCGGTGGCTCCGCTGCAGCGACAACTCAAGCTCCTCCGGCTTCACCGGCGCCTCCGATGTTCTGGTCTATTTTGAAGCCCCAGATTCGGGTATGCGACCACAATCGATCTTGCCTCATGTCTTCCTTGTTTTCTGCTGTCTTTGACGCTTCTTGGCTTCTTTTCATAGAGTGCTGCGGATACCTTGCTTGAGACTGAAGCCTTCTGCGAGCAAGCTCACCAACAAACGGAGAGACTCTTGGCCGCCAATCAGCAAGTGGTCAAGATGAAAGACGCTGAGCTAGAGGCACTTAGGGCCGATTTAAAGACTGCCCAATCCGAGACTGAGAAGCGGAAGGAGAGGCGAAGAAGCTAAGGACGGAGGTAGAGAAGCTGAGGACAGTGAAGGCTGCTACCGATGTTGCGCTACTCAAGGCCAAGGTCAGTCGAGACAAGGCTGAGGCAAGCAAGAAGGTGGTCGAGGTCGAAAAGGCTGTAGCAGATGCGGCACTTGCCACTCTGCAATCGGAGACACTCGAGTACATGACCTCATCTGCTCGTCTTGCAACTTCCCACATGATCGGCCTGGTGAAGAGCCACCATCCGGACCTTGACTTCTCGATATTAGACGAGGGATTCGCGTGTGAGGCAAGCAAAGCTGCCGACTACATTGAGTCCTTCGGAGACCTTGCCGAGAGGTTCGTGGCCCAGTTGGAGCTCTCTCTTACTGGCGATGGTGATGACGCCAGCTAGGGTCCTTTGTCCTGAACACGCTTATGTAATGCTCGAACCTTCTTTGCTATTGTGGTCTTGTATGATACTGGTAGTCAATTTTGCTTGTCTATCGTGCTTTGCCTGTTATTCCCTTGTCGATGAAATAAAGTAGCACAAGTAGATGCAAATCTGATTTAGTACTCATAAACCCTCAGTAAGCAGCTTTGTTGCCACGCGCATGCCTGATTGTATCTGCACATAGGGCTAGAAAATTTTTTACTAAATGACTTAGCCCCCGAGTGTATATTCGGAGAGGCCGTGTATAACATAAACACTATATAAGTAGTGAAACTACATGATTTTTGCAAGTCTTCTTCGAACACACAGCCTAGACTTTGTAGTGGACATGAACTTGCTGAGCAGCGCATGTAGAATCGACTAGAGGTCACGTCTCCCACAATCAGCTGAGCTTTAGATATCTGATAATCTAGTGCTCGTATGCGCGCAAGATAGAATTGCTTATCGTCAGGTTCAAGCATGGCCACCCTTTGGTTTTGTTCGCTGACATGATAAGTATGCGATTGAGTAACTGCGTGCAAAAAATCGCATGTAAAGAAATAAAAAAATTAAGAGATTGTGCCTACAGCGCCCCGCTCGATAACAATATTGACCAAGAAATAAAGTAAGGTACAGAGTTACCTGTAGCCCCCGACTCCTTACTCGAGTAAGGAGTAGAGTGATGTAAACACAATGTCGTGATGTAGCCCTCGACTCCCTGCCCGATAGCTAGATCGAGCAAAAAGTGAAGCATCAACATCAAAGATACATGTTGCGACTCTCAACCCCTTATTCGATAGATGTATCGACCCGAGAATGAAGCCAAAAAAAGAGAAGATCAAGCGATGTGGCTCCCGACCCTCTGCTCGATGAAGGCATCGAGTAAAGGATAGAGCATATGCGTCGAAAATGCATGATGTAGCCCCCGACTCCCTGGTCGATGACCGTATCGAGAAAGGAGTAGAGCGTGAGCATCAAAAATAGTAGCCCCCGACCATACACTCAGGCGCATGAGCCCCTGAGCATATGGGTAAGGCCCATCATTTTTTTAAAATCTGAACGGTTGGAGTAGGTAAGCAATATAACTCCAGTTCAATGGTTGGGTACTGTTGCAGCCTTTGCGCCCCTTCGGCTTCCACACGGTGCGTCATCCAGTCAACGTCATCATTTAACGCCTCTTCGGTTTTTGTACTTGCATGGAGGTGCAACGGACACCTCGTGGGTTGTACCAAAGTGGATCTTGAAGAAGTCGTTGTTACAGTGTGACATGTTCCCAGAGCTATAAATAGGCGAGACTTATAGTCATCTGTCGTACTCCGTTTTCTTTCTTGCCATCTATTCGTAGCGTTTTAGTTCTTCAACCGCACCCATAGCTTCTACTCCTCTGTCATTCCTGTCTCTGGAGATCCTTGGAGAGTCCCCTCCCCTATGCCGTCGGCTGCAGTCTCTTCTAGGCGGATCGTCATCATCCTTTCCGAGGATGAGGAGGAGGATCTCGACTGGGAGGCCCTTGAGAGGGAGGTCTGGCCGGAGGAGGAAGATGAGGTTGTCGTCGAAGAAGACGCCGCCGCCGCAACTACCGGCGGAGAGGATGCCGTCGCCGATGGAGAAGAAGGTGAAGCTCAAGAGGGCTTCATCGACCCAGCCTCCGCTCGTGCTCCACACTCTACCGGCGCTAGTTTTGTTGTTCATGTGTAATTTTTTTTCAATTGATCGATGTTCCACAAATTGCCAAACACCACTCCTTCTATCATCGATAGCCGTACTGATCCGGGTTGAGTCACCTCGACCACTACGTAGGGACCTTCCCATTAGGTGATAACTTATTACTGTTATCTTGTTTCTGCACCTTTCATAGTACTAAGTTCCCAGCGATGAGTGCTCTTTCCTGGATTTTCTGGCTATGGTATCGACGCAAGGCTTGTTGATACTTGGCTGCTCGAATGGATGCTCGATCCCTGTACTCCTTAAGGAGATTTACATCATCTGTTCGCACATGCTCATGTTCCTCTTCCGAGTAGTTGTCCACATGAGGTGACCTGAATGTTAACTCGGTCAGAAGCACTTCTTCTGCTTCGTAGACAAAAAAAACATTTCACCAGTGGCTCAACTAGTCGATGTACGAGCAGCCCACAACACTGAGGGGGTTCATTCGCCACCGAGTCAGTAAGCCTTGAGCCTATCGAACACGCGGGTCTTGATCCCCTGTAAGATTATGTTATTGGCACGTTCGACCTGACCGTTACTCTGAGGGTGAGCTACGGAAGCGAAGCAAAGTTTGATACCCAATTCTTTGTAAAAGGATATAAAAGTATTGCTCTTGAACTGGCTGTCGTTGTCTGTGATTACTCGATTAGGGATGCAGAATCGAGTAATAATGCTCCTCATGAACTTCTTAACCACTTCTGAGGTGATGTTCCTAACAAGTTCGGCTTCGATCCACTTATTGAATGTGTCGATAGCCACGAACAGGAACTTGTAACCTCCTTGGGCTCTTGGAAACAGCCCCAAGATGTCCAAGCCCCAGACGGAGAAAGGCCAAGACAGAGGAATAATTTACAGGGCTTGAGCCGATTGGGTGGTTTGCTTGCGATAAAATTGGCAGCTCTCGCACTTTTTTACTAGCTCGCAAGCATCCTGGAGGGCAGTCGGCCAATAGAACCCTTGCTGGAAAACCTTTCCGACTAGAGTGCAATAGGATGCATGGTTGCCGCAGATGTCTCCATAGACATCGAGCAATATCTTATTGCCCTCTTCCTGAGTGATGCACTTCGTCAAGATTCCGTTATTCCCCTTTCGATAGATCTTGCTGTCTACGTATAGCTTGGACTTACGCGCAATTTTCTCAGCTGAGGCATCATCGTCAGGGAGCTCTCGACCTTCGAGATAGGCTTGGAATAGAGTCATCCAAGTTGGCTCGCGTTCAAGTAGTGCAGCTTCTATGTCTACGGATTCTGCCTCGTTGACTCGACTAGGTTGGTAGTCGAGTTGGGCAGCATCCGCCCCGTACGGGTGATTCAGATGGTTTGAGGAGTTTCTCGACGAAGACTAATATGGGCGTGGTCGAACGGGACGAAGCGAGCTTGGCAAGTTCGTTAGCAGCGGAGTTGTCATTTCGCCTAATATACCTTACCTCGAGCCCTTCGAACTTGTGCTCCAACTTGTAAACCTCATTCAGATATGCCGTCATGTTGTCATCCGGGTACTAATACTCCTTCTGCACTTGGTTTACGACTAGCTGCGAGTCTCCTTTCACGAGTAATCGTCTGATGCCAAGTGACGCAGCTATGCGGAGCCCGTTAACGAGTCTCTCGTATTCTGCAATATTGTTTGAAGCTTGAAAATCGAGTTGGATAGTATATTTAAGCTCCTTACCTGTTGAGCATTTGAGCACAATGACAACCCCCGAGCCCTGAAGCGTGAGCGACCCATCGAAGGACATAATCCAATGGTCATCGATCGTCTTGTACTCTTTTTCTTCGACGTGCGTCCATTCGGCGATGAAGTCTGTCAAGACTCCTGACTTGATGCTGGTTCGCGGCGTGAAATCAAGCTCGAACTCGTTGAGTTCGACCGCTGACGAATACTTATAACAGGGTACCCCAACGGCCCGGAGTGATGAGCAGGCTGCCTCAAGCGTAACTCGAGCCTAACAGACCGCTCCAGGCCCGCTACCAATCAAAGTACCTACGAGGCCACACAGGATGCCCATTCCCGACCGATCGGGGTAGGCATCCCGACTGCTGTGGCTCCCGACCTCCGCAGCGGGACGGATCCCCGACCGACCAGCGGTGGCTCCCGACCGCAGCTGGTCGGATCCCCGACCGATCGAACCAAGGCAACCTCCGACAAGGGCCGTGTCGAAGTCTCCACCGCCTACGCCACGCGCCTCACGGGACGGGTCAATCGGCGGATCAGATGAGAGCAGTGGCCCTTCCCAAGACGGTTTAATAGCTGCGAAGTCAAGCTTCCAACCCCATCGACCAATCACGACGACACGAAAGCACGCCCCTCCCGAGGCAAGACCAACGTTATACACAAAGAACGCCAACACTCGCCGAGCTCACGTAAGGCGGTGCGCTTATTTCCCAACGAAGCGACCAACCGCTCGCCTAACAAGACTACCGACCCAGCGTGGGCAAGACGAAGCGGTGACGACCGATAGAACGAAGGACCGAAGTTTTAGCATAGGTCACCTCGCCCTTCCCCAACTCTCGATGTAACCTGCCCCTTCCAGTTGTATAAAGGGAGGCAGGAACCCCTGGGGAAGGAGAAGGAGGGGACACACACACGCACAAGCAATCAGCATTCTTGCGCTAAGGTTCTTAGCTCGCTCTTGTAAACATTGTGAAACCATCCGTCCAAAAGGCAATACAAGACCACCACACGAACTGGAGTAGGGACATTCGGCCCGAACCAGTATACATCCTGGGCTTCTGAGTCTAACCATTCAGGGAGTGGGAACGCGCGGCCCCTTAGACTTACAAATTTATTTGCCGGTGCTCGAAACGCCGACAACCGCCCATTGCGCAATTCACCCTGTTGCCTCTCGGTTGCATATAACCTCCTTGAGCGGATATGTCGTCATGACTGTAATCTTGCGCGCTGGAAGTAGTGTCGCAGCTTTCGGGAAGTCATCAAGACAGCGTACAGCATCTTCTGCACTTGAGGGTATCGCAGCTTGGCGTCATGCAAGACCTTGCTCACATAGTACACCAGCTTCTGGACCTTATCCTTTTTCTCGAGACAATCCCGCTCGATCACCAGGACTGTGCTTACTACTTGAGGGTTAGCTGTAATGTACAAAAAAAAATCTTTTTTTTAGACGAAATTAAAACTGACGGAGACGATAAGTATCTTTTCAAATCCCCAAAAGCTTCTTCTGCCTTATTGGTTCACTCGAAAGTGTCCTGCTTCTTAAGTAATTTGAAGAAGGGTAGCCCTTGTTCGCTCATCCGAGAGATAAATCGACTAAGGGTTTCGATGCAAACCGTGAGCTTTTGCACTTCCCTCAGCGTCCACAGAGAACGCATCCGATCGATGGCCTTAATTTTACGCGAGTTGGCCTTGATGCCTCGACTGGACACTAGGAAATCGAGAAGCTTGCCGGACGGAACGCCGAACGTACACTTCTCGGAGTTAAGCATCATTCGATACTTCCTGAAGTTGTCGAATGTCTCCTCGAGGTCTTTGATTAAGGTATTTCTGGTTTTCGATTTGACTACGATATCATCGACGTATGCTTCCACGTTGCGCCTGGTTTGGGACTTCAAGCAATTTTTGATACAGTGTTGATACGTAGTGCCAACACACTTTAAACCAAAAGGTATCTTAATATAACATAATACACCGAAGGGAGTAGTAAAAACAGTTTTCTCTCATCCTCTGCGGACATGCTAATTTGGTGATACCCTGAGTAGGCATCTAGAAAACTTAGCAGTTCACATCCCGCAGTAGAGTTCACTATTTGGTCGATGCGGGGAAGAGGAAAAGGATCTTTGGGGCAAATCTTGTTGAGGTCGGTGTAGTCGACGCACATCCTCCACTTGCTATTGGGTTTCTTGACGAGTACAGGGTTCGCCAGCTACATCGGGTGACGGACTTCTCGGATGAAGTCTGCCTTCAGGAGTTTACCGACCTCCTCTTGTATGGTCTGTTTTCTGTCTTCTGTAAATCTACGCTGTTTCTTCACCACAGGTCTGACGCTAGATTCTACAGCTAATCGATGCTCGATCACCTCCTTGAGAACCCCAGTCATATCGGACGACTGCTACGCAAACACGTGCGGTTTGCCCGAAAAAAACGTGAAGAGCTCAAGTTCCTATTTGGGGTCAAGGTCGACGCCCACCTTGACTGTCTTGGAAGGTTCCGATGGGTCTAAGGGCACTATCTTAACGTCCCTATCGGTCTTCTTATTTTTCTTGAATTGGATTTGACTAAATTTGAGTTTGGTATACTTTGGTTTGAGTTTGATTTGAATTAGATTTTCAATTTGATGCAATTTGAACTCTGTCTAGAATTTTCGGTGGTACTACCGGTCATGGTACCCTGGTGCTACCGGTCGAACGATAGCACCGGCCTCGAAAAGCGGTGTAAAAATACAGAAGTGTGCATTCAAAACTTGAGGGTAGAACTCGAATAAGGAATTGTTACGGATGGAATTATTTTTTAAAACATATTTACAGCTGGAATTATGAATCGTAAGACGTATAAATCGATGATACTGTTGCAAATTAGACAACATGGTCCGAATGCCCATGCTTGATTTTTTTTGCTCTGCGTTTGACGACCAGCTCACGGAGGTCCGATCCGATCTGCATCCAGGAAAGGTCTGCTGGGCTTTAGATGACAACCGGAGCAGATCTCTGCGATTTATCAGCTTTCCCGCACCGCACCTCACCTCTGGTGTCCTCTTTTTTTTTTTCCGCCACAAGAAGCAGACCCCGTACCTGAAGAAACCAAACCCACCATCGACGCAAAGCCACACCCGGCGGCCGATGGAGAGGAGCGTGCACGCGGCGGACACTGTCGGAGCGTCCGCCCCCACTCCCCGCAGGACAAAATCGACGTGTGATGCCAGTCTGCCCGGCAACAGCAATCGCCTTCGCCAAAGCCCAAAGACAAAGGACGGGCGCGGCCGGGCGTCAGGCCATCAGCAGCGGCACTACGAGGCAATCGTGCGCGGTGGCCTACCCGTCCCGCCGCTGTCTCTGCGAAGGGCGAACGGCTCTCGGTGTCCCTTGTCCGTGTCGGGTCGGGGGCAAAAGAGCTTAACGCGAACGGGGCCGTGCCGCTGCCGTGCGCGTGGCGTGTAGGGAAGAGCGCGACCGCCTCGCGCGACGTCGTACGGGCGCGCGGGCGCTCGCATAGTCGCATGATTTGGTGGTCGAGGAGGAGATCTGCAGCGGCACGTAGACGGCCATGTGCCGGCCCACGTCCTCGTCCTGCCCCTGCGCCTGCCGGCCCCACCCACGCACTCGCAGCTCTCTCTCTCTCTCTCTTCCACTTGCACGGTCACAGGCTCATAGCCCCACCGCCCATACCCGGGGAGGGAGGAGCTGACGCGATGGTGCAGGTGCTGGAAGGGGATCAGGGGATGCACGAATCATGGCGCAGGGCTGCTCGGAAACTTGTGCTCAGCCTCGTTGGGCGGTGGTAACTTTCTGATCTAAGGATTAATAAATAAATAAATATGGGGGTGATTAAAAACATAAAGGCCAGCTGTTGATCTCGTGCTAACAAAAAAGCCAATCAGCAATCTGATCGGCCGAACGCTTTACTGCAAGTGGACTAACGTGATGCTCTTTTGTATATTTGCGCAGCCTCACCTCTCTTCTTTCGAGAGGAAGTTTATGGAGTTTTCGCTCGAGCTAATCGGAGAGGTAAACCTATTTTAGGACTGGGAGAAGTTTTCTCGATAGAGTATTGCTCTCTGTTTTGTAATATAAGTTCATAGCTCACTATACTATAAAGAGATTTAAATCTAAGAAAAAATCAATGTTATTAGATCATACATGTCTGTGTGAAATGATATACTACTACTATTTATCTATTTTTCAGTATTAAAGAAGAGGTATATAGTAAAAATATTATAATAATTACATCTTTGATCTTCGTAATGGATTTATATCACAGGACAACTTTTCGAAGAACCAATCATTATATTATGGGACTAGTATAGTGCCTGTGCTAACGCTACGACGGCAGTACACCCGCTTATCCATTAAATGAGAAGATAAGTATGAATACAACACTTAATAATAAAAGAGAAATTTAGAATTTTAAATGAATTTAGAAAGAAAAACGGAACTAAATGGAGGTCAAATAGGCGAAAACGGGCTCCCAAAAGATTTTAAATCAAGAAAGAGAAAGAAAAAAGAATTTCCTGATCTTAGATTATTTTTTTGCAGCTTCCACAGAGAGCACAGCGTGCTCTCTGGGCTTGGCCAGGGCAAGAGAGAGGGAAGGCTAGGGGTGGCCGGTCGGTCGCAGTGGGTCGGCACTGGTGTGGCAAGATCGTCGGCACCGACGCCTGCGGGGGAGGAATCACGGTTGCGGTGAATTTCGTTGGGAAAGATGACGGTGATGGCTTGGGTTATCTCCAAAATCCGGTGATCTTTACAAGAGGGAGCACTTGGGGATTTACGCAATACGATGGGGTGGAGGAGAGCTCGCCGGCTTTTATAGTACCGAAACAAACATATTTATGGAAGCCATAATTTGGGATCAAATCAGATTGGGAGGAAATTTTGGCAATAGAACACGAAATTTGGGGAATTAACACCATAGATGGAAAGAGGAGATTTAGTGCGGGATTGATGGAGCTTTGGAGCTTCTTTCTTGCTTTAATGGAGGAGGGAAGAGAAGAAAGCTTCTCTAGTCTGGGTTGCAGCAAAAGAAGCCACCAGTGAGTTGCCTTCATTTTTTTAAATATAGAAAGATTTTTGAAAAGACAGTACATTAGGTTAAAAAATTCTAGAAAAATTCTCAAAAAAACTTTCGATTATTTTGTACTTAATAAAATTATTTTCAAAAAAATTAAATTATAATTTGCCGAGAGACGACGGCGCGTAGGTCACGACCAAAGAACCTCGCCGGCGTCAAGAAAACCACCGATGGCGATCGTGGAGCCATTGCGGCACTCCACGTTCTCCGCCGCACCGCCTATTTCCGCTTCCTTTTCCCAAAGACGTAATGTATGGTCCTTTCCTTTTCAGACGCTTGTTTCCTTTTCCTTTCCGGGACATTTGTTTCCTTTTCCTTGTTGATGGAGATGAGGGAAGGTGCATTATGGATCATAGGGATGATTTTGAAAAATATGGAAAATAAATGCGCTCGCCACCATTGGATCCGTAAGGAAAAAAGATAAAATTGAGCAGATGTTTCACGACCAGCTGGTTCCGCGAGAAAAAATTAAAAAAATTAAGCAAGACTCACAGATAGTTGGTTCCTTAGATAAAAATGAAAACAAAATTCAGCGCTCTCCGTATACCAAATTAGGCTCTATGGGGCTAGATCCGTAAAAAAGTCTCGAGAAGGGTCATATTCGAAAAAAAATACGATCACAATGCCAGGACAATAAAAAATTCAAGTCTTATTTCCTTGCATGTGGATCCTCCCTGTTTATTTTCTTGTTTGATTCACTCTCCTTCCAAATATGTAGTACGTACAATTTTGGCGAGTAAAAAATTCAAATCTGGTTTTCTTGCATGCGGATCCTCCTTATTTATTTCCTTATTTGATTCGCTCTCCTTCCAAATATATAGGTGGGGGAGGTCTGTTGTTGGCCACAGGGATGATTAGACACACTAAATAATGACCATCGGATGTGGGTGAGTAAAACTGAGGAAAGATCTGAGACGTTCATTTTGATGAATGCAAGTTTCTGGGGACGTTTTGCTGGGTGCATGAACATTGGGCCATCTCTAATGAGATGCATTATTTAGGGTGGACGTAGGAAAATTTGCTTAGGTACATTATAAAGTGGTATTATGGGATGAAGGGAGTATATTGTTAGTACAGCCGTTTAGGACTTGTTTGGACCAGGGAATCTTGGTGAAATTTAGCTGAGCGTATTCAACTTTAAAGAAACAAAGTTTTCTCCTTGATGCAAAGGGCACGCCGAGCTTATATGGGTTCTTGGTAAAACAAGCGGGAATAGCAGAAATAGCAATATTTGAACAGAAAAGAATCGAAATAGCAAAATATTCGATTTTTTGTCTGGTCGCTTGAAATCCATAAATGATACAATCTAGTTATGATTGTTACTGATACGCCCTTGAGACAATCATATATATAATTGTATCACATTTATGTTTATGAAAATAATATAATTATTTTGTCCCTTGCATAATTATCATTACTATCGATCAACAATTATGCGAATTGTTTGTGACTCCTTATTCATATTTTGATATTATTCTGAATTATCCTTAATCTTATGTCATGATGTGAGACAATTATGATTTATAGGTTAGCATGTGTATTGATTGATGATCATGTTTCACGGATCACGCATATAGGATACCAAATCAATAATGTGGACACATGTTAGAAAACATAGTGTTGGAGTAGCCCACTATAAGACACTATGATAATTGTTATATTCTTAAGTGTCATGAATTGGTCTCATGTATAGCATATGTGGGATCCTTAGACCTGGGATCGTCATAGTTTTCTACATGTGTAATAGTATACTTAGGGGTTGTCAAACGCTACTTTGTAACTAGGTAAAAGATAGCTTTTGAGTTTACTAATAAACATACGGAGGAATATGATTGATTAAGATGGAATTTGCCTCTCCTATGTAATAGGAGAGGTATCTCTAGGTCCTTCGATGTGGTTAGATTAAGAAAGTGCATAGCAATAACGAATGTGATTGAGGAGTAAATTGCAACTAAGTAACCTACTGCAGAACGAGTGAAGAATCGAACTATTATAGGATAGTGTGTTTCACGCCTTATGTTCGACCAAGCATCGTGAGGCAAAAAGATCGGTTCATGAGCATTATATAGGTTCACCCGATATAATCTTTATGTATACTTAGGAGTCGCTATATCCTACTAGTGACCACTACCAACTTATAGGCCGAAATAAGTTTCTGGGCCATGACCGAATATGTATGAACTTATAAAGTCACACACTTAACGGGGTGGAATAGATTGGTTTCGATTGGATCTATTACTAATGGGCTAAGGGGACTTTGTGGACTTTTCACCTTGGTTAGACCCTTAATGTATGATTCCATCGAGAGGCTATATAAAGGGAGTACGTGATAGCTAGGGTAAGATAATTGTTGTACTACCGCACCCACAGAAAATCTAGCCTTCATCGCTTAGCCCTGCCATGCGCATTGGTGCTAGCACACTGACGCACGGTGTTCTTTCCTGTACGTGTGGACTTCGGTGGAGGCGTTTTTGCTACCGCGGCGTTGATCGGGACGATCGTTCGAACACATTCGACCACCGCTCGAGGATGATCGATAACCGCTCAAGGACACGCGCTACGTTGAATCGGGTTACTTCAACTCTACTTCCGCTGCATTGCACGTCTAGTGATAACGATCTATGATCTCTTATTTATTTGGTATCCTAGTGTACATGGTAGAATTTTTAATTTGTGTTAGTGTAGTCTACCCGTATTCTTTGAACGGTGTTCTAATTGGATTTGCTATTGAATCTGGGCTAGTGTTGTTTGTACATAATATGGCTTAACACGCACAAAACAGATTTGTTGAATTTAACCGTGCTATCCCAAGTTCCCAACTTCTAGCGTTCCACCAAAAGGGCAAAAAACATGTGCACTTCTTGTTTTGCCCTATATACCAGGCCTAACTTGGCGTAGTGGTGTATTGAACAGCTTGCTACGTCCTATTGTATTTTCAGTTGAGATATACAGTTATTGTACAATTTGCTCCTTGTTTCTTTCTTGAACTTAAGTTGATGACCCACTTCTACCTATGAATGAATGTATAAAGGGTCATGTACCCAAACTTGTATTGTTGAAAACCCGAATATCGTACAGCTAACATCACCCGAATATCTACAGCTAACATCACCTAGGAAATGGTTTACCTGTAGTGCCGTCAATGGCTGTAACTTAAGCAGTCCTTATATATGCGGATCGTCTGATCGAGGCAACGAACGGTTTGAATCATCTAACAATACGATGCTATACTACCTGCTACAATGAAAATGTCTCATTAATTTTGCTGCAGTACTCAAAAAAAATAGGGCTGTGGATTTTCGATCGAACCGTCCACGGAACCCATGGTTTAAGCAGACCCCTGGTGACTACAGGTGAACCATTTCCCATCACCCATGGTATTGATATGTACTGACTTGTGCCCTTTTAGAAAGCCTTTTGATTTAGGTCCTGTTTGGGTTTTAAATCAGCTTCAGCTTCGGCTTTTGAAAAATCAGCAAGCCTCCTAAACAAGTAAGCTTTTAAGCGATTTTTTGCATAAACTATAAGTAATATATAACTAGCAAAATCCAAAAGCAAGATGGGACGTGCTTTTGTAGCTTATTGTGGAGAGAAATTAGCTATTTGTTAAATGACTTCTCATAAAAAATACAGCTACTTTTTAATACAGAAAATAAAAACAACTTTTCAAAAAAGTTATAGCTCTTATATACGGACCCTTAGTTGAGAATAGCCGTCAATTCTTCTCCTACGACTCCACTTCCAACTAGTCAACATTTTTAACAGGACACCTAGGAGTATCTTGATTTTTCCATCACTTTTTTTCTTTGTTCCAAATAAACCATCTTTTATGTCTTTGTTTGGCTATTAACATTGCTAACATTGCACACCACCACGCCCCAGTAAATACACACTCCCTGTCACCTTATTAATGGATATCGATTACCACAAGAGCCAGCAGGCAATGCAAAAGCATACAGAGCTAGCCGTTTGTCGTAAAAAAATCATGTACTACGACATAATATTACACCGAAAATATATACTCCACGTTAGAGGTGAGCACTGGGCCGGGCTATTTTGGGCCGACCCGAGGCACGTCCGGTCCAGCATGATCTACGGCCCGGTCCGACATCGTTTCAAAGGACCGGCCGGTCAAGCGTTGTCCGGCCGACGACAAGATGGACTGGGCGTGCTCGGCAAGACGGCCGAACGAGCCTGTTCGCGCGGGCACGCAGACGCCGGCCCGCAACACGCAGCAGGCCCGTGGCAACGCGGCGGACGCGGCGAACCCGCGATAACGCGCCGAAGCTCTCACCTCCCATGCCGCATCGCGCCCGCTCGACAGTGAGTAGAGGAGGGAGCTCGAGTGCTCGACCCGTCGTGGTGGGAGAGAGGGAGGCGCCGTGTGGCGGTAGGGAGGTGAGACAGGAGCGGGGAAGACAAGGCGGAGGGGAGGTGGAAGCCGGGCAGAGGGACTGAGGGAGGAGGGCCGTGGGAGTGGCTGGCTCGAGGGAAAAAGGGAGAGAGAGTATGCAGGGAGCAAGGACAATACATGTGATAGTGTAATGTACTCATGCATACGAATGTGCATGTATTGCCATTTAGTATGCACTAATCGATTGTTTATTTTTTGACTATATATATGTTCGTAACGTGCACTGATCGATGTCTTCCATAATCTCCTACATCAATGCCAACTAGGCTAAACATTCATTGCATACCGTAGCACTATATACGCACACTACTACAAGCAACTTCGGGTCCTTTCCTCTCATCGCAATAGTGTAAATGGGCTGAGCTTGGGCCGGCACGACACGAAGCAGGCACGAAACGCAAATGGACCGTGCCTGGGCTCACTGAAGACGAGCCGCCACCAAGACGCACGACGCCGCCGGCCCCGGCACACGATAGGCCCGGCACGATGGGCACGTGTCGGCCGCCCACGACGCACGCACGCCCACCTCTACTCCAGGTGGGAAAACTTTTTGAGTTGAGACCACTTAAAAGAAAAATTGGTTAGTATTTAGTAGTAGTAGCATGCTATAGATCAACACTAGATAATTGACCGCGGCGCGCCACGCCGCGACCATCGCTCCACACGCGAGAAAATCGAGAGAACGTGCGATAGCTGCTCCCCATGCGAGAAAATCGAGGAAACACGCGAAACGGCTAAAAGGATACGAACGTAATCGTGTTTTTTTTGCATTTATTCAGCGAAAAATGACCTAAACGGGTTTTTTTTCCCAAAAAGGACATAAACGCTAAAAAAAATAGAAAAAGGACCTAAACGTACTATATATATTTTTTCCATAAAAAAGACCTAACTGTGTTTTTTTTCCCGAAAAAGGACCTAAACGTAATTTTGATTTTCTGAAGAAGGACCTGGAGCGCAACACTTAAAAACGCAAAAAGGGCATAAACATAACATATTTTTCTTTCACAAAAGAAGGACCTAACAGTAACGTTTTTTCCGAACATAAAATTTCGCATTTATTCGGCGAAAAAAAGACCTAAACGTGTTTTTTTTCCCGAAAAAAGACCTAAACGGAACGCTAAAAGATGGAAAAAGGACTTAAACGTAGTATATATATTTTTCTATAAAAAAGACCTAACCGTGTTTTTTTTCGAAAAAGGATCTAAATGTAATTTTGATTTTCTGAAGAAGGATCTGAGCGCAACGGTTAAAAACGCAAAAAGGGCATAAGCGTAACATATTTTTCTTTCACAAAAAAGGACCTAACCGTAACATTTTTTTCGAAAAAGGACTTAAGCGTAATTTGTTTTTCACGAAAAAGGATCCAAACACAAAAATTGTTTCCCGGCTCGGCTTGAGCCGCGAGTCGAGCTGGCGCCCTCCCGGTTCAAATGCCTCTTGTGCCGGAAACTCTTCCATCTTTAATGGAGGTAGTATGAAGAAAAGCAAGCATGCTCGCTCCATTTAATGTGGTAGTACACCAATGCCCTTGATAAGAGAATAAACTCCGCTGCGACCATTTTGCGCGGATCTTGCATTTTTCATTTGCCAGCAAGAATCAGGTTTCCTAAAGATTTTCCATCGAAGGCATGGTCCTCCCAGGCATCAATGGCCAACAATGTCGTCACAAACACATACCAGAGATCTATTTTATAAAGGGGATTTGATGATTTATCTTATTTTTTTAGGTGCAATTGATTATTTGTCCCGTATATCTCATTAATATATGACCTAAGAATCTACATGTCAGTAAGACATTACGAGTTAAATGATCAATAGCAAAAGAAAAAGAGGACAAATCATCAATTTTTCTATTTTATAAGCCCCTGTTTATAAGGGTATCTCCAATGCAAACCTATCTTTATAGGTGCTTGAAGGAAGAGAATGCTATCATGTCAATCGAGCATCTACATAAAAGCTCTTTTCTTAAATACAAGTACCTCTTTGTAAGTAGCTACTTCCTTTGTTCAAATTTATAAGACGTATTTCTTCTTAGCACATAAATAAAAAAATATTGAAAATAACGAGATCACCTATAATTATTATCACTAAACACTATATTCGATGCATGCATGTAAAGAATATAAAACAAAGATAGGTATTTATCAGGCGTATAGAGGGAATATTACATTAATTTTGTATTGAAATATGGAAAGAAGCCCTATATTTCTAAATGAAGGACCGGAAAGGCGACTAAAGGGAGGTGAATAGGAGCTAAATAAAGTTTCCCCTCAAAATTCAACTACTTCTCTAGCTAAAAGAATCGATCGAATGAGCGGGTCAAATGAATAGAAAACCCATCAATTAGTCGAATAAATCAATAAAATAGCACTGGTCGGGTGAACAGTAATTGATGAATAGTAAATTATCGGATGAACAGTGATCAGT
Organism: Otatea glauca; assembly: GCA_036346275.1. NCBI lineage: Eukaryota > Viridiplantae > Streptophyta > Magnoliopsida > Poales > Poaceae > Otatea > Otatea glauca. Next base: position 24,334,098 of record CM070721.1, on the reverse strand, counting down.
GAAATGGGAAACATCGCTGGCCGGGTAAACAATACCCGATGAACAGTACAAACCAGAACAAGCTGTTCGGATGAACAGTGCACACAGCAGTGAACCGCCCCGGATGAACAATACAAACAACAGCTGGTCGTGTGAACAGTACTCGGGATGAATAGTATTTAGTGAACAATGCTCGGGTTGAACAGTTCTTAGTGAATAGTGCCGATGAGTAGTAAATCAAGCACGATCTCAAAACCAAAAATCGCTATAACTTTTGATCGGTTAATTCAAATCCCGTAAAATTTTGTGTGCACCTTCTTATGGCTATCAGGAACCTATTCCAACCTTCAATCGCAAGGATTAATATCAAAGTTCCGACATTTTTCAGTTTAAAGGAAGGTTGCATCAAGATTGTGATAAGCTCACAAATTTCACCCTGAGCTTGTTTATGGGGATTTGATGATCAAGATGATTTCTCACATGTCACAGCAAGCAAGAACCTCAACGAAACACCCCTCAAATGAGTCAAGAAAAGATCTACCGATTTCTTTAGAAGAATCTGAGATCTTGTTCAAAGCTTGCCTAGATGATTAGAATCTGATCTGCAGAAGATTCATCCATCAATTATTTATCCTTAATAGCACAAAATCAAGAGGGAAAGAAACCAAAGAGAGATCAAATACTCAAAAAGAAGGGAGACCAAAAACTTGAGCAAAAGTGAGTTTTAGTGGATCTTGATGGGTTGGAGCATATTCTAGATGAACTCCTCAACCTCTTATGTATCCTAGATCCAGAAAAAACAAAGCAAGTAGAAAGAGGTGAAGCACAGTTCAAGTTGCATAAAAGAACTAAGTAAAAATGCAAGAATAGAAATAAATTTCAAACATATATAAACTTCGATCTTGCATTGCTTAGAGACAAATGATTACAAAGCCACATTTTCTAAGTGGACAAAGCTCAACAGAGCATAAAGAATCAATTGATTCTGACCTTGGTTTCAACTAGGGTGCTAGAGACATCCCTTAGCGTTCTATTTATAGCACAGTTGAGTCAATCTCTACCCTTTGATGACTTCCTTTTCTCATAAAGAACCTCATCAAAGGCTGAGATTAACTCACTCACTCATACATAAGCTGACCTAAAACCCAACAACATCGCGGGTTTTGACTATATCCTTTAACAATAACTTAGCCTCTACTGTACTCACGAACACTTGAAGTATCTTTCATGCTTCGCCACCTTTCATGTGGCCCCAATGACTTGCGGCCAAACCTCTCACGTGTTCGAACTTCCTCGAACCATCATCGCTTGCAAACGGCCCTAAATTACTTAGCACGCCACATGTCCTTATCCATTTCACTATAACGACTTCGGCTTTCTTAACCTTTCTGGAACTTAGCTCCTCCTTGAGCCTAGTTCCAGTCCACCTTGCTATTGTGTCCATCACTAATGCTTCACACTCCGTTTCCTTGTCTTTCTGGATTGTAACCACCTCCCGACTCGATCATCTTTCGGTGTCCCTCGATCATTCTAGACTTCAGCTCTTCTAGGCTAGTCCCGATCTCGCATTTGCCTCAAAATTTATACACATGAGTTTCATGGTAAGAGATTTACACTAGATATGTTGCCTCCTCTCTTACATACATATACATACGTATATATGTATGTATATGTATATATATGTATGTATATGTGTGTATATATGTGTATATGCACACATACATACATATATATTTCATGAGTATATGTGTTCACGGTAATTTTTCAATTTGTCGACCCATCCATGGTACTAATATATACTGATTTGTGGAGACAAAGATCATCACTTTTTTAGCCTTCTACTTAAATTTCTTTTTGGCAAATCTAGTATTCTTCTAAAAACAATTATAAAAATAACTTCATCTCCCACTGTGAAAGCGCCAGCAGATGACAGATGTCATCTGCCGTGCTCTAGTACCGTGAAAACTCCTACTAAGCTCTCAGAGCACAGCAAGTCAACGACGCTACCATGCTCTACGAGCTCGGTAGATCATCTGCCGTGCTCTAGTACCGTGAAAACTCCTACTAAGCTCTCAGAGCACAGCAAGTCAACGACGCTACCATGCTCTACGAGCTCGGTAGGAGCTTCTATGGTGCGGGAGTGTGATAGGTGACATGTATTGTCTATTAGCGTTTTCGCGGTCAGAGATACAGGTATTTTTACGATTGTGTTAGGAAAGGAGTTATATTTTTTAAAAAAATCACTATAGAGGCTGAAAAGTGATTTCGTCTAGCTATGCATGCAAAGTTTCTTCGTCCAATGCACACGGAAATGCTTGCAGATAGAAGAAACAAGGAACAGTTGCGCTAGAAACAAGGTCCAAGCATTCCTGAAGCACCGGGACGAAAATATGCAGCAGTTGCGGTAACAAGCACAACCCACCAAGCAGCGCAGCTTACTCATACATTGATTCCACCAAAATAGTGGTAAAATTTCAAATACAGTCAACTGTGTACCGTATATTTTCAATTTCGGACAACTTCTCTGTGTATTCTCTGAAATGACGGCGATATTCGGCAGACGAGGCGTCGGCAGTGCATAGCCGGCTTGTGGGAGCCGGCTATGGCATAGCCGGCACACCAGGTGCCGGCTATGCCCTGTGGGCCCGGCCGTCATGTCGATCAGCGTCATCGTCGCTCGCTCGCTCCAATTGTTTCGGATGCGTTGGTTGATTGAAGCCAATTAATTTGCATGCATGTCGATATGTGCTATGCCGTGGGCCCGGCCGGTCTCGTCGAATGTCACCTCGGTTGTTTGCATGCATCCTAACTTTGCGCTGATTACGTCGCGCGTGGAGATGATTTGCAAGCTGCTGGTCGCGTCCCTTGGGCTCGGTCGGTCGCGTCGCCCGTGGAGGTGATTTGCATGCATGCTTTGCTTTAATCTTGATCTCTCGTCGCGTGAATCCTTGTCAATGCGCACGCTTGAACTTCCGTGAGTTGAGTAGGGCAAGAAACAATTATTGCTGCTAGTTGCAGCATGGCTTGATTAAGTAAATTATTTCTGGTTGGCCACTGTCATACGGATTACGCACTTAATTTCTTAGTGTACCGATCCGCTTGTGGATTACACACATCAATGATATTTTCATAAAAATTTCGATTGACAAGTTAATCTTAACCGAGCGAAAAATGACACACGCTGACAAGTTAATTTTAACCGATGAATTATAATTTGTTTTCAAAATATACGGTCACGACAAAATTACGTAATTCAAAGGCGACAATTTCAATCATAAGTTCAGATGATGAAATAAGCAATAGATTGGATTATATTACAAGAGCATTACAATAGTGACGAAATTGCTTGACTAAACAACTAACTTAAAGCATCGTTGGTCATGGTGGAATAAATGATCGTTCGCCTATGTGGGTACAAATGAATGATGTCCGAGATTTTTCGCATATTACATGACCCGTAAAATTTGCGATTTATTCTCGGACACCGCTCAATCCCTAGTATGAAAGAACTCCACGGGGAAGCGCAGTGCTCCCAGCTATTGCCCGATGGGTGGCCTATGTCGTACGTCTCGAGTGTGTAAGATTGAATTTTTTGGTCTTTTTTTATGTGGATTTCTGCCCTCCCATATGGGCATGTCATCCCGATTCCCGGCGTCCCCTATGTTAATACCACCCGGATTCCCGGATGGTCTGCTTAACGCGTGAAGGATTTGTTGCGTGGTGCGGACCTCGGTCGGCTGCTTCCCCTTGTCCCTTTCTCTTCGAGAGGAGGTACCCTCTTGCACCTCTGTTGCGTTGGCCGTTGGCGGAGACTTGCCGAGACGCCTGCTCTATTTCGGCTCGTACTCCACTATATGGTGCAGGAGGTGTGTGTTGGGCTTATCCTTGTACAACCGGAAGCGTGCCCGCGATCAATACTGATATGCTCATTGTGGTCGTTGAATAACACCGTAGGCGTACTCGGGTTGTGGCTTTTCGGGCGGTAGTAGCACCACGGGAGGGTTGCTCCCCCGGTTATCCCATACGGAAGTTTGAGATGTGGGTGGTACATCTCCGGTCCACCATTGAAGTAGCCGCACCATTCATCCTCGGCCAAGGGGCACTGGTAGAATCTCCGGTCCGCTAGCTCATCGTGGCAGGTATCAACCACTGCCTGCAGGCCGTGTTCGCAAAAGTCGGGGCTTTCGGGTGGCCCTTGAGAAGTTTTCTCCTTTGACTCGAGCAATTTCGCACATTTCTTGTTGAACTCCTGTATGCGATGAACTGGTTTAGAATTATTGTTTTGTGAGTGAAACATGAGTACGTCGCATGAAACTCACCGATTGGTTGGCCCCTTGCCCACCGGCCTTGAACTCTGGTCGATCTAGAGCGGAGACATGTCCTGGAGGCCTCTCCCACCGGGTGAAGTTCTCGGGCGAAGCGGGGTAGGCGTCATGGCAGTTGTAGATAAATTCGATATCACGTCGTTCCGGCCCGTCGATCCATTGGAAGAAGCAACACCGGTCCTTGGCTGAGAAAAGAAAGAACGATATATGAAATGGTAATGTTACCCTGTGTTGTATGGACACCAGTAGGTTTACCCGGTAAGAGCGGGCACAACAGTAGTGAGCGCGGGCGGCCGTCTCTCCGTAGGTAGATTGCATCATCTTCGCCGGAAGGTTGCAGTCGCATTTGGGTCGGGGCAGCTCTGGCAGAACTGGGGCGTCAACGCTACTGGTATCCGGGTATTTGAGGCGGGATGACTTCGCTTCTTCAAGAGGCGACAGAGAAACGACATCGTGCCCTAATTTGTGTGAATTCAGCTGACGTTTATTGCTGGTTTGGCGATGTTGGATGTCTATCCCTCGGTTGGTTTTATATTGGTGGAGGGGTTACTCCACACAACTACAGCACCTGTCGATTATGACGACCTGTCACCTTCTGAGAAAAGCTGCTCAAAGGCTGCACGAGTTGTCACCCTGTGTCGAAGGCTGCACAAGCTGTCACCCTCTGTCGAAAGCTGCACGACCTGTCACCCTCTGTCGAAAGCTGCACGACCTGTCACCCTCTGTCAAAAGCTGCACGATGTGTCACCCTCTGGGAAAGGCTGCACAGCGTGTCACCCTCTGTCAAAGGCTGCGAAGAAGTTAGTCCACAAGGGATTTCAACGACGTTGTCGATTAGGGTTTTGCTTAAGTAGGATTCAGATGAAAATCAAGTTTTAATTAAAATACTTTTACAGAATATGGTAGTATAAATACTAAACTCTGATATAGACCCTTTTTCTTTTACTTTCGCATTAGGACGAGATATTTTTACGATTGCGAAAAGGCTTAGTCGAATAGTTTGTGCGATTCTTAATCTTGAAGGTATTTGCAATGATAAGTTTTATATGCTACATTGGTGTAATTGAAATATTTTTCCATATTATGGTAGAGTAAATGTTTTAGGATGGTACGGAGCTTTTCTTTCATTATTTTCCATTTATATAAGATATTTCATGACTTGCCGAAAAGCTAATACGACCAAGCCGATCGCGCGGTTGCGATCAAATTTTAATTCTTCGATTGCGGCTAACCTTATGGAAGAATCTAACCATTTTTCATATATTTGCAAGAGATAGCCCTAAAAGTATTTTGAAGTTAGTTTCGTGATATTTCGCATTTATTTGAGACGTTTTTCACGTGTAGGGTCATTAGGGCTTAATATGGCCTAACTCAAAATTGATCAAATTGATGTTATTTCTATACATAAAGCTAGTACATGTTATTTTAAGGTTGTATCATTTTATTTCGTCGAATTCGAGGCTTGTTTGTGAAGGTTACGAACAAATGATCGTTTTGCCGATTGAATGTTTAAGCAAATAGTAAACAATGCAAACTGAAGCAAAGTCTAAATGTTTTTACATATCTATGACCTATGCAATCCCAAGAATGTAAAAAAACTAGTTTTATCAATTATTGAGGTAGTTTGAATATTTTTCTAGCCTCTTGAAATTTGAATGTTATTAAGGGTTTCAATTAGCCATAACTGATTCAAAATGCATTTAAATTTAAATATTTTTGCAAGAAAAAAGTACATATGGTTGCAGGAAGCTATGGTATTTATTTCAAGATTTAAGGATGATGGGTGACAGGTCGTGCAGCTTTTATGATGATGGGTGACAGATCTTGCAGCTTTTATGATGATGGGTGATAGGTCATGCAGCTTTGATGATTTGTGATGACAGGTCGTGCAGCTTTGATGATGGGTGACTGCTCGTGCAGCTTTAATGATGTGTAGTGATAGGTCGTGCAGCTTTGATGATGGGTGACAGGTCGTGCAACTTTTATGATGATGGGTGACAGGTCATGCAGCTTTCATGATGTGTACTGACAGGTCTTGCAGCTTTTATGATGATGGGTGACAGGTCTTGCAGCTTTTATGATGATGGGTGACAGGTCATGCAGCTTTGATGATTTGTGGTGACAGGTCGTGCAGCTTTGATGATGAGTGACTGCTCGTGCAGCTTTAATGATGTGTAGTGACAGGTCGTGCAGCTTTGATGATGGGTGACAGGTCGTGCAACTTTTATGATGATGGGTGACAGGTCATGCAGCTTTCATGATGTGTACTGACAGGTCGTGCAGCATTGATATAAATATTATAAATATAGATTTCTTCATTTTTTGAGTTCGTTCATGCATATTGCACTACGTAAAGCTTATTACTTAATGTTGTTCAGCTACTAAGAATAACATGGAAAACATAATGAAATAAGGTTATTTGTTTTGAATATGGTAATCTATACTTTGGTTAGAATTTCTAAACTAATATCATGAATTTTAGTGTTTAGCTGAGGTATTATATTCATTGCTGAGAAAGCTTATATGCAAATCACAACATTTTGATGATAGCAGGTCTAGACACATGGCGGTCCTCGGCAGCGAGTTCTCACATAGTCACCCATGTAGTGCCTTTATAAGTAGCTTTAATGATGGGTGACAAGTCATGCAGCTTTGATGATGTGTAGTGACAGGTCGTGCAGCTTTGATGATGGGTGACTAGTCGTGCAGCTTTAATGACGGGTAACAGGTCATGCTGCTTTGATGAATCACTATAAATAGCTTACTTATCCGGTGCGTCTCCATCAGACTCCCCAAACACCTCCCCATCTTTGCAGGGACGGAGAGAGATTCCCCATCGCTCCTCCCTGCTCATTGCATATAAGGATCGTTGCCTCCCGCACCTGCAAGGAGGCAACCACTCCAGCGCTCTCTTCAACCTCCAGTGCCTCGCCATCAAGTGCCTCCAGTGCAAATCCAGCGTGGAGGCGTCGCCGGCTTCGTCGTCAACCAGATCCGCCTTGCCATCGACCTCTTCGACCTCCAGTGCCGCGGGATCGACTGGATCGGCAAGGTATGAGCCCTAACTTGATTTGGATGTGAGGTTTAAACTCGGGATTGCAACAGAATAGAGCTTGCACGCTCGAACAAGCCCCCTCCGCTAGAGGTGAGGAAGGGTTTCATGCGCTGCATGTTCCCCTTTCTCCTTATGCATGTTAGGTATGAAACCTATATGACAGCTAATCAGCACATAAGTTTGTTAATTACACACTTGTAATACTTGTAGATGGACAAGGATCTAGAGAAGCTCAGTAAAGGATTGGCATGGACAGTGGAACAAATAGAGTGCATCGCGTCTGACCTTAACAAAATTGTCTAATAAGACAATTTTAGTCCTGACACATGTCCATGTGGCAATGCACACAATGGTTTTGTGATTGATATCGAAGCTATAGCTCGCAGCCTTGAGCAAGTTGCCATACAGTCATGTGAATCGATGCAAAGAGATGAAGTAGAGCCGGAAGAGAATGCAGCACGAAGGGGATGTAGACCCTGATCTGTGTCTTCCTTACGACTACCAAAGCGATGACGAGGGTAAACGTAAGGATTGGCAATATTGTGAAGATGAGGGTATCGATGTTGATAGTGATGGTTCGGGAGTGTTCTAGTATGTTTTAATGTTAAGCCTTGTTAAGTTATTATAATGCTGATGGATGTTGCTAAGACTTGTTAAGATATTGTAATATTGATGGATGTTGCTAAGACTTGTTAAGATATTGTAATGTTGATGGATGTTGCTAAGACTTGTTCAGATTACGAGTTGGGGATAGAAAGGACCAAAAACGGACCAAAAAATTTCAACCAAATGCAAACAATCTGTTTTCAATACAGTAGGATCTTCTCAATTTTTAATGATTTTATATGTTGTTCTACAGAAAAACTTGTCAACATCAAAAAGTTGTGTTTCGAAATTCTCTACAACTTTCATGTAGAACACATAATTTTTCAAGTACGGGAAGACCCTTAAAAAGGCAAATTACTGCCAGCAATTTAAATCGGTCCGGCGCAAACGTGAAAACTCACTGTTAACCTTCCCGATTTTCTATGATTTTTTCTATTGCTCGAATGAAAAACTTGTCAACATGAAAAAGATGTGCCTTGAAATTCTCTACAACTTTCATGTATACCAAATAATTTTTTGAGTACGGGAAGACCCTTAAAAAGTAGCCGGCAATACTGTATTTCAAATTTGACCATACAATAGTTATTTAACATGACAACTAGGTTAAAATAATCAATACAGTACACAGCTATAAAAAATCGTCAGTGCCTCCCTCCACGTCATCCACCCTACCTTCTGGTGAAGTCCTGTGGGGTGTACGTCTCTGGGGCATGTGTCTGCCTCTGTCCCGCAGCCTGTGAGGGGCCCTGCCGCGTGGGAAGCTCTCCCGTGTCCTCATCAATTTGCTGCGTCGGACCACCCCAGAAGGTGTAGTTAGCACCGGTCATGCGTTCCTGGGTGTACCAGGACAACGGGTCCTCTGGAGGAAGCGCGGTCGACTATAGGATGTGCTGCGTGGGATCCTGCTGGTACGGAGTCTGGTGCTGTGAGGATTCACCTCCTGTAGGCATCCATCGTCCACAATCGAGGAGCTCGGTGAAAGTCGCTTGCTCCATTCCAGGCCAGCTGAAAACATGATCCTCACTCCAATGTGGCGTTTGCTCAGACTCAACCTGAGCGTCATCACCGCCGCTATGGTGAACTTCGTCGTGCTCACCTCCGTCGTGATGGCTGGCACCACATGTTGGTTGCGTCACATGTGGGTTATCAGCGACGCCGTAGCCCTGCTGTAGTAAAAAATGTAGTGAGTTACGTTACAAAGTAGAGTATTTAACAACAGTTACCTTGAATTGAGAAAACGAAACAACACATGAAACTTAGCAAGCCACGGGAACCTGAGTTTCGCGGTGAGGATCTGGATAGTCGTGCGCACGAGATGTGGATGGACGAGCTGTGGGACGAGCACTTCGTGATGAATGGGTATCCACCGATTGTCTAGCATGGGAGGCACGTGAAGGATCCATAACCGGAACTTCGTACCCCCTGTTTGACCTAGGTGCGCATCCACCAAAACAACGGATAGCCGAGACCAAACGTGACCCTCTGCTGCTGAAGTATCTGTGCATTGGGCAATAAGACAACGTACATCGTAGTATATCATATCAAGAACTTGATATAGATAGCACGAAATATAAATATATACTTCACCCTCCTCTCATGAAGTACCTTCGTAGGTCGCTCCTGTTGTGAACCGAGGAGGACTCGCCTTCGTCACGCAGCGTGCGGTCTACCAGAGTGTGCATCTCGTATGCTTCCTGCGACTACAAAACGAGGTTCACGTGTTAGTACGTACTGTTTATGACAAGTTGAAAGGATTGCATGCATCAAAGTACTAACCAGGATGTGAAGCTGGCGGAAACGGTCCTCGGGGAATGGTCTTGATGCATCTTCCACGTGACCACTGAGTAGAGTGGCGCGTGTGCGAGGACGGTACCACGAGAAGTACTCCCAGTACGAGGAAGGGTCGACGACCCAGTAGGGACTAGGGTGGAAGCTTCGGCCTGCTCGTTCCACCACAGTATGTGCTCACGATGGACGGTGGACCAGTCCAACGTGCCTCCCGTTCCTTTTGCACTCCTCCTACATAGAAGTACGAAGGGTTAGAACTCACAAAAGGAAGAAGGATCATAACGTAGTAATGCAGTATTTTTCTACTAAACTTACAAGTGTGATCGGCCTGCGTCCCGTGGTGGGGGGACCGGGACTACCTGCCGGTATCCGAACCGTCGCATGACACGCTCGGGAGTAGACTTTCGCGAGTGCAGTACAGAATGAAGCATGTAGTCATCCATATGTGCTCATCCTGTGCACAGAACGATGAGATTCGTGCGCCCGTTGCGATCTCGGCAAATCTCCCCTGTCTCCACGGATCCCAGCTCACATGCTCGGAAGTCAGGAAGTCTAGATCGCTACCAGCGCGTGGGTAGCTTCCGTTATCCCGGAGGTGGCTCCATCGCAACCTAGCATGGATCCATCTATAGCCCATCGTGGGCCTCATGGTCTCAGGCACGTCCTGGGAGATATCCTTCGGGTACATAGCCTTCTCTACCCTAGGACGCGAGATAGGAAGATACTCCTAGCTCTACAGCTGTACTAGGTACAAACAACCTGTGATTGACCCCCTCGCGGTGGCCCGCTGGGTAGCATCACACAGTCCTCTATAGGTTGCTACTAACACAGTGGAACCCCAGCTATATTGTGGGACCTCCTCCGGTTGCGTGACAAGATCACGCGCTAACATGATGAGGCGTGGCTCAAGATAGTCGCCCGCTGCGTTGCAGAACATGATCCCTCCAAATAAATCATAGAAGTACACCTCGAGGTGCCTCGAAATAGTGCCCTCGTCTGCTCCCTCAGGACATGGCCCGTACTCTGGCAATTCATGAAACCATTTCAAAGAGAGGTCGTGGTCCTTTCCTGCATACGGACGACCAAACCTGCAACAGAAACAAATGAATGTGAGCTTAATTCGAAGCAAAAACTTCACACACGTAGCAGCATACATGTTTACCTTTGTTGCACATACTCCCTCCATTGATCCTTTCGTGGCCGCCTACTCACTAAGGGGCAACCTCTGATCGACAAGCTAGTAATCATAGCCACATCCATCAAAGTAATTGTCATCTCTCCAAAGGAAAGGTGGAACGTGTGCGTCTCAGGACGCCACCGATCTACCAGGGCAGTGAGCAGGGACACATCTATGGCAGAGAGAGTTGTGTGTCACACCCCACCCCGCGGTAATGGCTCAGTAGTCCCATCCATCAAAAGAGCGAATGGGAGTAGTCCAACTCGTGCTAGGCACCAATAGAAACGGGGTCCAATGCCTTGATCTTGTGGAAGACTCGCGTACGCAATGGACCCATCTGCAAAAGGACACGATCATGTTACAATCAATGGTTACAATGTAAACTCGTAATATGGAACAATACATACAACAGTGGTAACCTCAATAAATACAATAGTACTAACCTGCGTGCCCGTGAAAATCATCCTCCCACGATGCTGATCATCGTACTGCTGCTGAAGAAGCTCAGGAAGACCACCGGTAGCCATGCTGAAAATACCACCTGCATAGGTCAGTTCAACAAATATCATCGGTACAACAACAAGATAGCATACACCATTAGGGACGCAACAGATGTTAAACAAGACGGTGCAATACAACACATAAGAAATCCAATTCTGAATACAACACCATACAGTACAAAAATTACTAAATACGTCTACTGCTTATTAGGACATGTCCTCCGATCATGTCCACTCTGCTTGCAAATCTTGCACTTCCTCTGCGCCTGCACGGCATCAGCTGCATCCATATCACCGTGCATTCTTGTCCCTCTGGGCCTCCCAGGCTCTTTTCGTCGTGTTAACGGATAAGGCACCCACAAAGGCCCGTCGATCGACTTGTAACTCGTACCAAGATTGAAGGAACTCATCTTCGGACGCCAAGTGTTTCTCAGGGCTTCTACCGTGTAATATGACGATATGTACTGAGATGCATCGTTCCCTCCCATATCCCTGCAAGCCGTGAATACATGGGAGCAAGGGATATGATGCAGTTTTGGCTTATTGCACGAGCACACCACCTCCTCCATGCCTAGAGTGCATTGCTGGACGGTGTCACCGACGCTGTAGCCAGAGTGGTACCTACGGCGGCACATTACCTCAAATATGTGGTTACCGAGGTCGTACACCCGCGTGCGGTGGAACATGGATTTGCTCCTCCTACTACCGATGATCTCCTCCACCTTGGTTGAGAATTGAGTCTTTGCATTGGTGGCAAAGACGACCACGATATCGAAAGTAGTCTAACATTGCTCAGAGAACGTCGGCTCTATTATGGCACATAACGAAGCCCACGAACGCCCTTAAGGACATTATTGAAGGCTTCCGCTATGTTCGTCGTCATAATGGTGTACCTAACAGAAAAACACGCAAAGTTTATCATGAATGGGTCCAACACTCTTAAAATAAGTTAATCTCACAAATTAATAGGTGCAACTAACCTCGCGCCGCCTGTGTCGTGCATAAGGGACCAACGCTCCGCTGGCTTCCCTGCTATCCATTGGCTAAAGGTGCAATGATCATGATTAATGACAGTTTGCCCTCCCACCATTTGCGACTGCAACTGCTCCTCCTGAGATTGCTGATTTTCCATCATTTTCCTTGTAGTCTCGTTCAACTGTCTCCAAATCTCACGAAACTTAGCAGGCTGGTTCTGAAGGCACAACCCTTTGAACTTCTTCACTAGGGACCTGTTATGGTACTGTGAATATAGGTTTGCACCCAGGTGTCGCATGCACCACCTTATCTCCACATCAGCCCACGCTATAGACGGGTTCGTGCTGCCATGCAGCACCTCTAGAGCGTGGAGAAGACCTGCATTGCGGTCGGACACAACACACACTCTCTGCCTATCCCCCACGACACGCGTCCGGACCAAAGTGAGGAACCACAACCAGCTATCGCTGTTCTCACTCTCCACATATGCGTAGGCAATTGGTATTATCTGGTTGTTTGCATCGGCCGTGATCGCGGTCAGTAGGGTGCCATAGTACTTCCCGCACATAAATGTGCCATCAACACAGATGACAGGCCTGCAATGCTTGAAAGCTTCAATGCATTGTCCGAAAGCCCAGAATACCCTAATCAGGTAGCGCTCCCCGGTGCTGTACGAACCATCTTGAAGCTTAACAGGCTCGTCCGCCATTGCGAACTGAGTCCTTGGGTTGGTCAGTGATATCTTCTGCAGCAACCTCGGGCATAGTTGTATGAGTCTTCGAATGATCCAAAAAGCATCTTCAACGCATATACGCTTTGCTCGCCACGCGGTTAGGTAGCTTACGTGCATCCTGTTCTACTCGCACTTGCTCCATAATCGATTTGGTGATAGTCCAATATCTGAACCAACCTGGGTCACGACTAGTTGGGAAATGAATCTAGCGTCGACCACGTGGCTCATGCTTCTGATCGACTCCTCCGTGCATGTATGAGGAGTGTTCCGGCTCACCACAAAGTAGTGCTCGTGTTTCGGCTGGTGAGCACGGACGTAGAAAGAGCAGTTAGGGGTCTTGGTGCACCTAACCTCATACTCAGTGGGCTTCGACCTAGTACACTTGTGCTCTCTTCTAGTGATGACAGCATAATTGCTGATGAAATGGATTAGCTCTAACTTGTTGGGGAAGCGTTTCCCAATCTGGATGTCGCTGTTCTGGTACCCCCACATAGCTAAGTTATTACGATCAAGAATGCCACACTCCGAAGGCCATTACCACGGAAGTCTTTGATCTTTGAGCCGGGTCATCGTTATCGATGCCCTCTTCATCCTCGCTTCCACCAGCCTCATCATCCATACATGTCGCATCTATCTCAGAAGGAAGTACTTCTTCTTCGTGTGCACCCGAACTACCCTCCCCCACATGTCCTTGGCCCACTTCTCCCTCTCCCTGGTGGCCTAAAATTTCCCCGCTAGGACCAGCATCGGCATTCGCCTCTAGTGGCAATATGTTTACATAAACACCCAACGGAAACCCGCCCTCTATGGCCTTTCGTGCATACAATAACCAAGTTTTATTATTTCTCAGTGCGAACAAAGTATGCACAATGATGTTGTTGTTTGGAACTTCCCTTGGTCGCACCGCCTCCAGAAAAATTGTATGTGTTTCCTGGCTTAAACGCAACATGCTCATAACATGTGATTTAAGTCCTTCCAAGTCTAATGGACTATCACTTGAACTATATGTGTGTTCGCAATTTTGCACTGTGACTATTCTCTCGTGCAATATGGCAGGCCGTTCACCGTAGTAAATATGAAAATTCATGGCGCAACGGCTAGGTAAATATGGTACCTAAAAATATTTCAAAAATTAACAACTGATTAACTATACCGACGGTTGAAATTAATTACTGAACAAATTAATTTTTTTGTTCACGAATATTTACTCAAACTACGCTCATTAATTACAGTTACAACATTTACAATTAACAAGATAATTAGAGACTATCTTATCTAACTAACCACGCTGATTAAAGTTTGTTGTTTGTGTACTCTAACAAGCATGTGAGTTCTAAACACAAACAAGTTGATCACAGAGGTCCTAGATTGATCCTACGTAGCAAGCCATTACCCACAATCTATATTGTGCATGAATGCAGGGCCGATATGCATCGGTATAACACAACATCAATAGTAAATAGATGATAGTCACCTCTTGGTGATTGCGGTTATGTGCTAAATAATACATCCATCAACCATCATAAAGACGGATTTCTTGCTAAAAATTGTACGTAAACGCGGTTTCAATTACCCTACCTCTACAATCATGCTCAATATCCCCGGATTCCATGCTGCATTGGTCCACCATCACCTCACATCCGAGCTTTTAATTTTCTAACTTAACATAATACTATTTCTAACATGAGACAATAGCAACTGGACTATAGCCAAGCAATACAATGATGCGTAACTGGAGGATGTTACAACTATTGGTAGTAATCATACAATCTCATTTAGAGAACTAGTATTATAGCTAGAGGTATCCATGCTAGTATCATCGATGGCGTATGTCGCTACGTAAAAATAATAAAACAACTATAATTACTAATTTCCTAACGGTGATTACGTACATGAGACAATAATCTAACCAGGTAATTACGAATAAATCTAACCGGGTATTTACTCTAACAATGACTTACCAACGCTAATTAACCTAACCAGGTAATTACTCTATCAACGACTTACCAACGCTAATTAATCTAACCAGATAATTACTCTAAGAATTACTTACCAACGATAATTAATCTAGCTGGTAATTACTCGGGCAAAGACTTACCAATACCGGTCGTCTCTCTTTTCTTCTCGTGTGAAGCTCTTCTTTCTCTTACGCTGCCAAGCACCTCCACGACTACGCGCCAAGCTTCATCTCGCACCTCCGGCTCCTTCCCGCCCTCTATTTATCTTTGCGATGAAGAATGCGTCAGAGAGCGACCAAGCATGCATGCAAAGCGAGGTGATTAGCAAAAGCAATCGACAACTGTGCATGCATGCAAATAATGCGATCCGACGAATAAACTTTTGGCGCAAAGAAATGACGTGATGCATGACAAGCGAAAGCAGCATACGACGCATTGGATGTGACCGTAGGGCCCACAGGGCATAGTCGGCACCTTGTGTGCCGGCTATGCCATAACCAGCTTAATGGGTGCGGCTATGGCATATAGCCGCACACCAGTGCGGCTATACCATCGGCGCGCTCTTTCGCCGAATATCGCTGCCATTTCAGAGAATACGTAGAGAAGTTGTCCGAAATTGAAAATATACGGTATAAAATTGACTGTATTTGAAATTTTGCCCAAAATAGTAACCTATCTCTCAACATGTCGAAAAAAACCTGATATACGCCGGCTACGTATACATGTGTTTGGGCACATGCACATACGGCCTAGCTATCACTTCCCGGCAGTCGGAACTGTAGAAGGATGAACTGGACTAAAATTCAATGAACATAGTTGTCATGAAAATGTCTCCGTACTGCGAGGTCGTTGGAACATGTAGCACACGCACTGCGCTAAGGGCGACACGCTCCCGAACAAAGTGCAGGTTGATCTCCTAGCTAATGGCATGCTGATCTCCTAGTTGTGATCACCGGAGTCTTGTGCATGTACGCCGCTACGTATGCATGGTCCTGTTTGCGTGTACGCCAGCCTACGTATGCATGTGTTTGGGCATATGCACGTACAACCTGGCTATCAGGCATATATAGAGGTATATATGAATGTCAGCTATGTGTAAGGGACTTAAGTGTAGGTAAATTTTCAAAACTTTTATTGTTAGTATCCTTTTAAATATTTAAATTATATACATAAAAATCATATGTGTAAATATGTCTCGAAAAGTACTTTCATAATATTATAATTTTATTAGGTTTTATAAATATATTACGATAGAAATTAGTGTAGGATCAAGGATAACCAACTAGAGGGGGGTGAATAGGAGATTTCTAAATTTTTCGATACTAATTTTGCAATTAAATAAACCACTAAGATATGAAAGCAATAATTGCAAATTTACAAGTACAAACTTTAATGATCACTAAGCACTCAAGCAATCCTAAATAGAGCAATAGAGAAATTCAAACACAAATAATCTACTAAAGATGCTAGGAAAGGTAATTTATCACAAGAATAACAAAACAAGTCATTAAGGAGATAGGGACAAGGAATTTTATCCCGTGGTCTCGAAGACTTGCCGGTCCCCCCTAATCCACGTTGAGGTGACTTGAACTCTTCCAAGCCGGCTTCACTCGCTTGAGCCTTCCTCGATCACTTGTGGTAGCTCTTCACCACTCCGGTTAGGCGAGCTCCTTGCCTTCACAATCGATCGGGCCTCCTCACAATCTTCGTTGAGAAGATCACCGATGCCACACGCCTCCAAGCCGTCTAGGAGGCGGTAACCTCCAAGAGTAATAGGTAATGACGCTTGCTCGAGGTCGAATTGAGTGTCTAGAAGCTCAACACTAAATGCACCACTCAATTTGCTCCCAACTCTCACCAAATAAAGATTTAATGCCCACAATAGAGTTGGAGACTTTCTAGGACTAAAAGATGATCAA
The DNA here is from genome assembly GCA_036346275.1 of Otatea glauca. NCBI lineage: Eukaryota > Viridiplantae > Streptophyta > Magnoliopsida > Poales > Poaceae > Otatea > Otatea glauca. The sequence continues at coordinate 24,317,083 of CM070721.1, read as the reverse complement.
TGAGGTCAAGAGTTCCCTTAGAATGCAAGTGAGTAGGTATTTATAACCCTCACCGGTCGCTACAGTGCAATAAATGCGCTGTCAGTGACCGTTACCCTCATGGCCGGTATGACCGGAGAGGACCCGGTCATACCGCTCACCGGTATGATCGAAAGGTCTCCGGTCATACCGCCCTCCATCGGTTTAAAAAGCACCTCCTCTGGAAAAAACGCACTGGCCTGAGGCCTGGTCATACCGACGCCCGGTATGACCGGAGGGGGTCCGGTCATACTGGCCCCACAGACCCAAAAACACCATTTTCGATCTTTTGATTTCTATTTTAAATGCATTTCTAAGTAGGTGTTTAATTGCCATTTCTTTTTCTCATAAAAGATAATGCAATCCATATGAATGTCTAATGCATAAGAATTGAGCCTCTAAACCCTTTTCGACACCGATCAAGCGGCGATAACCCCTCTTAATAGTACAGCGCCAATTCTAGCAATCCGATCTTTTTTCTAAACTCCGAAATCGGTAAAAGACTATGAAAAACTCCTTAAACTTTATACCATGATCATTTTTCACTGATGCATGTTCTTCCCTTTTTCTCATTTCGAGCTCCCATGTTTGTCAATCTTCAAACCAACCTATTCTTATAATACTCAAAAAAAAGAATGTTAGTCCTTTAAACGCAATTGTCATTAATTACCAAAACCAAGGTAAATTAGAGGCCTAAATGCTTTCAATTAGTGGTCAAGACTTTGTATTGGAAACTGTATCGTTGTTCAAAACGACAATTATTTGTGACCCAAAGGAGATATCACATATAATTTAGGTGATGCGATATGAAGCCTACTCCCCCCTAGTCATAAATAATTTTCATTTTGGATATAGGTATAGTCAAACTTTCAAAACTTTGGTTGTCACTATCTTTTTAAATATTTAAATTGGATACATAAAAAATCATATATGTAGATTTGCTTCGAAAAGTACTTTCATAAGATTATAATTTTATCAATTTTTTAAATATATTATAATAGAAATTAGTTGTCAAATCGGTGTTTTGAAAACCGTGTTGATGTCCAAAATGATAACTATTTGTGACAAGTGGGAGTACTATTTAACAGGCGATTTTATAGACAACTTTATATTGTATGTAATATACAACAATCTATTAATTGTACAAAAGACCATTAAGCATAGCTATATAAATAATTCTTGTATGAGTTATTTTAAGTCTTGTCTGTAGATGGCATAAAGATACATTCCAGACAACCACCATCTGTATTGCAGTATATATCCTTCAATATTCCCACCGTTACGAGACTGTACTTCTTTTGCTCGGCCTGTTCTTACATAAGATTCCCCGCAAATACATATTATTCTAGCTTTCAAATTTTATTCTTAAATACATGTCATTCTATAATTTCGAGATAACTTTTAACTAATTTTTTCCTTTAAATACTCCTACCATTTATTATTCTAATATTATTTATTACTTTGATTTAGAGTAACACAACATCCAGAAACAATTAGTGGACTAATAAAGAAGGACATTTGACCCGTACTATGGTTAGAGTGTAAAATCTTAAAAACGTAAACTATTCAGAAACTCTCGCTCTAAACATATGCGCTGGAGAGGAGGAAACCTAGACAGCCAGAACGCAACGGGACAGGTTTGACTGGTCAACGCACAACAAACCCCGATTAAACAAGCCCCGTAACACGCGAACACGCAACGTTAAATTAAACACTCCCCGAGGGCACCAAACACAGAATTTTTAACGCGGGGGAATTACAGCTCCCGCAGTCCCGCTCCGTTCGTTCCCCACTCATCCATGTGGGTCCCACGAATTAAATTCCACCGTAATGATACCTTTTTCACCGAAACCCGCGGTAAAAACAGTCCGGGGAGTTACGGCCGATCTCGGCCGTCCGATCCCCCGACCGGTCGCATCCAGCGGCGGGGCCACGCGCGCACCCGCTCCACCCGCCCCCATTAATTGCGCTGCCCCGTCGTGAGGCAGCAGCAGCAAGCTGGCAGCCTGGCACTACTACTACTATCAGTCCAGTCCACCAGCCTCTGCTCTCCCCACTCGCCACTGCTCACTCTCTCGCCGCCGAGAGGCGGCGGCGGCGGCGAGCTCCTCTGCCACGAACCCCGAGGAGTGGGCGCGAAACGCACGGTTCACCCGCTTCGAGTCGAGCGCCTTCATTCCGGTTCGCGTCTCTTCGTCTCCGCGTGATCTGGTGAGCCTTTGGTCTGCTTTATTTGTCCTTCTTCATGGTGGAATTGGTGGTGAGGTGATGGAGGTGGAGATCTGGCGATGCGGCGCGTAATGGCTGTGGTGCCGGCGGGGGTTTAGCTGGGTGGTGGGTTTCGGGGGGGTTTTGGGCGGCGGGGAGGTTGATTTAGCGGGGATCTGCTTCTGGTTCGGGTGTTGGTGATTGATCTGGTAAAAGGAAAGGCGTGTTTGTTTTTGGATTGATTTTTGAGAGCTACATGCTCAGATCGCGATGTTTTGGATGGATGCGTGTTGCTTTCTTGCTCGGTCAAATGCGGTCAAAGAGCATGTGGTTTTATGGGATTTTACCTTGGCGTGGGATTTGAGGGTTTCGGTGTGATTTTCTATGGGGTTATGGTAAATCTTGCTGTGGGATCCCCTAGAGCTTAGGTATTTAGATGTCATTATTAGTGGCAATGATGGAGTGATTCTAGCTCTATGATTAATTATTGTTAGTGTCTAATTTGGAGACAAGTTTATTAATGAGTCATAGGGGGCAAGAAATGAAAGAAAGCTGGCTTTGTTGTCTTACTTGCGATGCATGGCAGGTTTAATGCCTACTTTAGACCGATATGATTGTTGGGGAGGTTTGGTTTGATTAAGAGCATCTACAGTATAGTAGTAGTAGAGACAACACTTGTCTATACTCTATATACTCTTTCATGTCATCTTAGGGCACGTACAATAAGGCCACCTTAGCTTACTCTTAGCATTTGTACGTGAGCTTTGTCCTATGTAGAAGAGTGAGAAAAGAGGAAAGAGGAGAGAGTTGGCTCTTATTTTGTAGTAAGCATTGTACGGGAGTATAGATAGATTAGTTATGTACAAGAGAGAAGAGATAATTAATGCACAACATCTAGCTAACTTTTAGAGATAGCTATTGTACAAGCTGATTTTAGTGCTTACTCTAGATGATATAGATAGGAGATGGAGTAAGCAGTTGGCTTTGGTCCTAAAGGCAAAAACTAAAGACAACTTCTATAATCGATGTCATCTTAAGGTTGCCTCACGAGATCCTAAAATCTTGTAGTTATGGCATGAAAATGTGTTATTATAGACAATAACTCATATAATTGTGTTTTATGCTGTCTATATAGTTTCTCTTTATGAAGAGACAGTTATGCTCTCTCTCCTCCCTTCTCCTCCACATTAGCAAAAATCTTACGTGGCAAAGCATATTAGATGGCTGACGTCATAGCATTGTATATGCCGTAAGTGTTAGTGCCATCAAGTTTGGAAGTGCATTTCCTGTTAGACTTCTTAATTAGGTAAGCAAGAATTTTCTCAAGTGATGCTGCTTCCTTACAGGCTGCTCTGTTCTGAAATGGCTGGCGAAATTACGTGCGGATCCTTGCTACAGAAACTGCAGGTATGCTGTTCTTATTTGTTCTTTGCGAATCGCAACATTTTGTTTTTTTTTTTGCTTCGACTTGTGCAGTTGATGGTGATATGCTTCGTTTCTTTTCTTTTTTCAACTTTAGTTGATATGGGATGAAGTTGGTGAGAGTGAGGAGGACCGTGACAAGGTCCTGTATCAGCTAGATCAGGAGTGCCTTGATGTTTACAAGAGGAAAGTTGATCAAGCCACCAACTCTAGGGATCTTCTTATCCAGGCTCTGGATGACTCAAAGATTGAGCTTGCCAGACTTCTTTCTGCTCTTGGAGAAAAAGCTATAGCAAAAACTGTAAGTGAATATCATCAGTGCGTCCAATAATCATTGATTGATTTCAACCTAGAGGCTAGAGTAGCGCTGAAGTGTACATGCATGATACAGCGTATTAATGTTAAGTGTACATGCATGATATAGCGTATTAATGTTATCCCTACTTAGTGGAGCCAGGGTACCAATTTCTAAGTTTATCTGAATCATCAATTCTCACTACATTCTTTTCCTCTTGAAGTTCTTGTGCAAGATATTTTGATGTTCTAGCTCAGGAGTAAGATGATTCCTCATCAGAATGTTTAGATTTTATTATTGTTGGAATTAAAATTGAGAATGCTCAATACATGCAGCCTGAGAAGACATCTGGGACAATCAAGCAACAGCTGGCTGCTATAGCGCCAACGCTTGAGCAGTTGAATAAGCAGAAAAACGAGAAAGTGAGGGAATTTGTTCATGTACAGTCACAAATTGATCAAATATGTGGTGAGATTGATGGCACCACAGAGGTGGGGGAGCAGGTTGCAACACCACAAATCAACGAGGACGGTTTGACACTAGAGAGGCTTGAAGATTTTCGGTCTCAACTCCAAGAGCTTGAGAAAGAGAAGGTGCTTGTCTATCTCTTACCTTCGTGTTAATTATGATGCTTGACCAAGCTTCATCATTGGTTTCCCATGGCTAACAATATTTTTCCTCATTGAAAAATTGGTTTGCAGAGCAATAGGTTGGAGAAGGTTCTCAAGTATGTAAGCATGGTGCATGATCTCTGTACTGTCTTGGGGATGGATTTTCTCAGCACAGTGACTGAAGTTCATCCCAGTCTAGATGACTCTATTGCTGATAACTGTAAGAGCATTAGCAACGATACATTGTCAAAACTTGACAAGACAGTAGCCACACTTAATGAAGATAAAAAGTTGAGGCTAAGCAAGGTAAAGGCACATTTTTTAATCCTTCTTAAAATATGAAGTGCACCCCACTTTTACTTTCATATTCTCATCAATGGATGGCTTCCTATCCTCAGCTTCAAGAGCTTGCTGGCCAACTCTATGATCTTTGGGATCTCATGGATGCTCCCATGCAAGAAAGGGTCATGTTTGATCATGTCACCTGCAACAGATCAGCATCTGTAGATGAAGTCACTGCACCTGGAGCTCTTGCCCTTGATTTAATTGAACAAGTGAGATTAAAATGTATTGTTTGCTAGGATTACTGCCTGATATGAATTACTTCTTCCACCCTATTTGACTCTCTCCAAATTGTTCAGGCTGAGGTGGAGGTTGAAAGGCTAGACCAGCTAAAATACAGCAAAATGAAAGAAATAGCTTTCAAGAAGCAAACTGAGTTGGAAGACATCTATGCTGGTGCTCACATAGTAATAGACACAGCTGCTGCCCATGAGAAGATATTAGCACTGATTGAAGCAGGGAACATAGAACCATCAGAACTGATTGCAGATATGGATGGTCAGATAGCAAAAGCAAAGGAAGAAGCATTGAGTAGAAAAGAAATATTAGATAAGGTCGAAAGATGGATGTCTGCGTGTGAGGAAGAAAGCTGGCTTGAAGATTATAACCGGGTATGTTAATAATTGGTTTTAACAAATCAAAAGTAATGCTGCATATATTCTGTGATTATTTAGGTGATATTACCAAACTGTGCTGGTTTTAAAATAGTTTCTCACATTAAAAATCCTTCTGCAGGATGACAACAGATATAACTCAAGCCGAGGTGCCCATCTGAATCTCAAACGTGCAGAAAAAGCTCGTATTCTCGTTAACAAGATTCCAGGTACTTGTTTGAAAGACAACAGTGGATGTATGTTGCTTTAGATGCGGATAATTTTATGCCTTGGAGATTTATTTATGTTCATGGGACTTATTTTTAGCTTTGCTGGTTATTTCTGGGTAAACAGTTTAATTCTGCTGGTCATACATTTTGTTCTATTCATTGCTAATGTAATGAACGCTTTCATTCTAGCACTTGTTGAGACTCTGGTGGCCAAGACCAGGGCTTGGGAAGAGAGTCGTGGTCTGTCCTTTATGTACGATGGTGTACCTCTTCTAGCTATGTTGGACGAGTATGTTATGCTCAGGCAGGAAAGGGAAGAAGAGAAGAAAAGAATGCGGGTAAGTTCTATTTGATCTTTTAAATCTGGAAGCCACTGGTTCCTGAATATGGAATGTCCTTGAATTGTCAACTTCTATTTAAATATCTATTGCATTCTGTCAATATTTTGAAGTTACAATATGCTGAATCTGTTTTGCAACTGGCATCTGGGTCATAGAATTGCATTCCTCCTCTTTTACAATTGATTTATGCCATCAATCACCCGTTTGCTCTAGTTCAATTCATTTGGATGGTGTTATGATACCTAGTCATAGCTAGGGAACGATGAAACTTGGAACGGTACATCGCCACTTCATGGAGTGCGTAGATTGTTTCTATACGCGTCATATGCTTTCGACCGCAGATTCCATAATATATGAAACCTCCATTTTATCTGGTGCTTTCACATCTCAGGAACAAAAGCGCTACATCGAGCAGCAACTGAACACTGATCATGAAGGGCCCTTTGGCTCACGAGTGAGCCCTAATAGACCAGTCAGTGCAAAGAAGGTACCTGGCCCAAAGTCCAACGGGAGCGCCTCAAATGGCACTCCTCCGAATAGAAGACTATCAATCAGTGGTCAACAGAACGGGGGTCATGCTGTCAGGCCTGGAGGGAAGGATAGCAAGAGGGACATGGCGAAGACAGCATCTCCGGGGAATGAAGCTGCAGCTGCCAAGGAAGACGCATCCTCCCACATTTCTGGCACCGATCCGGTTCCGAGTACACCATGATGGCATGATCTTTAACTTAATATGGTATATTAGATAAAAAGGACATTTTCTGATGTTTTCTATTGTTTTGTGGTAATATAATGTAATGTGTTTGTAGCGAGGAGTAATTATATGACGTCCATCCTTCAGCCGCTTGGCCAGGATTGTTGTTTACTTCTGGCGTAAGTGGTGTTCCGCTTTTGATTAGTTCACTCATCTGGTACCATTTCTACTTCTGATCAGACGGTGTAGTATAGTCTTTGCTGGTCTGTATTATTTGTTAACCGGTTTGGGAGACGTGCATAAGTTGAAATGGTTTTGGTGTGCCCCTGCCTGGTCATTGCCTCCAACGAACACAACGTAACTTTGCATTACCTTTGGATTTCACTAGCATGTTGTGTTATTGTGTTAACATGGCCGTATATTCTTAGTATTTGGAATTAAATTCCAAATTTTGAAATAAAATTTCGCTTTGGTATCGCTAAATATAAAATCAATTCTGTTGGTAAATATCACATTAACAAAAAAAATTCGAAAAAATAGGACATGCCATGTACTAACGTGGCACCATAGTGATACAGAAAAAAGATCAAGTACCTAAATGGCCTAAAAGTAAAATTTACTCAAAACAATTATAATATTTTAGAGAAGTGCTTAAATGCTCTCCCAAAATAAAAATGCACTAATCTAAAAGCACCTCAACTAATTAAGGTGAAGAGCAGATTAGTCACTCAAGCTTCTGAACATCATCCGTGGATCCGAAGCCCAGCTTGAGGCCCTAACTCACTCGACCTCCCACGGCCATGATTCCCTTCTCTAACCGCGCGCCTCCCGTCCTCCTCTGGGTCGCAGTCCCGAAAGGTGACCGGTGGGGATGTGAGCCCGGTGCTGCAGATGCTGATGGCGGATGTGCGGTCGCTGTTCCACCTGGAGCGGAAGCTGGGGAGCGGGCGGTTCTGGACGACATACCTGTGCATGGAGCACGCGACCGGGCTCAAAAACTTGTGCAAGTCGGTGTTGAAGGAGAAGACGGTGAACCGCGCTGAAGTGGAGGACATGCGTCGGGAGATCAGCATCCTGCAGCACCTCAACGGCCAGCCAAACATCATGGAGTTGAAGGGCACCTTCGAGGATGCCGAGACACATTGCACATCGTCATGGAGTTCTGCTCCGGCGGGGAGCTATTCGACTGCATCACGGTTAAGGGGAGCTACTCGGAGCGGCACGCCACCACAGTGTAATGCTGCTTAATTCTGACTTTTTTCTTTAGCTCCATGAAAGCCAAAACACAATAGTTTTGTCCGATGATTCATTACAAAAAATAAATCAAGGATTTATTACTAATTTCTGAATAAGTGTAATGCTGCTTAATTCTAATTCGATGTTTGTTATAATTACAAAAATTTGTACTCGCGGATTCATGTATCAGATGTTCCATGCTTGCTGTAGCTGTAGCTTTTAGGGGCTAACCAAAATGGAAGGTAGCAACATAGTGAAGTACATCGGTATCCGAGTGGGGAGGTGACGTGGAGGCGGCGAGGTGGGGTGGCAAAGGTTGGGAAGGCGGAGTGAGTGAGTTAGGAGGAGTTCAAGTGAAGCCACAGCTGAAAAGCTCATCCTCAGCAGCTGCAGCTTTTAGAGGTGCTTCTGCTGTGGCTTAGCTTCCCAACTGCTTTGCAGCCATGCTGTTTGGGGGAGCTTTTAGCTCAAAGCTGAAACACAGCTCCCCAAACATACCCTTAATTAGTTGAGGTGCTTTTAGATTAGTGTGTTTTTATTTTGGAAGAGCATTGAAGCACTCCTCTCCAATGGTAAGCAAATAAATACCCATTGTCGCTTTGCTCTCACTGGATATGGCATCTCAATTTTGCTGTCGCCCCTCACATTCTTATGGCATCTCAATTTTGCTGTCGCCTTTGTCTTAAAAAATAAATGCTGTCGTCCCCCCCACACACACACACAACACACACCTTATGGCATCGCAACCAAGGTTTTAAATTTCGTTTTTGGATCACATCTCAGAGGCGGTCGAAATTCAAAATTTCGGCGAGATTTCGGAATTTCAGTTGAAATTCAAAACCCAAATTTCAAATCCGGTATTTTTTAGGTTGGCAAAACCGAAATTTTGACACTTTTCAACCCCATGTGAAATGATCTTCCAAGGCTAGAAAAAGTGGGAAAAAAATAAAAAAATCATGCAAGCATTTATTTACATTTCCTATCTATTTGAATGCAAAATACTAAGTATTTTCACATAAAATACCCTAAGAGTCTCGGATATCTGAGTATTTGTATAGTTGATCTAGAATCGATGGCCGGTGTCTCAACCATATATGTATCTACTGATTAATATAAGCATGCTTATTGTTTTTCATGCTTGTTTTTATACAAATGATGAAAAGAGTTTATGTGAGCTCTCACCTTTGTGGTACTCTTGAGGAAATCTAAACAAAGATTTGTTATAGACCATTGGGTATACAATTGCAAGTAAGTGCTATCAGAAACTTGTAAGATAATCTTTCTTTTATGCCATCTTTGTCATCCTCCATTTTCCACTCGTCATCTTATCTGATGGAACAATGCCAAAGTTTTCTAAGATGTCGGTGGCTACCCTGTCGTTTTACCCTCAACGCAGCTCACTGTGAATCCCCCCACCCCACCCCACCTGCACACACAAAAGAGTAACCACATATTGGATGGATCCTGAGCAAATAGTGAAGAAGAGCACAATAATGGAAAGCATCGTGTTTAGAGCTCCACCCAAGGAAGTGCAGATTATTCGCACATAATTAAGAATGCCCTCCACGATCGATCGTGATCCTTAGCTACTGAACAGTTGTGGAGAACATCGAGCCCAACATAGCTAGGGACAACCCCTACAAAAAATTCGAATAATCTTGGCAAGCATCTTCTTTGAATGCCATCTCATATCTTGTCACTTAACACCAGAATGTAGTCCATATGGAGATCAGTATGCAAGATCATAAGGCACTCAAACCCATTGGTCACAAGACGTGCAGGGTAGAAAAAGACGGATATGGCAAATTCATATTTGATCATAGCAGCTTGGACATCCTGTTGCAAATTACTGTGTTAGGGTGTAGGGTTAGGGTTACATAATTTGTATATGCCACAAAAAAATTTGATGCTAAATCCGGTACTAAAAATATGAAATACAGTCAAATTTGTGATCATCTCGGTCAAAAACCCCGAAATCTCACTGAAATTAACTGAAATCTCATCAAAATTTCCCAAAATCCAAGTTAGGATTTAGGTTTACATAATTTGTATTTGTATTTTTTTGCAAAAAATTCACATGTATTCCTCAGAAAAGGCATTACAATTCATCACAAAAAATTTAGTGTGATATCCGGTCCTAAAGACATGAAAAACCGGTTGAATTTGTGGTCATCTCTATCAAAAACAAAATTTCGGCGAAATTGACTGAAAGCTTGCCAAGTAATCCTGAAATTACTGTAGCAATTTGAAAATTTTTCACTTTTTTTTATTCCACCGTGATTTGGAATCTCAGTTTCGGCCAAAATCGAAAATTTTAGCCTAGATTTCTAAAACCTCGACGAGATTTTGAACCTTGACCACTACCCTTCTCCTGATATGCTCTTGTAAACGATGGTCTCTAGTCATGATGTCTCGTTGATTATCATCACTTTTCTTTTCAAGCGGCTACATGCATATTAACAACCCTTTTTAGAAATACAAGTCAGATACGTCATGCTTCATTCATTTTTTACTTGCCGGTTTAGAACGTGCGCATTTGACATTTTTAAAACTCTGACCACAAATAAACATAGAAATATTTATATTTATCATATGAGAATTATAAGATATACATATAATTACATTTGTAATAGCTTTTTAACTTATATTCTATTGTGAGGGAAAGATAAATCTATTGAGAGAATGTGGTGGTCATCCATATTTGTGATGAGTAATTGACTGTGTTTGAGCCTGTGTGCTCAGTTTTGAGTTTGATATGAGCTTGCTTTGTCATGGGCAATTTGGTTTGAGAGATCTTGACATTGTCCAGAGTGGTCATGATTTTGTACAGAGTGGTCATGACTTCACCACTAAGTGGTCATGAAGCTTTTAGAGAAGTCATTCTCTAGAGTGGTCATGGCCTTTGTGACTTTTAGGGTGGTCATTTTCTAGAGTAGTTGTGGTCTTTGTGACCTCTAGAGTGGTCATGGGTTTTATGATTTCTAGAAAGATTGTTCCCTTAAGAGATTGTTCTCTAGAGTGGTCGTAGCCTTTGTAACCTCTAGAGTGGATGTTCACTAGGGTGGTCGTCCCTATAGTGGTCATGACTACTATGAAAATTACTGTAGCAATTTGAAAATTTTTCACTTTTTTTTATTCCACCGTGATTTGGAATCTCAGTTTCGGCCAAAATCGAAAATTTTAGCCTAGATTTCTAAAACCTCGACGAGATTTTGAACCTTGACCACTACCCTTCTCCTGATATGCTCTTGTAAACGATGGTCTCTAGTCATGATGTCTCGTTGATTATCATCACTTTTCTTTTCAAGCGGCTACATGCATATTAACAACCCTTTTTAGAAATACAAGTCAGATACGTCATGCTTCATTCATTTTTTACTTGCCGGTTTAGAACGTGCGCATTTGACATTTTTAAAACTCTGACCACAAATAAACATAGAAATATTTATATTTATCATATGAGAATTATAAGATATACATATAATTACATTTGTAATAGCTTTTTAACTTATATTCTATTGTGAGGGAAAGATAAATTTATTGAGAGAATGTGGTGGTCTATCCATATTTGTGATGAGTAATTGACTGTGTTTGAGCCTGTGTGCTCAGTTTTGAGTTTGATATGAGCTTGCTTTGTCATGGGCAATTTGGTTTGAGAGATCTTGACATTGTCCAGAGTGGTCATGATTTTGTACAGAGTGGTCATGACTTCACCACTAAGTGGTCATGAAGCTTTTAGAGAAGTCATTCTCTAGAGTGGTCATGGCCTTTGTGACTTTTAGGGTGATCATTTTCTAGAGTAGTTGTGGTCTTTGTGACCTCTAGAGTGGTCATGGGTTTTATGATTTCTAGAAAGATTGTTCCCTTAAGAGGTTGTTCTCTAGAGTGGTCGTAGCCTTTGTGACCTCTAGAGTGGATGTTCACTAGGGTGGTCGTCCCTATAGTGGTCATGACTACTATGAAAATGTCCGTGACATTATGGGGAGTGATCGTGACCACTATATAAGTGATCGTGACTACCTAGGGAGTGATCATGACCACTATGAGAGTGGTTGTGACCTCTGTGACTACTAGGGAGTAGGGGTGGCAATCGGGTGGGTACCTCCGGGTACAACTACCCTAAACTCAAATCCGAACCCGAAACCTAGGCCACTCACTTGAACCCGATAGTCTTTTTGGGCATAAATTTGTGCCTATGCCCGAATCCGATGGGTACCCATGGGTAAGTTTCAGACTAACCTAAACTGGGTTTTGCCACAAGGCTGGCCCAGCATCAGTCGAACTATAATGGAGAGCCAGCGTCAAATAAAACAGAGAAAACTAAGGCAAGGTAAAAAGCATCAGTTGTCAATCAATCAGTGGGCACTAATGGAAATTAGGCCACTGTTGTTGATCTTCCTGTTGAGCTTACTAGCTCCTCCGATTGCTAGAATGCTAGTCTTATGTTATCATGGTCCAGACTCGAGAAGATCAAATGGAATCAACAATAGTCAGCATTTTTGAAATATATGATGAATATATGACGAATATAGGAATGATGCATCCAAATATCTAGCTGTTCATCTCAGGTTTGAGATTGATATGGTTGCATACTCAATGTGTTACTTTGGTGGTGGAAAAGATGAGGAAGAGGGATTAGAGACTTATCGTAAAATTCACTTTCCTGCTCTAACAGAAATCAAGAGGACAACAATGAAGAGGCTGTGCTTATGCTTGCTGCTATTGGTTTCAAGCGCCGCACAAATATATACATTGCAGGTGCTGAAATTTATGGAGGAAGGCATAGGTTGGCTGCCATAAGCCGTTTATATCCTGCTTTAGTAACAAAAGAAACTCTTCTGTCTCCAAATTCCAGTGACTGATTTGTGGAGATCATAAAAGCACATAGGGGGTAAGATAAGAATGGTTCTGTCACTTGTCCAATGTTGTTGATCGGAAGAATTTCTTTCTCTCTTTTTTCTCTATTAGGATTAGACTGCCTTAAAGCTCACCTAATTAGATGCTTGAGTTAGCTGTTAATTAAGATTATAATGAGGTGTTATACCAGTATCTATAGGAAGGGCGTTATTTACTATACATGTATTCTTCTTACTCAGATTTAAAAATTCATCTTGAAAAAATGACTCCCTTGATATCTTCGAAGTTGCTGCTGATCTCACAGGAACTGAAACTTGAAAAACCCAATGCTGAACAAGTCAAGGAGTAAAACACCCTTCAAGGCAGATTCTCTAGCTCATTCGGTTAGAAAGTGTAGTAGCATGAACGGAATGTGAAAATGTTCTAGGCAGTAGGCACTGAAATCAACTACAGAACATGACCTCGGATCAGTGCATCGTTACCTTCGAGCTCGGAGCAGAGGAAGGCTGTAGGTGGATGAACGGCGAGAGCGAGGAGTGGAAGACTTACTGGTGGAGGTGCTTCACTGCTTGGTCAGCGGCTACGAGGGACTTCAAGCTGAGCGGCGAGGGTGACGAGGGACTTCGGGGCCAGCGGCGATGAGGAACTTCGGTCTTTGGGGGCTGGGGCTAGCGGCGACGAGGGACTTCGGGGCCAGGGTGACGAGCCGATGAGGGACTCCAGTGCTCGCGGTCGAGGTCGCCGCGAGGAAAATAGAGGTGCTCCGATCCTCCGGAGCCAGTGGAGGCGAGGGATTCTAGGGCCGGCGGCGAACTCTAGGGTTTGGAGGGCTCCAGGTCTTCTTGAGGTGGCGATGGGGGATTCACGAATTAGCCTGGCTGGCATTGGGGGATTGCGGCGCCTGGAGGACTCACTGAGACTGACCGATCGAGTAGCGAGTAGACTGAGTCTGAGTTAGGGTTTTGACTTTTGAGTGGGGCCCACATGTCATAGGATACCTATCGCGTACCCATAGGTACAAATTGACGCCCACGCCCATCCTATGACCTTATCGGGTACATGAACCCAAAAACCCACGGGTCTCAAGTGCTACCCGTGCCCGCTCTTATCGGGTTGGGTACCCGCGGGTACCAGAACCCATGGGTAAAACTGCCATGCCTACTAGGGAGGTCGTCTCTAGAGTGGTCGTGACCAGTATAGGAGTGGTTGTGACCTCTCTAGGAGTGGTTGGGAAGTGGTCGTGACCTCTGTTGGAGTGGTCTAGATCTCTAAGAACCACTTGAAAAGTGGTCATGACCTCTGTTGGAGTGGTCTAGACTATTGACGTCTAAAGACCACTTGGAAAGTGGTCGTGACCTTTGATGGAGTAGCTCTGAGTGGTCACTACCAAGAATGGTTCTTTGGCTTTGGGAGATCACAGACAAGAGTGGTCATGGACCAGAGTGGTCATGAACTAAAGTGGTCACAGCCAAGGGTTGTCTTGGCTTTGAGGAGCCACGACCTAGGGAGGTCATGACTTGAAGAGTGGTCGTAGACCAAGGCTGTCATAGTCTAATTGATCCCAGGTGGGATCTTTTGATGTTTGACTGATCACTGTTACTTGTCTGGTTTCTTGTGCATGTTGTCTAGAATAATGCTGTGTGATGGTTTGCTTGTCTATGTTGGTTGCAGGACTTCGGGGCTAGGTCATGGAGATACGAATGCGAGATCGAGACTAGGCTAGGAGAGCTGAGGTCCATAACGGTCTAGGGACACTGGAAGATGATTGAGGCTAGAAAGTGGTTGCAAGCCGGGAAGACAAGGAACCGGAGCATGAAGCATTGGTGATGGACATAGTGGGCAATGGCAAGGTGGATCGGGACTAGGCACTAGGAGGAGTTAAGGTCCAGAATGATCAAGGAATTCGAAGCCATTATGGCAAAGCGGACAAGGACATGTGGTGTGCCAAGTGACATAGGCTCGTTTGCAAGCGACGATGGTTTAGGGGAGTCCGGACGCATGAGAGGCTTGACAGCAAGTCATTGGAGCCTTATGAAAGGTGATCAAGCATAGACGATGCTTCAAGTGGATAGATGAGATGCTAACTGGAGCCCTACTCAAGCAGAGGAGGATCATTGGATCAAGTGTTTGCATGCAGAGTAGTGGTTAAGATAGTATGGTCAAAACCTATTATGTTGTTGGGTTTTAGATTAGCCTATGTATGAGTGAATGAGTTAATCTCAGCCCTTGATGAAGTTCCTTATGGGAGAAGGAAGTCATTCAAGAGTAGAGATAGACTTAGCTGTGTTATAAATGGAGCGCTGGAGGGATGTTTCCAGCACCTTGGTCAGAACCTTGATTGGTACCTTGGTTTTGAACCAACTTTGGTTGGTACCAAGGTCGAAACCAAGCCTTAGAGAAGGGTTATTTGGTTTCTTTATCTTTGTTGAGTTTTTCCCACCTAGAGGTGTGGTTTTGTAACCATCCCTCTCTAAGTAATGCAAGATCCCAGTTCATCTATGTCTGAAATTTATTTCTGTTCTTGTATTTTTGCTTTGTTATTTTATGCAACTTGAGCTATGCTTCACCTTCTACTTGCTCTATTATTACTAGATCTAGGGCGCATAAGAGGTTGAGGAGTTCATCAAGAACATGTTCCAACCCATGAACTTACTTTTGCTCAAGTTTTTGGTCTCTCATCATTTTGAGTCTTTGATATCTTTTTGGTTTCTTTCTCTCTTGATCTTGTGTTGCCAAAAATAAATGATTGATGGATGAATATTTTGCAGATCATATCCCAATCATCTAGGTAAGCTTTGAACTAGATCTCAGATTCTTCTCAAGAAACCGGTAGATTTTTTCTTGAATCGTTTGAGGGGCGTTTCTTTGGGGGTTCTTGCTTGATGTGATATGTGAGAGATCATCTAAGATCATTTTGATCATCAAAATCCTCACGAGCAAGATCAGGGTGAAGTTAGTGGGTTTTGTCCTCATCTTGGTGCGTCCTTCAAACTGAAAAAGGTTAGAACTTTGACATCAATCTGTCGATGTCTAAGACCTTGGGTCTCTTAATTGAACTTACGGGAAAAAATTATAAAATGCGGGCCCCTATATATCAAAATGGAGACAATGGGAATTCTTATTTATTAGCTAAGCGGCTGTGATAGAATGTTCTAATTACAAGATGATCTAAGTGTTGTAGAATGTTAATCACAGGTTACAAGATGGAGATCAGATTTCAGATGTGAATGCCAATTGCCTTTAACAACATGGATCAACCCTCTATTTATCCTTGATGGAGAGGCGACAATTGAATTTTAGAAGGGTGTCATGTAACCGGGAGACGCCTTCCCGCCAAACGGTGTCTTCTCGCCAAAGGGTGCCTTTTGGTTGTGTGTTTCTATCGAATAACTGTTCGCACGGAGACCTATGCGGGAAAAACCGCTTGCCGTCGACTAGTTTTCTGGTCGGGGTGGCTATATTACTGGTTAGAGACAATCAGTGTGAAGCTAGGTTGACCATCTTTGACTGAACTGGTCGGAGATCTAACCGTCCGAATAGGGATGGGCTTTTGTCTCAATATTTTATAGGCTTTAGTTTAACATGCCCATTTACCAACACATAGTCATGAATTATTATAAAAGGGCTCAAATGGAAAATAGGGTTTTAATCCTCATCACAATCCTTGCGATTGAAGGTTGAAATGGGTTTCTGACATCTATATGAAGGTGCATCAAAGTTTCACGGGATTTGAATCAGCCGATCAAAAGTTATCTCGATTCTTGTTTTTAAAATTGTTTTGATTATTCTGTTCATCTTGATTCTATTGTTCACTCGAGAGCACTGGACGTTTGTCTAGTGCTGGCCTGGTTGAGCTCTTTAGTTGGCTCTTTTAGAAAAGTAGCTTGAATACTCTTTTATCTAGTGCTGGCTTGGTTAAGCCTTTCAGTTAGCTCTTTTGGAAAAGGGGCTTTAAATTTTTGGAAGGGGAAAATTTTATTTAGCTCCTATTCACCCCCTCTAGTTGCTTTTTAGTCCTTCAATTGATATCAGAGTCAATTATGCTCTTTCTAAATCTTAACCGGTCTTGAGAGCCATGGCGACTGATATGTATTCCACTAAGCCTCTAATCTTTTCTGTGGTGGGTTATCCATTTTGCAAATCCAGGATGGAGTCATACATCACTGCTTAGGGCTCATGATCTGACAGAAGGTGAAGCTCCTGTATGTTGTTCTTGTCGATGAAAACGTGAATGCTAGGAATATGGCTGACGTTGAGGCGAATGCTAAGGCAAGGAATATGTTCATACAGGGGCTTAGCCAGAGTGAGTATGACAAAATCTCCCACTTACGATCTACACACTAGATTTGAGTGGTCCTCGATGCTTACCATGAGGGCATCACACTTGTACCCTCCAGACCGAGCCTTTTCTTGTAATGGTCCGTTTCGAAGAAGTAGAAATCTTCCCCTGCGTGGGAACTAGGGCCAACCCATCCCTGCGTGGGAACTAGGGCCAACAACTCTCAACAACTCCCGTCAGCTCACAACTACTCACGTCGGCTCACAATAACTCGCGTCAGCTCACAGCGACTGCATGACGTCGGTCTCGGGAAAGAGAAGCAGAAGCTCCCGAAGGGCTCTAAAAGGGGCGACAAGGTTCAAGAAGGAGGGGCGATGACAAGAAAATACTCTCTCTCTCACGCTCTGGCTCGAGCAGAACCGAGCTTGAGCTCCCATTGTACTCTTTCACAGAGCATTGCATCCATCTTTCGCCTGAGGGTTAGACTGGAGTAGAGCTTTTACCTGGTCTTAGGGGCTCGAACCAGTATAGTTATCGTGTCCACGACGCTGTCTCTTCCCCTATTCTTCCTCGACATACGCGCGACGACGCCCTTTCCTGGACGAGCACGACCTCGGGCTCCGCCCTCACACGATCCTCCACACCTCCTCGCGATCGGCGGTCCTGATCGCCGACACTTACTCCCTAGTTTGGGTTTGTAGAGTCAGCTTTCTTATGTCAGTTATTGGGGAAGATGAGAACGAGTCTAAACCATAGTGTTATCTATCATCTTTTCTATGCTCTATAGCCACCCATCATGCAGTTCCTTGGCTTCCTCTCCTCATTCTTTATTTTTGGTTTCTGTTGAGTTCATTTGGAAGTTTTCTGAACTTAATTATGCTAATAACTCAACTTGAACCAAAATTTTAAGCTTCAATTTGATTCCTTTGTTGAGGTGGAGTTTGAGAAGTTATTTCATGCATTGCATATAGACTTCATTTTCTATTTTAATGAGCTTTATCTATTATGCAAATGAACTGTCATTCATGCTATGCACCTTGCTACTTTTCTGAAGATCATTGCCAGCTTAGCCATGTCTAAATTCACTTTGCTTCATCATGCTAAGCTTGCTAAAAATTAAAATTTGAGCTTAATGAAAACTTGATGAAACCTACAGCTTTTACTTGTTGTATTTTCTCACTAGGAGCATATGCAATGCTTTGAGAAATCTTGGATTTCTACTAGAGTTCTTAGAGCAACTTGGGCGAAGCTAGTTTGTTTCATATTGGAATCCTTCATTTGCTCATGAATCTAAGTGCTAAAAATGATCAAATATTTACTTGTGTATGTTGAGATTGAACTCAACACTCTACATTCACAAGACTGCTTCCTATTACACTTGGGATGAACTTAGAATATATTGTGTATGGCCAAGACCATTCTTTTAAGAGTTCTTCTTGAGATGGTCGACTATGACATGAGTCAATTAAAATGAAAAATGCAAATAAAAATGAAATGAGGAAGGGAGTGAAGCCTAGGAGGCCTTTGTAAATGGCTCCTAGTCGAAAATGCACTTTGCTAGGATAACCTTTTCACGCCCCACTGTGTGCATTAAACTCAAACATTTTGCATTAAAAGATAATTGAGCACAAAGGATCTGTTATGAACTTATAGCTTTCCCAAAGTATTGACTAGGTTAAACTCTAGGTTATCGATTTGATCCATTGTATGGCTATGTTTCTAGTTTGGAGATTATGCTAAGTGTTGCACTCGTTGAAATCATGCAAAAATGATATAATCTTATTTGTGCTTGCTAGTAAGGATATTACAATTTGCACTTGGACATGTTTTAGATTAGCATACTCTGAACTTAAGTAGCTTGGTGTCATACTTTATCTTTGTGGTCACTTGGATAATTTTCAAAGCTCTTTTAGGATGCATTTCACATGTTGAAAGGGGGAGAAATTGCTCTCTTGACGCCTATATTGACAAAAAGGGAGAAAATGTGAAAAAGGCATCGTCAAAAGGGGAGAGATGTAAATGCATCCTGGTTCTTATGATCATGGTGAAAAATTGCTCTTTCTTAGGATGAGAAGGAAAATTGAGCTTTTGGGAGATTTCTTGAATTTTTAGAGCTTTTGTGTAAAACTTGTTTTTTCTCTTGGTTTGCTCTAAAATTCTTCTTTCCAACTTGGTCATAATCTTTTTCCACTTACATCTGGACTAAATGTGGTTTTGCTAGTAAATTGCTCTCTTCTTTAAGTTTCAAACTCAAATTTGTGCCTTTTCAGTGTTTGTCAATATACTCATCAAGGGGGAGATTGAGAGACCATGTGGTGGTATATTCATGTTTGTGATGAGTAATTAATTGTGTTTGAGCCTGTGTCTTAGGTTTGAGTTTGATATGAGCTTATTTTGTCATAGGCAATTTGGTTTGGGAGGTCTTGGCTTTCTCCAGAGTGGTCATAACTTTATCCAGAGTGGTCATGACCTTGTCTTGAATGATCCTAGCTTCAACACTAAGTGGTCATGATGCTCCTAAAGAGGTCATGCTCCTAGAGAGGTCATTCCTTAGAGTGGTTCTTCTTCGAATGGTCATTGTAATACCAGTTCTGCAATTAAACATTTATTTTGATGTCCTTGGTTTATTTGGGAAATTTTCATTTTGTTAACTACTTAAGTGTAATATCTTAAGTCGGAATTCTTGATTCGGGGTGTTGGTGGACTCACTGTGATTTGAAAAGATGGAAAAATGCAAAGTGTGCAGAATCCCATTTTTCTTCCTTTTCTTTCCCACCACCTACCCCTTTCCTTCTCCCCTCTCCTTTTTCTTTTCCTCTTCCCTGGCTTTCCCCATCCAGCGCCTCCACCCCAAGTTCCTGGCGTCTTCCTCCTCCCTGGCTTCTCCTTGGTGGCGCCTCCTCCCTCCAGGACAGCAGCAGCAGCCCCCCGAGCTCCTCCCTGCAGCAGCACCCTCTTCCTTCTTCCTCCCTCTTGGTGGTGAGTGGATTCAAGTTTTTGAGGTTCTTGCTGTGCTAATGGAGGTTCTAGCTAGTGGGGATGGTTCTAGGGTTCTTGGATTTGGGGATCTTGGAGGGAAAATGGCTCTAGGGTTGGAGGGAATACTGTTCAGATTTCGAGCTGTGCACAGACCAATGTTGCGACTGTGTTTTGGGCAAGAACGAATTATTTGCTGAGAAGTTGGCTGTAGACAAAGTTGTAGCTCGTGTTCTTAGGTTTCAGTAGAGTTCAAGAACACAAAATTCCATTCAGCCAATTAAAAGTTATGACCTTTTAGTGCGGGCTGCTCTGATTTAGTTCATGTTGGTATCTGAGATTTTGAACTGCTGTTTAGGGCTATTTTCATGTCGAATTAGAATCTTTGGTTGCCTAGAGAAATTTAGAACTTTTCCTGTAAATCAAGAAAATGTCCTTGTTTGCTTGATTTGGGTTCAGAAATCAAAAGTTATGCTATTTGAAGTTGCTACCCTAAAACTGCAATCTGCTAAAAATTCAGAATCTGAACTGAAACTAAAAATGCAAGTTGAGGACTTTAGGCTCAGTTTCTGACTAAATGGATAGGGGGTAATTGTAGGTTATCCTCTTGTGGTCATTTGGAATCCAAGAACTCAATTTTTAACTTATCCAATTAAAAGTTATGCCCATTTTAGTATAGACTGTCCTGAGTTAGGTTTAAAATGTACAGTCTCTGTTCATCTGTAATCTGGGAATTTTGGCACATCTTCTGAATGAATGGATATGGGGAAATGGTAGGTTATCCTTTTATGGTCAATTAGAGCACAAGAATACTCACTTTGGTTAAACCAATCAAAAGATATGCTTGTTTTAGTAACTGCAGTCCAGAACTAGTGTAGTTGCATGTAATCTCTGTTCCTTGCTGTTCTGAGAAATATTGAAGCATTTCCTGCATGTCTGGCTGTAGAAGAAGTTAAAGATTATCCTCTTGTGGTTGATTAGAGCTCAAGAACTCAATTTTTGGATCATCCATTTAAAAGTTATAGTTGTTTTAGTGTTTGCTGTCCAGGGTGGTAACAGATTTGGTTTCAGTATTAGGTGTGAAAGGTTAATAGGTCTTTTTTGAGAGAGTTTAAAAGTGGGGTTAAGGAAGGAGCAAAGATGATATTTATTTTTTTTTGTCGCTTGAACCGTGATTGCATTGTTTTGATATGAATGCAATTAAATGCTTATTACAGGAAGTGTGATCTCGGGAGTAGCCTCAACCTCATGTCGCTCCCTTCCTCGTGGGTAAAGAGGCAAGTGCATCATCAGGGTGGTTTGTGCATTGCATGATGCATGAACTGCTACTCAGTTGCCTTAAGCACTTGATATGCCTTGCAAGAGAATGATTTTTGTGTTGTGCATGTTAAATTTATGGATGTGAGAAAATGTTAATGCTCATGAATGATTATTTGCAATTTGAGAATTGTTCATTTCATTGCATATGTGCATTCATAATAGAAGAGGCAACCCATTCTGATGCGGGCCTCTGTGTTCACACGTAGTGAACACAAAAGTCCTACCTCGTGGTCCCATTTATCGAAGTGAATGGGAGCGAGACAGTAAGAGTAGGCACCTTCCACGGGATGGAAGGGACGTGAGGGTGCACACCGACGGGTGTGCACTCGGCGATCTCGTGCGTGCAAAGAAAAGAGCATTCATGAGCATGCATGTCGCATTGCATCCTAACGATGATTTTGAGTTCAATAGAAATGTGTAGAGTTGGGATCGAGTCGTGGACTCATCCAAAGAGATTTGAAGAGGTACATGTAGGAAGTAAGTAATGAAGTGAAAAGAGGTAAATGTTGTTGATATTATTGTCTTTTGTCTGCTGAGTGGATGTCCAAGTTTTAGGGAAGGTGCTGCTGAAATTTTTAGTGGATTTCGGAGTACTATTAGAGTTGATCTTCTTTATCTAGTTTTATTTCCTGTTTTGGTGACACTCAAGGCACTGTAGGTGCTGGGGTGTTACAGTCATGGCCTTTGTGAACTCTAAGGTGGTTATTTCCTAGAGTAGTCATAGGCTTTGTGACCTCTAGAATGGTCATGGGCTTTGTGACCTTTAGAGAGATCATTCCCTAGAGAGGTCGTTCCCTAGAGTTGTCGTGGCCTTTGTGACTTCTAGGGTGGTCATTCACTAGTGGTCATCCCTATAGTGGTCGTGACCACTGTGAAAGTGGTCGTGACATTATGGGGAGTGGTCATGACCACTATAGAAATTGTGCGAGTAGTCCTGGCTATGCAGAGGATTCGATCCTAGCACCTCTCCTATGCAAAGGAGACACCCTACCACCTGAGCTATGAACTAGATTGTCTCATTGTGTGCTCACAATAATATAACCATACCATCCCCTATTACATAAGGAATTCAGCTACCGTGACTCGAGCCTGGGTCTTCGGCGTGAGCGCTACTAACCTGTTCAAAAAATGGTTTGTACCAAGGTCAGAACCAAGCCTTAGAGAAGGGTTCTTTGGTTTCTTTATGCTCTGTTGAGTTTTGTCCACCTAGAGATGTGGCTTTGTAACCATCCCTCTATAAGTAATGCAAGATCCCAATTCATCTGTCTAAAATTTATTTTTGTTCTTGAATTTTTGCTTGGTTCTTTTATGCAACTTGAGCTATTTTTCACCTACTTCTACTTGAGCTTGTGTAAGGACCCGAATCCACTGATTCGAACCCACTGTGTTTACTGCACTATTCCCAGGATCAACGCTAGTGCACACAGCTTAACATTGGTACATATCACATCATACACAACGATAATAGAATAATAGTTCATTTATTGATATAACTAAATGTATGATCTTATGACCAACTTACATTATTAAGCCACGCAGGGCAAGACTGAGAATATAAACTAATTATTAAGCAGCGGAAAGTAGAAACGTAAATAGCTCATCAGTTCACCACAGCAACCGACAAGGCTCGGACCCTAATGACTCGTGTCTTCTTGGACTTCATCTTCCAACACAGTGTTGATTCTTCAACTGTTGATTATTGTTGTTTGGCAAGGGTGAGTACTTAAAGCACTCAACAAGTTGTGCATGAATGCAATTCCATGTATCTATATGCAAGGCTTATTCCAATGGATAGGCTATCATGGCTATTTTGCAATAAGCAGCATTTATGAACGAATACAGTATATAGATTGTAAAGAATGTAAAACAAATAACGATAATAAATAAATTCAGTATTTCTCAAGTAAACCAAGTTTCCAATCCTAAGTTAAATTTCCATCTTCCACATGGCATTCCGCCATCCCAACCAAGTTGTCCAATTAATTAAGCTAACCCTTAACTGTAATTCCCGAGCATTGCTCAATCATGAGCACGGCTATCCAGAATAGTTTCACACTCTGCAGAGGTTATGCACTTTACCCACGTGATACAACCAAACACCACAAAGGCGAGAGATTATAACAAAGCCTTTACAATGCTCTATCTTAACCCGATACTACCCGCTAAGGTTTCAACACTGGCGGGTCTGTAAACCACATCCAGGGCCCCCCTCTTGCGCCATGTGAATTACACCCTGACCCGGGAACTCACACCGACCACGATAGTATCAACATTAAGACTTTGCAAATTACTCAGCTAGGCTGGCCCATACCAGACATGTGGTTGCATGATTGACTCAGGTCAAAGGCTTGCAAGGTTAAGTCCTTAGTGTGATCAAGGCAAGACATCCACATACCATCTGCCCATCGGGCCCACCTTGGCCTCCTCGCCCCTTGCCACTTGCCCCAATCTAAGTTATCATCACCCAGTTGATTACCAAGCACCACGTGCCATCAACAATTCAACATCGTTGCGTGACATAACTCGCCACAACAACTCAATCTCATCGTGTGATCCCACATGACACACAAGTTCATAATATTGTTCCATATTCCATTAATCAAGATTAATTATCAATGATTCTGACACATGTGATGACGTGGCATGGCTAAGCAACTAATACGGTCTAACCTCCAATGTTGATTATATTCATTAACCAACTAAATTAAACCAATCTAGGGTGACAATGGATCATGGCATACAATGACAAGGTAGGGTATAGATCAATCTGGTATTTTAGCTAAGCCCAAACTAATTTGAAACAGTTGTATATTTGAAATATATGCAATAGCGTAAATCAAACATAGCAATTTTATAAACATGGGTTCAACATGATCAAAGCACAACTTGCCTTGGAATAGGTTCTGATCTTGATCTGGAGCTTGCTCTTGAGTTGCTTGATCTTCCTCCGAAGCGTCGCACAATTCAACGTCTACGCGTACCGAAAGAGAAAAGCAAATAAATGCCAAAACAGAGAGCAATTGAACTCCAAAAATCACTTAAAATTCACCATTAAATAGATCTCAATTTTACAAATTTTTAGAAACTGGAATCACTCAAATCCGAGTTACGATGCAAAGATATAGCCTTTTGAAGTTTGAAATAAACATCAAATCGAAAATCGAAATTCGAAATTAACAGATTTGTTTTTATTCTGAAAAACCGATTATTGCGTCAGCATGACGTCACGCTGACGTCAGCGCTGGACTGAGCCAATCGAAGTTTACGCGTGTCGGTCCATGGATCGAGTCCACGCGTGGCTCGGACCACGTGAACCCGATGCACGACGCTCGCCTCTGCGCTGACGCGCGCACGATCGATTGGACGACGCATGGTTCGATCCGAACCGCGAAACATGATCGGATGGCTAGCGATCTCGCACGACGCGGCGGCGCGCATCAACCAACCGATTTAGATCCGAAGGTCCGCAACGCCCCACTCACGCAGACACGCTGCACGATCTCACCTCTCCGCTATGGATCGGACGGCCGATAGCTTCCTCGGCGCTGATGATGGCGTCGGCGGCGAAGAAGACACCGGAGTTGGAGACGACGACGGCGCGGCAATAAACAGCGATCCCACGGCGATGTTTCTTTGCGGTGCACACGTATCTAAGACGGGGATCTCGGCCCGGTCCTTAGGGTCGACGGAAGGCGAGTCGGCGCGCTTTTGCCAAAAACCGCGCGGCGTGAAGGTGTACTCGGTGAGGTCGAGCGATCGCTACGGAGCTCCTCGGCGCCGGCGCGACAGATGAAATATGCGGAAGCTCACGAGGAACCTTGGGCTTACCTCCTTAAATAGCCTCGGCGTCCGAGCCCTACGGCGAAGAAGTTCAGCGTCGTTCTGACGGCGAACTCCGAGTCCGAACCGAGACGACGACGCGTCTCGGCCAGACGCGTGTCGCGAATCCCGATGGCCACGATCCGAACTCCTACGCGCGCAATCAACCAAGAAATGCGATCGGACGGCTGCGGAATTAGGGTTTGCTACGAGCGGTCGATCGGGCCGCTGGCTTGCTCTGGCCGCCGGTTGTGGGCGGCCCGACATCATTCCGTTGGCTTTTAAAGGATTTTACATTTAAAATAATTACGAAATTCATTTAATTTGTTTTAGGCAATAAAATAATCGGGAAAAATCCAAAAAATCTCAAAAATACTGTGAGACATTCGGACTCAAATAAAATATTTTTGGCAAAACTTTATCTTAACTTTGCACTGATTTAAAATACTTTTGAATAAAAAGCAATAAACTTGAAATAAGATTTAATTCCAATAAATCCAGAAAAATCCAAATAAATTCCAGAAAATCACAAATGCACTTTTAAACAATAAAAACTTAATTAAGCCAAATTTTGGGATGTTACAAACCTCCCCTTAATGTAATCTCGACCGAGATTCGTGGCTAACTATAGAATAGGTTCTGAATTCGACTTCAATTCTTCTTCTCGCTCCCAAGTGGCTTCACTTTCCAATGATTGCTCCATTGAACTCGCAAAACGAATAGACTTGTTTCGGTCTTGCGCTCCATAACATCCAAAATTCGATCGGTTGCTCTTTATAAGTCAAATCTTCTTGCACTCTATCGCATCCAACGGGGTTTGCTCTGTGGGCACTCGAGACATTTTTTAGTCGCGACACATGGAATACATCATGCACTCGCCAAGGATCGAGGCAACTCTAATCGATAAGCTACCTCTCCTCGACGGCTCGTAATCTTGAACGGGCCAACATATCTTGGTGCAAGCTTCCTTTAACGTGAAATCTTTTAACGCCCTTAAGAGGGTAACCACGAGATACACATGATCTTTCGTTCAAAACTCAAATCTCGACGACGGTTGTCTGCGTAGCTTTTCTGTCTTGGTATGCTATCTTCAACCTCTCTCGATCATTGCGACTTGACTTTCGCTTCCTCGAGAATGTCCGCCCAAACACCAAGCGCCTCCGTTTCATTCCAATTCAACGGAGTACGACAAGCACGTCCATACAATGCCTCGAATGGTGACATCGTAGGCTAGCTTGATAACTATTATTATAACTGAATTCTGCATATGGTAAACATTTATCCCATGTCGTAGCATAAGCTAAGGCACAAGCTCTCAACATATCCTCTAAGATCTGATTTACTCTTTCGATCGACCATCCATCTCATGGTGATATGTCAGTACTAAAATTCAGACGGGTTCCCATTGCTTCATGCAACTTATTCCAAAACCTTGAGGTAAATTGGGTACCTCTGTCTGACACAATCTTCTTTGGCACTCCATGCAAACATACAATCCTTGACATGTACAGTTCTGCCAAACGATCTCCGGAGTAAGTGGTCTTTACTGGGATGAAATGAGCGACCTTGGTTAGACGATCCACGATAACCCAAATGGAATCGTAACCTTTCTGAGTCTTAGGTAAACCGGTGATAAAATCCATCCCGATTTCCTCCCACTTCCATTCCGGAATTTTCAACGGTTGCAACAAACCAGCGGGTCTTTGGTGCATAGCCTTTACTCTCTGACACACGTCGCATAAAGCAACATGCTCAGCCACTTCACGCTTCATACTTGGCCACCAGAATCTCTCTTTCAAATCCTGATACATTTTAGCACTTCCTGGATGGATTGAGTACTTCGAATCGTGTGCTTCTTCAAGAATCAACTGTTTTAATTCCTTTTTATCCGGCACACAAATTCGGCCTTTGAAGAACATAGTTCCTTGTTCGTCCAGAGTAAAATCTAAGGCTAGGCCTTCTTCCTTTTTAGCCTTGATTTTTGAAATTTTATCGTCATCTTGTTGACCTTCTCTAATCTGATCCTCTAATGTTGGCTTCACTTCTAGCGCAGCTATCATTCCTTGCGGAACGACTTCCAATCTTAGCTTCTGAAATTCCTTGCATAATTCCGGTTGATCCTCCATTGACAATGCATTTGCGCTATGGCTTTTTCGACTCGGGCATCCGCCACCACATTGGCTTTTCCAGATGATAATGGATTCCCACATTATAATCCTTAATTAGCTCAAGCCATCTTCGTTGTCTCATATTCAGTCGATTGAGTGAATATGTATTTGGACTCTTATGGTCCGTATATATCTCACATCTATTTCCTATGAGATAATGACGCCATATCTTTAAAGCATGCACTACGCAGCTAGCTCCAAATCATGCGTTGGGTAATTCACTTCATGCGGTCTTAATCGTCTTGGACGATAGGCAACGACTTTGCCTTCTTGCATTAACACGCATCCCAAACCTTGCTTCAAGCATCGCGAGAAATGTCAAATCCATTCTCGCACATCCGCAATACTAATACGGGGCCGTTGTTAAACGCTTCTTTAATTCCATGAAACTTTTCTCGCACTCTGGCGCCCATGCAAACTTCTTTTCTTTCTTCAACAATCGCTGCGTCGGGGTTTAGCAATTGTCGAGAATCCTTCTATGAACCGACGGTAATATCCCGCCATTCCGTAAAACTACGAATCTGAGTAATGACTTCGGTGGCTCCCAATGCAACATCAAGCGTCCACTTTCTTTGGGTCGATGCGACTCCTTTGGTAGTCATTACATGACCCAAGAATTCGACTTTCTCCTTCCGAATTCACACTTGCTAAACTTTGCATATAGTGATGCTCTCGCACTGCCTAAAACCATCCTTAGATGTTCGCATGCTCTTCTTCGGTCTTTGAGTAAACCAAAATATCGTCTATGAAGACCACAACGAACTTATCCAAGTAATCCATGAAAACCTTATTCATCATGTTCATGAAATACGCTGGGGCATTAGTCAATCCGAATGACATGACTGTGAACTCGTAATGTCCATATCGCGTAGAAAACGCAGTCTTAGGTACATCCTCTGCTCGGATCTTCAACTGATGGTATCCTGAACGAAGATCTATTTTGGAGAAAACTCCAGCTCCTCTTAACTGATCAAATAAGTCGTCGATCCTGGGCAACGGATACTTATTCTTGATCGTTACTTCATTAAGTGCACGGTAGTCGATGCACATTCTAAGACTTCCATCCTTCTTGCGAACAAACAAAACCGGGCTCCCACGGCGATGAACTTGGTCTAATGAAACCTTTCTCTTGCGGTTCCTCAATCGCTTCTTCATTTCTACTAACTCGTCGGTAGGCATCCGATATGGTCTCTTTGATATCGGTCTTGCATCGGTGCTAACTCGATGACAAACTCGATATCACGATCCGTGGCAATCCCGCAAATCTTCCGAAATACATCCAGGGTATTCTCGCTCATCGCACATCTTCCATGCTGATGGCTTTCACGCTGTTGACCATTAACTGCCCATCTCGAACTGCGGTCGCTTGAAACTCCACTTTCTTGCCACTAGGGCCTTCCAAGGTCACGATCCTTCGCCACAATCTAAAACACCTTATGCTTGGACACCAATCCATTCCAAGGATGACGTCTAGGATTGCGCGTCTATCAAGATAAGATTCGCTAGGAATTCTATCCCATTCATAAGCAACTTAGCTCCCAAACACCCAAGGCTAGATCTAAGCTCAGATCCTCGGGCTTGGACTAAGAGCACACACTTAAGATTCACCACTTTAAATCCATTCTTGGTTGCAAAACTTTGAGAAACAAACGAACGCGAAGCTCGTAATCAAACAAATCAGGCAGTAATCGAGTTGACCAGAACTTACCCAAGTCGACGTCTGTAGCTTCCCGAGCTCCATCGTGGTGATGTGGTTGATCCTTCCACGCACCGTTGATCGCGGGCGTTGCTCGGCTTGGCTTGGTGCACGATTTCCTCGATGTTGGTGCTTTAGCGGTGTTGTTCCTGTGTTGAAACGAATCGGCGTGATGCCTCCCTTCTGTGGACACCTATTAGAGAAGTGCCCTGGTTCATTGCATGTGTAGCATCTCTTCACTGCAGACTGCTGATTTCCTCCTGGTGCATTGTTGCCTTGCGCTGGGGTCTGGAAATTCTGATTGGCAGGGCGAGGTACAGGGGTTGATGTCCTGTTCACAGCTGGCGGTTGGAATCTAGCAAATTGCTGTGGTGACATCCTCAAACGTAGATGATTTGGACGTCCACCCTGATTGTTCATCAAGCGCTTACGGTTTTCACCTAGCTCTTTGCGCTTATCCTCTAGGATCAAAGCCTTATTCACTAGCTCCTGAAAATCTGGGAAATTGTGGGTAATTAGTCCCACCTGCAGTCCTGAATTCAGCCCCTTCATGAAACGAGACTGTCTGGCTTTATCTGTCGCTACGTCTTCAGGGGCATAGCGAGCTAATTGAGTGAATTTGTTCAAGTATTCGGCCACTGGTTGGCCTCCTTGCTTCAAAGCTCTGAACTCCTCCTTCTTAAGATCCATCATTCCCTCTGGGACATGATACTGGCGGAAAGCATTAGTGAACTCCTCCCAGGTTATCTCTTGCGGGGCTCCATGAGCGGCACAGTAATTCTCCCACCATTCTGCGGCGGTTCCTTCAAGTTGATGAGAGGCGTAGAGCACCTTCTCATTGCCCTCACACTGAGTGATGTGCAGCTTCTTCTCAATTGTCCTAAGCCAGTCATCGGCTTCCAAAGGATTCACATTTCCAGAGAAAGTTGGTGGCCTAGTCCTCATAAAATCCGATAGCTTGGACATAGGTCGAGGTCCACCATGATTGTTCTGAGTTGCAGGATTGTTGTGGTTTACTGCTGCATTGGTCATCTGCTGCATCTGCTGCATCATTGTCTGCATCAGTTGAGTCTGTGCTGCAAGGAATGCTCCCAGATTCTGCATGTCCACTGGCGGTGGTTGAGGGCTGCCTCCATCATTGGGATTGTCATTCGGACGCAGTCCACTTCCTGAAGCACCGTTGTTTCCTCGAGTATTCACCATCTGATAATTGCCTCTTAGGTTAGGAAAGGTAGATGTAGCATAGATGAGAAGTAAGAATTTCTAAAGCGGGGAGATATGTTATACCCAAACTGAACAATTCTTTATTTAACTTGGTATGGTGCTTATTTAAGCCTACAAGCTTTGCAACACATACTGCACACTCAGCAATACAAAGAAGCAAACTAAACACGAACCTTAACGTCAACTAGAAAGGTAAAGGCTAACTTAAAGACGCGACTCACACTCGAGTCTCAACACAGCTCCAAGGCTGACACTCACTCATCCAGCCACCCTGGCTGAGACCGATCCGCGCATACACCGGGTGGTGGGTCGGGCATCGAGCAAACCTATCTCGATGACCTACTACTAGATCCTCTGCAACAACGGGTCTGCACTCTCCGCTCCCACTCGCCTCCTCTGGATCCTCCTCGGACTCCTCGGTGGCTCTGAACTCCCCGAGTCACGCGCTCGGCTCGTCCTCAAGCGCCTCCTCGGTAAAGTGGACGATAGAAACCTCAAGCGTCGAAGTACTCTCCACGGCTCCATGGCATAGCCGCCAGCTGTCTCCTCAAAGGTCGGAACGATCGGCATCTGCTCCACAAGAACTTGGAATAAGTTCTCCACCCGAAACGGCAAGTAAAACGGGTAAATTTAGCAAAGGCGAGAAGTAGAGAATGAGATGAGTCGAGAGGGTTTTATTAGTCAAGCTTAGATTTTCTTTTTAGAAAATAATTTTGGACACACTCAAGACACCTCCAAACTATCTAGGGCCAAGACCTACAGTCAGTATGCTCTGATACCACCTCTGTAAGGACCCGAATCCACTGATTCGAACCCACTGTGTTTACTGCACTATTCCCAGGATCAACGCTAGTGCACACAGCTTAACATTGGTACATATCACATCATACACAACGATAATAGAATAATAGTTCATTTATTGATATAACTAAATGTATGATCTTATGACCAACTTACATTATTAAGCCACGCAGGGCAAGACTGAGAATATAAACTAATTATTAAGCAGCGGAAAGTAGAAACGTAAATAGCTCATCAGTTCACCACAGGCAACCGACAAGGCTCGGACCCTAATGACTCGTGTCTTCTTGGACTTCATCTTCCAACACGGTGTTGATTCTTCAAGCTGATTGATTATTGTTGTTTGGCAAGGGTGAGTACTTAAAGCACTCAACAAGTTGTGCATGTAATGCAATTCCATGTATCTATATGCAAGGCTTATTCCAATGGATAGGCTATCATGGCTATTTTGCAATAAGCGGCATTTATGAACGAATCTGAGATATAGATTGTAAAGAATGTAAAACAAATAACGATAATAAATAAATTCAAGATTTCTCAAGTAAACCAAGTTTCCAATCCTAAGTTAAATTTCCATCTTCCACATGGCATTCCGCCATCCCAACCAAGTTGTCCAATTAATTAAGCTAACCCTTAATCGTAATTCCGAGCATTGCTCAATACCGCGAGCACGGCTATCCGAATAGTTTCACACTCTGCAGAGGTTATGCACTTTACCCACGTGATACAACCAAACACCACAAAGGCGAGAGATTATAACAAAGCCTTTACAATGCTCTATCTTAACCCGATACTACCCGCTAAGGTTTCAACATGGCGGGTCTCAGAAACTACATCCAGGGGCCCCTCTTGCGCCATGTGAATTACACCGACCGGGAACTCACACCGACCACGATAGTATCAACATTAAGACTTTGCAAATTACTCACCTAGGTGGCCCATACACATGTGGTTGCATGATTGACTCAGTCAAAGGCTTGCAAGGTTAAGTCCTTAGTGTGATCAAGGCAAGACATCCACATACCATCGCCCATCGGGCCCACCTTGGCCTCCTCGCCTTGCCACTTGCCCCAATCTAAGTTATCATCACCCGCTTGATTACCAAGCACCACGTGCCATCAACAATTCAACATCGCGTGACATAACTCGCCACAACAACTCAATCTCATCGTGTGATCCCACATGACACACAAGTTCATAATATTGTTCCATATTCCATTAATCAAGATTAATTATCAATGATTTCGACACATGTGATGACGTGGCATGGCTAAGCAACTAATACGGTCTAACCTCCAATGTTGATTATATTCATTAACCAACTAAATTAAACCAATCTAGGGTGACAATGGATCATGGCATACAATGACAAGGTAGGGTATAGATCAATCTGGTATTTTAGCTAAGCCCAAACTAATTTGAAACAGTTGTATATTTGAAATATATGCAATAGCGTAAATCAAACATAGCAATTTTATAAACATGGATTCAACATGATCAAAGCACAACTTGCCTTGGAATAGGTTCTGATCTTGATCTGGAGCTTGCTCTTGAGTTGCTTGATCTTCCTCCGAAGCGTCGCACAATTCAACGTCTACGCGTACCGAAAGAGAAAAGCAAATAAATGCCAAAACAGAGAGCAATTGAACTCCAAAAATCACTTAAAATTCACCATTAAATAGATCTCAATTTTACAAATTTTTAGAAACTGGAATCACTCAAATCCGAGTTACGATGCAAAAGATATAGCCTTTTGAAGTTTGAAATAAATATCAAATCGAAAATCGAAATTCGAAATTAACAGATTTGTTTTTATTCTGAAAAACCGATTATTGCGTCAGCATGACGTCACGCTGACGTCAGCGCTGGACTGAGCCAATCAGAAGCCGACGCGTGTCCCGGTCCATGGACTGAGTCCACAGCGTGGCTCCGGACCACGGTGAACCCGGTGCACGACGCTTCGGCCTCTGCGCTTGACACGCGGCACGATCTGATTGGACGCACGCATGGTTCGATCTGAACCGCAGAAACATGATCGGATGGCTAGCGATCTCGCACGACGCGGCAGCGCATCAACCAACCGATCTAGATCTGAAGGTCCGCAACGCCCCCACTCACGGCACACGCGGCACGATCTCACCTCTCCGCTATGGATCGGACGGTCGATAGCTTCCTCGGCCGATGGCGATGCGGCGCGAAGAAGACACCGGAGTTGGAGACGACGACGCGCGGCAATAAACAATGGTCCCACGGCGATGTTTCTTTGCGGTGCACGATATCTAAGCACGGGATCTCGGCTCGGTCCTTAGGTCGACGAAGGCAGTGAGTCGTGGCGGCGCTTTGCCAAAAACCGCGGCGGCGTGAAGGTGTACTCCGTGAGGTCGGCGATCTCACGGAGCTCCTCAGCGTCGTGCGCGCGAGATGAAATATGCGGAAGCTCACGAGGAACCTTGGGGCTTACCTCCTTAAATAGCCTCGGCGTCCGAGCCCTACACGGCGAAGAAGTTCGTCGTCGTTCTGACGGCGAACTCGAGTCCGAACCGAGACGACGACGTCTCGGCCGTCTGGCGTGTCGCGAATCCCGATCACGATCCGAACTCCTACGCGGCGCAATCGAACCAAGAAATGCGATCGGACATTGCGGAATTAGGGTTTGCTACGAAGCGGTGATCGGGCGCGCTGGCTTGCTGGGCCGCCTGTTGTGGGCCGGCCCGACACTGTTCCGTTGGCTTTTTAAAGGATTTTACATTTAAAATAATTACAGAAATTCATTTAATTTGTTTTAGGCAATAAAATAATCAGGAAAAATCCAAAAAAAATCTCAAAAATACTGTGAGACATTCTGGACTCAAATAAAATATTTTTGGCAAAACTTTATCTTAACTTTGCACTGATTTAAAATACTTTTGAATAAAAAGCAATAAACTTGAAATAAGATTTAATTCCAATAAATCCAGAAAAATCCAAATAAATTCCAGAAAATCACAAATGCACTTTTAAACAATAAAAACTTAATTAAGCCAAATTTTGGGATGTTACAGCTTGCAACTTGACACATAAGAGGTTGAGGAATTCATCAAGAATATGTTACAACCCAACAAGATCCACTAGAACTTACCTTTGCTCAAGTTTTTTCTCCCTTCTTTTTGAGTCTTTGATCTCTCTTTGGTTTATTTCTCTCTTGATCTTGTTTTGCTAAGGATGAATGAATGATTGATGGATGAATCTTTTGCAGATCATATCCTAATCATCTAGGCAATCTTTGAACAAGATCTTAGATTCTTCTCAAGAAACCAATAGATCTTTTCTTGACTCATTTCAGGTGTGTTGCTTTGGGGTTCTTGCTAGCTGTGGCATATGGAAGAGATCATCTAAGGTCATCTTGATCATCAAAATCCCCACAACCAAGCTCAGGGTGAATTAGGTGGGTTTTATCCTCATCTTGATGCATCCTTCCTTCAAACTGAAAAAGGTCAGAACTTTGACATCAATCCTTATGATTGAAGGTTGGAATAGTTTCCTGACATCTATAGGAAGGTGCATGCAAAGTTTCACGGGATTTGAATCAGCCGATCAAAAGTTATCTCGATTCTTGTTTTTGAAATTATGCTGATTTCTCTGTTCATCCCGATTCTATTGTTCACCTGAGAGCATTTGACATTTGCGCAGTGTTAGCCTGGCTGAGCCCTTTAGTTGTCTCTCTTAGAAAAGTAGCTTGAATGCTCTTTTGTCCAATGCTGGCCTGGTTGAGCCTTTCAGTTAGCTCTTTTAGAAAAGAGGCTTAAAATTCTTGGAGGAGAAAATTTTATTTGGCTCCTATTTACCCTCCTCTTGTTGCCTTTTCGGTCATTCAATTGATTACTCAACTTCGGTTATAATCTCAAGCAATAAGATGCTCAACACAAGTAGAAGAAGACTCATGGCACACAACACTACAACACAATCTCTTTGCTAACTGTGCGAGCTTAGGTGCAACTACATTTACTTATATTAGTATAAGACAAGGTGAATAAAATTATACTACTCCCTCTTATCACAAATATATATTTTTCTAGACATAAGTGCCGTCAAACTTTTGAGACTTTGAATATCAATATATTTTTAAATATTTATATTAGATACAATACGTGTAGATTTATCTTGAAAATATTTTCATAATATTATAATTTTATTAGGTTTTATAAACATATTAAAATAAAAATTTATAGTGGAAGTTATATTTTGGAGACCATGTTGATGTGGCCTGAACGAGTATTATCCGGTAAAATTGAAACGGTGGGAGTATCGTACTGTTAAGATTTATTATGACTCTTGGTCCTGGTTGTTCACATACGTTTGGACTCCATCTCGTTGCGGATGAATCCAAATCTATCCCTAATGGGCACCATATTGTATAAGACAATCAATCTAATAAAAAAGGAGAGTTTTGCCTCCCTATATTGTGTGTGCTCTTCGTAATTATTCTAGCTATTCGATCGGTGCATTGTGTTTGATCTACAGTGGTCTTCATCATTTTACACCACCATATCAGCACAAAGCCTCCCAATGTTGGCCAAGATTGTCTACTGACATCAATTGACACTTCATCGAATTTCGACCTATATCAAGCGATTAAATGTATCGCAAGCCGTACGTAAGTTCAAAGCGCGTAAGTTAATAGCATTGAAATAGTTTTTAATCTTGTAGATTAATTTCCCTAACAGCCTAGATTACTCGCTTAATCTTTTTGGAAAATTAGGGTTTGTGTCATTACTATTCATCATCATCAAGAAAAAATAATGAAGAATTTTTTCTTGACATCCATGTCTGTAGCGTCACTAGCTTGCAGCATCGGCCACTGATCGAGCCATGCCGATTGCGCACCTGTGCTCGCTATTGTGCCAAAAGCACCGTACCATGCGCATGCGCGCCCCTGAACCAGCCCAACATCGGCCGCCAAAAGCATGCATCCTTTTTGGCCCAACACCCACTAGTCGCTGCCTCCTTTTTGGCAAAGTTTGCTCGCTAGCCACGGCCTCCTTTTTGTACTAGGCTAGTTTATCCAAAAAAGGGGGGAAAGGAAAATAGAATAGAAGTTTTGCATTTTAACCCCCGAAGTTGAGGTTAATTATGGCCTATCGTGAAAAATTTGTATTAAGGACCTTGAAGTTTCTTGTATTTCTAAAAAAATAGTTAATAAATTCTAGGATGTTATATTAAATCCTAGAAATTGAATTTTTAGGTATATGGGCTTCCATAAATTTGTTGAACTTTATTCTTAGCACACATTGAAAGTTTCATATCTCTGGGTTTATTTTTCCTAGCATAATTCCATGTTTATTCATGCTGAATTTTATTTTCTGTTATTCAGTAATTTTTAAAATTGCTC
Organism: Otatea glauca; assembly: GCA_036346275.1. NCBI lineage: Eukaryota > Viridiplantae > Streptophyta > Magnoliopsida > Poales > Poaceae > Otatea > Otatea glauca. The sequence continues at coordinate 24,280,585 of CM070721.1, read as the reverse complement.
AATAATTAGGAAAAAATATAAAAAATGCTACAAAAATTTTAGTTAATTATCTACTTAATAGACATAGATCAAGCTTTGCTGGTACAAGAGTGAGCATGCATTATACTGATTTTACCAACAATAAAATTCATTTTTGCATGAATATAACATAGGATATGTCGGACATCGCAAAGAGGGAATTTGCTGAGCTTGTCCTGCATTGTAGCAATTACCTGACTTAGGCAACGGATGCTAAGATCAACTTAACAATTTGATCTGTTGGAACTACTATCACTCAGCTTGAAGCTAACACCTCTATTCTTCCTGAAGCCGCTAAGTGTGCAGTTATGTACTTCCTGAGGTACTATCTCTATTCGGACTTGAAGGTCGAATATTTGATGGATGAGGACCCACTAGCACTATGGAATTCTCTAAAGGAATGATATAACCAGCAAAGATCCACCCTGCTGCAAGAAGCACAGTGCGAGTGACCCTCCTACACTTTTAGGATTTTAAAACCACAACAGCATACAACTCTACCATGCAAATGCTTGTCACTAAACTGACATTCTGTAACAAAAAAAGTTACAGATGCTGAAATGATGGATAAGACATTGTATACCTTCCACCCCAATATGAGGATACTGTAACAACTATACTGTCATGCCAAGTACCAGAGGTACTATGAGCTTATCTGTATTTTGCTAGAAGTAGAAAAGCATGATGAACTCTTGATGAAGAATCATCACATCCTCCCTAATGGGACACATGTAATGCCCAGAGCACATGTAAATACTCAGCAGGCTAGTAATAGCTATAGCCACGGAAAAGTACAAAATCATAAAGGGGGATGTGGAAGAATGACAGAACACAAAAGGAAAAAGGCAAGCCCTAGTGGAAAAGTAAAGGTAAAGGACTAGGGAGCTTCCAAAAGCAAAACTTAGCCAACAAGGCTGCAAATACTGCATAACTCTTCTTTAAGTGTAGTTGCATTGGCCATTGGTTACTCACCTGCCTTATCCCGAAGCTTTTGGTGGACTTTTACATGCATCCACTAAACAAATCCAGAAGAATTAGGGAAATAAGGCTAAGACACACTTCAACACTCAACCTAGTGTTGAGAAGGATGATGACAAAGTCACTGATACTACTACAGCAGAATTCAAAGAGGGCCTTCTCACCCTCCCTTGGATGAATATGAGCTTCTTGGGACTGAGCTAAATGAGTTCCAGAAGAATACCCATAGTTACTAAGAGGACATAAATGATTTATATGGAAATCTGCAGTAGTCTACCATATTTTTCTTTTTGAGTCTCCTCTATCAGTCTAGTATTTAAGTTCCTGAATGAACATTGGTCCACACTCCTATTGAGTGATTATTAGTTAACAGTAAATAAATTGTTATTGCCCAAGATATTTGCTTAATTTTGCTATGCTTGTTCCATATTTTTACAATATGTTCCTGATGCAACAATTGTTTGATTGAAATTATTCCTTCAATATGGAACAATCGTATAATCCAATAGAGGAGAAGGAAATCTGTCTAGTAGATGGTTGCACCATAAATTTAATTAATAGGGGAACTAAATATTTTTTTAATTTTACTAAGAAAACTAAAAACATTATAACCATCACCATAAGCGATGCCCTCATTATTAGCACTAGAAAAGCCATGATAGTTGTCTCTATGGGTACTCGTATAATAATAGAAAATGCTCTATTATATACTAAGTCTCGTCGTACTCTATTAAGTTTTAAAGACATCTGTCTAAATGGATTTCATATGGAAACATAAAATGAGGATGGTACAGAATACCTACTCATAACTAAGTTTAGCGGGTACAATAAACGTGTGGTTGAAAAACTTCCTTCCTTCTCTTCTAGATTATGCTATACATATATAAAACCTGAAGTTTATGTTGCGATGAAACTATGCTTAAAAACTCAGAAATGTTTAGGATCTGACATGATCTACTGGGTCATCTTGGGTTGAATATGATGAGAAGAATCATCAATAAATCTGTTGGCCATAGCATAAAAACTACTAACTTCCCAAGACTCGAAGAATTCTGATACCCTGCTTATGCTATAGGGAAACTCATAATTGGACACTCTTATCTAAAAATTATGGAAGAATCACCAAATTCCCTGAAGAGAATTCAAGGTGATATTTGCGGAACTATCTAGCTCCTGTCGGGCCCTTTTAGATACTTTATGGTATTGATAGATGCTTCTACTAGATGGTCCCATGCATACCTCTTATCTACTCGAAACTATGCTTTTCCTAAATTAATTGCCCAAATTATTGAATTAAAAGCCTCCTTTCTTGAAGAAAGGATCAAGTCTATTCAAAAGGTCAATGCTAGCGAGTTTAGTTCAAAGACATTTAATGATTATTGCATGGCTCTATACACTAATGTAGAGCATTCGATATCTCATGTCCATGTACAAAATGGACTTACAAAGTCATTAATTAAAAAAACTTATTTCTTGGCAAATATAACACCCTAAAAATTTACATATTTTTGGTTTAATTATTATTTAGAATTTTCTTGTAATTTTTCTGATTTTTATGGATTTTATAAAGCCTTTTTGCCATTTTCAATTTAACAAAATGAATTTCTGCGGAAAATTTAAAAATTCATAAAATAATTATTTTTTAGATTTTTTACAGAATTTTTGGACCCATTTTGCTATTTTATCCAAGCCTTTTTCTTTCTCAGCATTAAATAATTCAAAAAAAAGAGTAATGGTCGGTGGGACCAGACCCTACTGTTAGGACCTTTCTTCAACCTCTAGCATGCCCAGAGAAGCCCGTTCTCTCTTCCCTCCATTAAAACCAACTTTTGAGCTTTCAAATCCTCGTAATTTTCGCACCGAAATGCCTCAAATAATTATGCAATCAAATCCTCGTCGCATCCTCCACGTTCCAAAAGCCGTTTCCCCAATTAAATCCCCACGATTTGCCCCCAAAAATTCATTGTTCTTTATTTTCGGCCACCGCCATTCTCGCATCAAATCCCACCTCTCCGATCCACCTCTCACCCTATAAATGGAGCACCGGGTGGCTCTCTTCACGAGCAATCCATTTTGCCACCACCTGGAAGCTACCTCGCTATCGTTTCACCGAAAAAGGCAAGAACGGTCGCTTTCTTTTTTTGCTCCAGCCGTCGCCTTTCTCGTCGGCTCCCGTCGCTGGTTGGCCTCCTCCGGTGCCTCCTCCGGCGCCACTACCGTTGGCTCCACCGTGCCGCCTGCTGCCGGCTAGGCTCGGTCGACCACCCCCTGGCCATTTTTTCCCAAGCACCATGGTAGAAAGAGAGCTTTTGTCTTCGTCCCAAGAAACCAGCCAGCGTGAAAAAAACAGAGAAAACAAAGAAGAGGAGAGAGTGTTAGTAAGAAAACAATGACAAAAAGGGAGAAAAATAGAGGGAAAATTTAGAAAAACTTTAAATTTTGAAATCTAAATTTTAACTTTGAAAATTTTATTTGGAAAATAAATTTTTGAAAATTAAAAAATCATTTCTTTATCATTTTACGTGATTATAAGAGCCTGTTTGTTTTTGCTTTTGATTCTGGATTTTGGCCCCAAAAGTAGAAACAAAAACAAACAGCCGATTCTAGGAATCAATTCTCATAATCCAGCCCACCCATATACACTAGAATCCACAATCCACTTCATATGTGCTTTTGAATTCCAGCTTTTGGAGAATCAGCTTCTCTACAACCACAATCCAGAATCAGCTTTTGGAGAATCCAAAGCAAAAACAAACAGGCCCTAAATCTTCCGGGAGCCCGTTTTTGCCTGTCCGAACTTCGTTTGGTTCCATTTTTCTTTCTAAATTCATCTAAAATTCTAAATTTCACTTTTATGCTAGTTTGGTATTTTATTTGAATTTGGATGGTTTTCGCGTATAGATTTCGGAGAACCAGGGGAGTTTGCAGCCGACGATTCCAAGCAGCTACTCTACGACCAAGGCAAGTTACACATCCTTGAACATGTTGATCCCAAAATTTAAAATTATATTTTAATTTAAAATTATTGTATGCATAGTTTTATCAATGTAATTTAAATCCCAGTTTTAAATGATTAGTTACTCCCAATTGTTATGACCTCAATTGACTTTAAAATATTTATTCCTTGTCACCTTAGAGCAAAATATCACTGGTTGATACATTATTATAGTATTAACTAGTGCTATATAGTAAATGGCTTAGACATGAATTTAGGACTTTTTGGGATTTATGCCAAACCAAGATTTATGTTGAAAGTAGAGTTATTCCTTGGTGTAGATGATATTATTCAAAAGAAAGTGAAAATATGGTTTAGATCAGGCGAGAATGGTTGGCAAGTGGGTGCGTGAGGCACGAGGGTTGTGGAAAGCTCGTCTAGTCAATTAATGACCGATCTGTGTAATGCTGAATGTAAAGCCTTACCGTACTACCACAAGTCTGGAATAGGACAGACTTGTGGTATCAGCTGTCCGTATTGCGACATACCATGGAAAGTCATGCCATTAGGTTGAAAGTGGAAGTGGGTGTAAGGCTATCACTCGGTGCAAGAGGGGACTTCTGGACTAGGCGGTTTAACCCTACCAGTGGTAAAACCTTAGCAGGCATGACTACGTGAATGGAGCTTTATAGGGACCTTATCATGATTTTCTATGCCAACACACCAAAGAAAGTGTATAGTTTGCAAAATGAGACAATAATATCTTGTGGGTAAAGTTGTACAACCTCTATAGAGTGTAAAACTAATCGATTAGCCACACCCGCGGTCATGGGCATGCCGAGCAAGATTTTCACGAACTAGACTTTGGATTTCAAAACATTTTCAAAAAAGTGGTTTATAAGTGGAGAGAGTCTACTGGGGAAAATTTGGGATGAAACTCCGGGTTGGAGCCTGTATTGAAAATTGGATCAAACTCAGTTTTTACTATATCAATTATGCATTAAAAATTAATTATTGTATTTGAAATATTGCTTTATGCTCAAATTAACCATATTATGCCTTCTTTTGTGACCCTTCATTAATACTGCATTTACTATGTGACTTGCGGAGTACTTTTGTAGTCACTCTTGCTTACTTTGTTGATTCAGAGGAGGAGTTCTACGATGGTGAGGACCAGATGGACTAGGCCGTTTCCTAGTTGATTGCCTGTGGCAGGTTTATTGGACCCTATTACTTCTTTCTGTTTTCCACTGTGTTAATTTATTTGTCCCGTGTGTCGCTTTTATTGTAAAGTTTGATTATTAATAAAGTGTGTTTGATATGTTGTGGTATCAGCTTTGTTCATTGTGTGTACTAGCTTTTCCTGGACTAGTACAGTATACACAAAGGAATTTAGAAGTGTTTTCCGGGGTTCGACAACAACTCTCGCAGAATTATAGGTTACCTACGAGCTATGTGGCCACACAATGCTACACGCTACTGTATTAATTCAACTCAGACCAACTGCATACCATGAAAATTTCCCTTTGCAGATAGTGCGTAGGAAAGAACCAGGTATTTCTCATATGTGAAAATTTGATTGCATTGTATACATGGCAATATCACCACCACAACGTACAACCATGGGCTCTTACCGGAAGTTGGGGATCTATATATCTTATGAATTTCTGTTAATTATTAAATACCTAGAGCCTATGATAGGGGATTTGTATGCGGCTTGGTACGCTATTTGTATTTTTGATGAGACAATTTCCTAACATTAGAGGGAGAAAAGCACCACACTAAAGAATACCGAGAAATAGATTTGAATGTCACTAGCATTCATTCCTTGGACCCACATACTAAAGAATCCGAACTTGAAGTTCAAGGGATAATAAATCTACAACAAATAGCTAATAATGTGCCAGATGCTTTCATGATCGTAAGGGAGTGACAAGATCTCATATACTTGCAATAAACGAACCCGAAAGAGTGAAAATACCCAGAAGGATATTGAATCTAGTTTATCCCTCATGATAAGAAGACGGGGAGGCCTCTAACTACACGGGACTCAATTTCGTGGAGATGTATATAGAAAAAGAGAACCAAATAAGTGAGAACACTATCTAAGATAGTAGAAGAAGCTCAACCTAATGTTGAAAAAAATCCCTGAAGTGAGCCATCATGAAGATGGTAACTGCATCCTTGAAGTGAGCCATCTTAAAGATGATAACCCCATCAAATATTTACGCGCATAATTTGATGTTGAGAAGTTGGAACACCCAGACTCTATCGTTGTGGGAAATCATTAGGAGCTCGAAGAAATTAATGAAGAGATTTCCACTAACTGTGGATTTAGGAGAGTTGTAGAAAAGAAAGACTATAATTGTCGATATATATTTCGTCTCAAAAATGAAGGACCATGTGGAGGTCCATCCATGTTTGTGATGAGTATTTGACTTTATTTGAGCAAGGTGTGCTCAAGTTTGAGTTTGATTTGGATTGATTTTCAAAATGAAGCAATTTGAGTTGTCTCTGCCAGGAGTAGCAGTACCGGCCGTATGGGCTCGGTAGTGATGAGTTGGATAATTTATTGCACATCTTTGCGGGCATTGCTATGTGAGGAGTTTCCTTGTCTTTGATGGTTGCAGGGCGACGGTGCTAGGTCATGGTGAGGCGGAGGATGACCGGGACTAGGCGAGGAGCGTCGGAGGTCCAGACGGTTGGGAGATCGCCGGAAGATGATCGGAGATGGAGTCCGGGCAAGTCAAGAAGACAAGGAAAGGAGACGATGCTAGCTAGATGCCGCGTGGATCAATGAGGGCCGTCGGATTGAGGTCTAGTTGATAGGTTAGCGGGTCTAGGTAGTATGCTTTGAAAATCGTGCAAGAAAATCCGGTATGTGTGTGGGTTTTGGGTTAGCCCTTGCATGGCTGTGTGTGTGGGTTAATCCTAGCCCTTAGATGAGTTCTCTAGGGTTGAGGGACTCATCAAGGGTGGTAGGTGGCCCAAGAGTAGTATAAATAGGGGTGAAGGGGTAGCCTCCTTCCCTTCAAGGTTTTGAGGTTTTTGATGCTCCTTTGAGCTTTGCCCACATGAATGTGAGGCTTTGTAACCTCTCCTTCCAGAAATGAAATGTTTCCTCAAATAATTTCTTTTCTTTGTGCATTTACATTACGCATTTAAATTACGCAATTTACATTATGCACTTAAATTCCGCAATTAAATTCAGCACTTACATTCTTGCAATTTATATTTATGCAATTTGGATTTGCCTCCCCTACTTCTAAATGCTGTTCTTTTATGATGTATTGAGGGTGTTCATTTGGTTTTACATCTTTCTTACACCCTTGGATAGACTAGAGATCAAGTTTTTTATCGATTTGCAAATCTGTCCAGAACTTGTTCTTCACGCAGCAGTCAGTGTTTGATTTTTCCAAAAATATATAAAAATCATTTTTAAGTGATTATTTTTGGAGAAGGTGAAGTACTCATATATACATCTGTATAAAATTTCTTGAGTCCACTGGTTGCACCGTTTGAGATCTATGAAGTGAAAACCGAGCCTCAAACTTTTTGGTCGAAATTCCTGACCTTCTGTATTGCTTGATTTTTCATTATTATTATACAAAGCTTTCTGAGGTGATTTTTGGTGGAGTGTTTAATGACTCTACTTATCACAGGTAAAAAAATTCCCAAAAATTTTAGAGCAACATAAACTCATCAACCACCTGTTCCAACTGAGGACAATTTCTGAAAATCTGCTTTAACTTTTCTGAAAAGAGACTTTGGTATTTTAGCTTTATCTCTTTTAGAAAAGAAGTCTTTTGAATTGATTCCTCTTTTGTTTGGACACTTGACAACCAGGATTGTGATTAAAAAACCCCTCATATGATTCATGGTTCTTATCCATGCAAGCTTGGGGTACACATAGTTGTCTAATTGTTCTGGGTTTTGGAGGGTGTGCGAATATGAGAAGCACCAGTTTGAACGAAAATATTTGGGTGCTTTAGATTTTTATTGCAAGAGTGTTTGGAGTACTTTGAGTGGGGGAAATTTTATTTGGGATCATTCACCCCCCTCTGATCTCCATTTCGATCTTTCAATTGGTATCAGAGCCGGTTTTGCTATTACATAGATCTTGAACGGTCTCAAGAGCCATGGCGATGGACATGTATTCCACCAAGCCTCCCATTTTTGCTGGAGTTGATTTTTCGTTTTGGAAATCGCGGATGGAGTCATACATCACTGCCCAGGGCTTCCTGATATGGCAGAAGGTGAAACTCCCGTATGAGGTTTCTGCTGATGAAAACGTCACGGCCAGAAATATGGCTGACGTTGAGGCGAACACTAAGGCAAGGAACATCCTCATACATGGTCTTAGCCGCAGTGAGTATGATAGGATTTCTCACCTTCGTTCCGCTCACAATATTTGGGTGACCCTCGATGCTTACCATGAGGGCACTACTCAAATCAAGACTGTGAGGCAGGACCAGTTCAAGCGTGAGTTCAACAAGTTTGAACAACACGCTGGTGAGAGTCTTGATGAGTGCTTCGGTCGTTTTACCAAGATCTTGAGCGATCTTCGAGCAGTTGGTTGTATATACCCTGACTCGGATAATGCTCGACATTTCTTGACCGCACTCGATTTGCGCGTTTGGGAGATGAAGGTGACCACCATCAAGGACACCACTGACCTGTCGACCTTGACTCTTGACGGGCTTTATTCCCGCCTCAAGACTCATGAGATCGACTTCGTCTCGCGAAAGACGAAGTCTCAGTCGATGGCTTTGGTCACCGATCCCATTGGATCCTCTCTTTCTGATTCTTTTGTTGGTTTCTCTCTCTCCGCCCTTTGCGAGCTAAGCGATGACCAATTGGAAAAATTTCCAGAAAATGAGCTTGCTCTTCTTGCTCGCAAATTTTTATATGCATACAAGAGAGTGAGAGAGAGGAAGAGTGGGATGATCACCTTTTTCGAGTGTGGTGGCCCCAACCACATTCGAACAAACTGCCCCAAACTGGAGAAGGCTAAGAACGATGTCGGCGGTTCGGCAAAGAACGACTACATCGACAAGAACCGCAACAAGAAGCCTCCAGTTCGTGAGCCGATGCGTGAGAAGAAGTATCGCAAATTCTCCAAGAACAAGAAGCTCTTCCACCGCGTCCTCGCCGCGTTTGACGACATCAACCTCTTCGACACCGAGACATGGAGCGACGAGGGCGAGGATGAACCGCAAGAGAAGAAGGGCGGCGACGACTTCTCCGGCATGTGCTTCATGGTCGACGCCAACGGCATCAGCGACTCCGAGCTCTACAGCGACTTGGACGAGGTAGCCTCCTATGACCAGCTCAATGAAGCTTTCTGTAAACTAGGAAAATTTCATGCTAGAGCTAGAGCTAGGTGTACGGAGCTTGAGAAGGAAGTAGGTACCTTGACTCGGGAGTTAGCTTCTCTTAGATCTTCTTCCTGCCGAGTCACTAATGATTGCTCTTTGTGTGATGCTATTCTTGTGGAGTTGGAGAACTTAAGGACTATGCATGATAGTGTGTTGACTGAATTAGATAGTCTTAAGTTGAAGAATGCTAGCGATAATTCTGTTGATGCTATTCCACTAGATGCTAGTTTTCTTCATGCTCACTCTACTCCATCATGCTCTAATTGCCCTAAATTGCTTGCTGAAATTGATGCCATGAGTTCACACCTTAGGAAGCTTTCTGCTAGAAATGATGAACTTGAATTGCATGCTTTTAAGGACCCAGTCAGCTCATGTGAAGGCTGTAGGCAACTAAAACTTGACAATGATGCTTTGAATGTCAAGTGTGATCAACTTTCTAAGGACTTACTAGTTAAGTCAAAAATTGGTTGCCTGCTGTGTGTTGGGGTTAAGGATGATGTGGATCAAATCCATGTCGAGCTTAGGAAGAAGTTAAAAGGCCAAACCCTTAGGATTAGAGATGCTCCTTGCGTTTCTTGTGAGGCTCTCAAGATTGAGGCAGCGTGCTAGGGAACAAAAAGCACGTCTTTGAGAGATCTTCTCTTTACGGTTCTTCTTCTTCCTCTCCTTCCCCTTGTTCTTCTTGTGCTTCTTTCTTTCGAGATTGCCAGTATCTTATGAGCACTCTCGAGAAGTTTGTTGGAGGCAAGAAGAAGCTCAATCTTATTCTAGACCAATTCAAGATTAGTAGATTCAATCAAGGTCTAGGATTTGATCCCTTGGAGCACGCCGGCGCATCCTCCCACCATTGTGCGCGGCTCCAAGAGTGGTGAGATTGTGGTTGCTCCTGCAGTGAGCACCACCGTGTTTAGGTCTCTGGGTTGTCCATAGGACTTGACCGTAAGGGTGTTACTCCTGTTTACGTCTCTAGCAAGGCGAAGTACACATGCACCTTCTGTAAGAAGGATGGTCACCTAGTAGATTTACGCTCAGCGCGCCAAGATCACTCGGCGTGGCGTGTTCTTTGCTCTTGGGGTATTCAGGTCATCCCGGACTTTGAGTGCTCCTAAGGTACACACCGCTTCTAGACAGGTTAGAGAGTCGCTGTTTTGGGGGCGTCCGGGACTCGGTTTTCATCTTGGTTCTTCAAGTTTTAGTCTTGGAGCTGTTCGTAGTCAGTCTTTCCGCTGTCCTTTTGATATTCCTCGTTTTTCCCATCGAGGTAGATATCAGCGGCGTGAGGTGTTTTCTGGTAGGAGATTTAGGAAGCCTCACTGGGATGGTCTAGCTTTTGCACCACGGCGGGCTAACCCAGTTCCAGCTCCTAGATCATCTATTAGAGTTGCTACTGATCTTGTTCGGGTTAAACGTCAGAGAGACACTCGAGTCCAGTCTTCTTCTGTGACTGGTACTCTAAGGAGTCGTATGGTTCAATATTGGGTTCCTAAGTCTTCACTCTATTCCAGTACTGAGTCATCTTTCTCTCTTGTGTCTTGATCAGGTTCATCGGATGGGGAAGGGAGACATTTGGATTGTCGACTCCGGTTGTTCTCGTCATATGACCGGAGATTCTCGATGGTTCTCTTCCCTAGTCTGAGCCCCCGGTGATGAGTTGATCACTTTCGGGGATGCTTCTTCTCGTAACTATAGGGTCTGGAGTTGCAATGCGCATAGGATCATAGAGACCTGTGAAGTGACCTTTGATGAGGCTAGCCCAGGAGCTAGACCCGATATTTCAGGCTCTTCTTCTTCCTCCGAGACCATCTTTGTAGAGGATGAGGATGATGGAGATGATGGTGTTCCACTTGATCCGGTCCCCTCTACACTTGAGGTGCCTCCTGTTTCCATTTTTGCACCTCAGGAAGGCCAGCCCTTGCCTTCTGACTCTCATTCAGCTAGTGGCTCTGCTCCTGCCTCTTCTGTGCATGAGGTAGAGGCCACGCTTCGAACCTCCCGTCATATTCAGCATTCTCATCCACCTGATCAGATCATCGGCGATCTATTTGAGCGAGTCACTCGCTCAAAATCAGGTTTGTCCAGTTTCTGCCTTCACTCTGCCTTTGTTGCCTCGTTTGAGCCGAAGGATGTGACTCATGCATTATCTGACGAGTCTTGGACTAATGCTATGCATGAGGAACTTGAAAACTTCGAGAGGAACAAAGTCTGGCAGCTTGTAGAACGTCCATCTGGTCATAATGTCATTGGGACCAAGTGGGTGTTCAAAAACAAGTAGAGTGAGGATGGGGTTGTCATTCGCAACAAGGCTAGACTAGTTGCACAGGGCTTTTCTCAGGTTGAGGGTCTTGACTTTGAGGAGACCTTTGCCCCTGTAGCTAGGCTAGAGGCTATCCGAATCCTGCTTGCATTTTCTGCATCCAAAGGCTTCAAGCTTTATCAAATGGATGTCAAGAGTGCATTCCTCAATGGCTATATTGAGGAAGAGGTTTATGTCAAACAACCTCTAGGATATGAGAACCCCAAATTTTCGAGTCATGTATACAAGCTTTCCAAAGCTCTGTATGGACTCAAGCAGGCCCCCAGAGCATGGTATGAGAAGCTCAAGTCTTATCTTCTCAGCCATGACTTTAAAATGGGCATAGTAGACAAAACTCTGTTCATCAGACACCATGAGTCTCATTTTCTTCTCGTCCAGATTTATGTGGATGATATCATTTTTGGTGGCTCATCTCATTCGCTTGTGTCTCAGTTTTCTGAGGTGATGAGCATAGAGTTTGAGATGAGTATGATGGGCGAGTTGAGTTACTTTCTTGGCTTCCAAATCAAGCAGACTCGGGAGGGTACTTTATTGCATCAAGGCAAGTATACCCGTGACCTCCTGAGGCGCTTTGATATGTCTTATGGGAAGCCAGTGATGACTCCTATGGCCACCACTGCTGTCCTCGAGCCCGATGAGGATGGTGAGCCTGCTGATCAAAAGGAGTTTCGGAGCATGATCGGCTCCCTCTTGTACCTCACTGCTTCGAGGCCGGACATACATTTCGCTGTGTGTCCGTGCGCTCGATTTCAAGCTTCTCCTCGCGCCTCTCACCGCCAGGCGGTCAAGCGCATCTTCAGGTACCTTCGTGCTACCACTGATTATGGTATATTTGGTACTCTTCTTCTTGCCTATCTCTTAGAGCCTTTTCCGATGTCAACTTTGCTGGTTGTAGGATAGATAGGAAGAGCACTTCTGGCACTTGCCAATTCATTGGCACTTCTCTTGTTTCTTGGTCATCTAGGAAGCGATGCAGGGTTGCATATCCACCACCGAGGCCGAGTATGTTCTTTGCATCCGATTCTTTGTCAGAGCAGTGCTCTGGATGAGATCGACCTTACGGGACTATGGGTTAGAGATAGAGAGTGCCACTTTTCTGTGACAACACTTCAACTATTTGCATTGCTAAAAACCCAGTGCAACATTCCCGGACCAAGCACATTGATATTAGATATCACTTCCTTAGAGACCATGTGAAGAAGGGAGATATCGCGCTTGATTCGAGAGAGTGACCTTGATTAGCGATATCTTCACCAAGCCTTTGGATAGCTCCATTTGTTGCCTTGAGGAGTGAGCTTGGAGTCGTGAGCCCTTACGGCCTTTCGTGAGGGGGAGCTGGTTTGTATATTATGTATTATATATTTTCTTCCGGCTTTTCTTTTCTTTGTGTTTCTTCTGGGTGACTTTGGGCTTGTTTTATTTAGTTGAGTTCACTCACTTAGACTTCTGGCATGCTTTGCATGTACCTCTTATCTTGTGCTTTAGGTTGCTATCATGCGTGATTAGCTGTTCTTTCTTCTCTCTAGGTTGAGTTCCCTCACAGTCTTATAAGTCTAGCAGGTATTGGGCCTCCTGGGTAGACAGGGTCTGTGTGCACTCCTTAGTTGGGATCTAGAGTCAGCTTCCCTATGTTAGTCTCTGGGGAAGATAAGAGCGAGTTGAGCCGTAGTGAGTCTCTTCTATCTTATCTATGCTCAATAGCCATCCGTTTTGCGTTTCTCGACTTCTTCTCCTTATTCTGCTTTTTTTAGTTATTATTGAGTTCATTCGTGTTTTCTTTATGCCTAATCTTGATAATAACTCAACTTTAACCAGATTTGAGCTTAAAATTGATTCATTTGTTGAGGGGGAGTTTGGGAATCTGTTCGTGCATTGCATATAGATAGGGATGAAAACGGAACGGAAACGGTCGGTAAATGGTCATTTCGTTTCCGTTTCCACATCTTTTACCGTAACGGGAACAGAATCGGAAACCCTGGAAGCGGATACGAAAACGAATAATAGTCGAAACGGATGCGGAACGGAACAGAGCGGATACAAAAACGAAAGTGGAAAATTCCACAAGAACGTAATACATGATCACAATATACATGACCACAAAAACAATATAACTCATTCCATCACAAAGGTAGATACAAGAACAATGTTATATTCACCGGTATCACTAGAAAGTTTTTTCTCAAGTTTGTCATTTCAAGGCTCGCTATTTGTCCCCCAGATCAAACCATCATATCCTCCTCCATATCATTATCATCGACATCCTCTTGCTCCTCCAACTATAAAGATGTAATGCCCTAAAATTTGCATATTATTGTTCATTATTCATTTATGATTTTCTGAGATTTATCCTGGATTTTCTGGAATTTATAAATGCCATTTTACTATTTTTTAGATTTATATAATTAATTTATTCATAAAAATGAAACCAAAAATATGCTAGAAATAATTTTCCTAGGTTCAAAATGTTCCAGAGTATTTTTGAGAATTTTTTTGGAATTTTTGAACTCTATTTGATATTTTCTATAAAGCCATTTGTATTTTTGAAATTATTTTAATTCGAAAATAAATGTAAATTCTCCATTATCCTTTTTGGGCCAAATGGGCCAAGTTTCCGATGGAATTTCCGGTTTCACTTATACGGAATTTTCGATTCCGTTTCCGTTTTCGACGGAAATGGCTCTCCCGTTTCCGTTTTCGTTTCCGACAAAAAATTTCGTTTCTGTTTCCGTACCGACATTTTCCGTTTCCGAAAAAAGACTTCCATTTCCGTTTTTCTTCGGAACGGTCGGAAATTCTGTTTCGTTTTCACCCCTACATATAGACTGCATTTCCTATTTAATGAGCTTTGTCTATTATGCAATTGATTTCTTCTTCATGCTATACACCATGCTACATCATATGGAGGAAATCACTAGCTTAGATATGTCCATGTTCATTTAACTTGCTAAGCTAAAAAAAATGAAATAAGCCTTAAATGAAAAACTTGATGAAACTTGTTGCTTTTACTTGCTAGGTTTCTTCTCTAGAGGTTTGTGCCATAATTTGAGAAATTTTGGAGTTCTCTAGAGTCCCTATAGCAACTTGGGTGAAACTAGTTTGATCCATGCTAGAGTCCTTCAATTGCTCATAAATCATTGTGCTAAAAATGAAAATTAAACAAAATTGACTCTTCTTGTGCACATACGACTCAACACCTTGCATTCACAAGACCGCTTCCCATTGCACTTGGGATGAACTTGGAATACATCGTGTTTGACCTAGACCATCCTCTTAAGAGTTCATCTTGAGATGGTCGCATCGGCTTGAGTCAATTGGTTGTCAAAAGAAAATGCAAATAAATTAAAAACAAAGACATATGTGGGTAAAGAATGCAAATAATGTCAAACATTTGCACCCGCTATGTCTTTATGATGATAAATCAAAATTTGCATTAAGTGATAAATGAGCCCGAAGGACCATGTATGCTCTTCTAGATTCCCCAAAGTGTTGAGTAGGTTGAACTCTAGGTTTTCCTTTTGATCCTTAGAGTGGCTATTCTTCTATTTTTGAAACTAAAGCTAAGTGTTGCACTTGTCAAATCTTGCTAAAAATGAAATATTCAAAACTAAGCTCGTATTTGCACTTGGACATGTCTTAGACTAATCTAATCTAAAAATTGACTAGCTTGGTGTCATATCTTGTCATTGTGATCAATTTGATAATCTTCAAAGCTCTCTTAGGTTGCATTTCATGCATATATAAAAAGAGGGAGAAAATTCCATTTTGATGCCTATATTGCCAAAAGGGGGAGAAAATGTAGAAAAGGCATCATTAACAAAAAGAGATACAAATGTGAAAGCTTGTTGGTTCTTATGATCTTTGTAAATCTTTGCTATTTCTTATGGATCATAATCACATTTGGCACTTATGATTGGTTTTTAGAGCTTTTGTGGAAAACTTGCTCTTTTCATGGTCTTGCTCTAAATTGTTTCTGCCAACTTGGTCATGATTTTATATCTTTCTCTCTGGACCAAGTTTGGCTTTGCAATCAAATTGCTTTCTTCTTCTCTCAGTCAAACTCAAATTTATGCCTTTTGTGTGGTTTGTCAATATACTCATCAAGGGGGAGATTGAAGGACCATGTGGAGGTCCATCCATGTTTGTGATGAGTATTTGACTTTATTTGAGCAAGGTGTGCTCAAGTTTGAGTTTGATTTGGATTGATTTTCAAAATGAAGCAATTTGAGTTGTCTCTGCCAGGAGTAGCAGTACCGGCCGTATGGGCTCGGTAGTGATGAGTTGGATAATTTATTGCACATCTTTGCGGGCATTGCTATGTGAGGAGTTTCCTTGTCTTTGATGGTTGCAGGGCGACGGTGCTAGGTCATGGTGAGGCGGAGGATGACCGGGACTAGGCGAGGAGCGTCGGAGGTTCAGACGGTTGGGAGATCGCCGGAAGATGATCGGAGATGGAGTTCGGGCAAGTCAAGAAGACAAGGAAAGGAGACGATGCTAGCTAGATGCCGCGTGGATCAATGAGGGCCGTCGGATTGAGGTCTAGTTGATAGGTTAGCGGGTCTAGGTAGTATGCTTTGAAAACCGTGCAAGAAAACCCGGTATGTGTGTGGGTTTTGGGTTAGCCCTTGCATGGCTGTGTGTGTGGGTTAATCCTGGCCCTTAGATGAGTGCTCTAGGGTTGAGGGACTCATCAAGGGTGATAGGTGGCCCAAGAGTAGTATAAATAGGGGTGAAGGGGTAGCCTCCTTCCCTTGAAGGTTTTAAGGTTTTTGATGCTCCTTTGAGCTTTGCCCACATGAATGTCAGGCTTTGTAACCTCTCCTTCCAGAAATGAAATGTTTCCTCAAATCATTTCTTTTCTTTGTGCATTTACATTACGCATTTAAATTACACAATTTACATTATGCACTTAAATTCCGCAATTAAATTCAGCACTTACATTCTTGCAATTTACATTTATGCAATTTGGATTTCCCTCCCCTCCTTCTAAATGCTGTTCTTCTAGGATGTCTTGAGGGTGTTTATTTGGTTTTACATCTTTCTTACACCCTTGGATAGACTAGAGATCAAGTTTTTTATCGATTTGCAAATCTGTCCAGAACTTATTCTTCACGCAGCAGTCAGTGTTTGATTTTTCTAAAAATATATAAAAATCATTTTTAAGTGATTATTTTTGGAGAAGGTGCAGAACTTATATATACATCTGTATAAAATTTATTGAGTCCACTGGTTGCACCGTTTGAGATCTATGAAGTGAAAACCGAGCCTCAAACTTTTTGGTCGAAATTCCTGACCTTCTGTATTGCTTGATTTTTCATTCTTATTCTGCAAAGCTTTATGAGGTGATTTTTGGTGGAGTGTTTCATGACTCTACTTCTCAAAGTTACAAAAATTCCCAAAAATTTTAGAGCAACATAAACTCATCAACCACCTGTTCTAACTGAGGACAATTTCTGAAAATCTGCTTTAACTTTTCTGAAAAGAGACTTTGGTATTTTAACTTTATCTCTTTTAGAAAAGAAGTCTTTTGAATTGATTCCTCTTTTGTTTGGACACTTGATAACCAGGATTGTGATTAAAAAACCCCTCATATGATTCATGGTTCTTATCCATGCAAGCTAGGGGTACACATAGTTGTCTAATTGTTCTGGGTTTTGGAGGGTGTGCGAATATGAGAAGCACCAGTTTGAACGAAAATATTTGGGTGCTTTAGATTTTTATTGCAAGAGTGTTTGGAGTACTTTGAGTGGGGGAAATTTTATTTGGGATCATTCACCCCCCCTCTGATCGCCATTTCGATCTTTCAAAGCTCAACCTAATGTTGAAAAAAATCCCTGAAGTGAGCCATCATGAAGATAGTAACTGTATCCTTGAAGTGAGCCATCTTAAAGATGATAACCCCATCAAATATTTACGCTCATAATTTGATGTTGAGAAGTTGGAACACCCAGACTCTATCGTTGTGGGAAATCATTAGGAGCTCGAAGAAATTAATGAAGAGATTTCCACTAATTGTGGATTTAGGAGAGTTGTAGAAAAGAAAGACTATAATTGTCGATATATATTTCGTCTCAGAAATGGCTAAACACTTGAGTTGGAACTAAGACCAACGTCCATGGCAGAGTACTAGAAGCTCTCAAATTGGGTCAAATAGAAAGAAGCAATTGAGAAAGAATTGTGCATGCTTAATAAATGGATAGTATTCAATCATGTTGACCAAACACTTCCTAAAGTGTTCCATATAGGATCAAAATGGATTTTCATCCAGAAGAGAAATGAAAATAACAAGGTGGTGAGATATAAAGCGTGGCTTGTAGCATAAGGGTTCATGCAGAGACCCGACATCGATTATAATGAACTCACTCTTCTATAATGAGTGGAATAATGTTCCAATACTAGATATCAATCGCACCTAGCTTAAAATTATCAGTGCAGTTGATGGATATTGTGACCACATATTTATATGGATCACTAGATATATATATTTATACAAGAGTCTCTAAAGGAGTCAAGATTCCAAATCATTGTAAAGAAATTCACAACATGTATAACATCAAACTGCAGAGATCACCATACGTGTTAAAACATTTAGGGAGAATGTGGTAAACCAACCTAGTGAGTTCCTCCTGAAGAAGTGATACTCCAATAATGATGATTGTCCTTGTGTATTCATAAAAAAATCTCAGAATAGATTTTGTATCATCTCAGTCTATATTGATGATCTGAATATCATGAACCACAAAGGAGATAAAGGAATCAAGTTCTTACCTTATGATATAGTTTGAGATGAAAGATTTGGGTAAAATCAAATATTGCTTAGGCCTGCAGCTGTAGCATTCCCTAGAAGAAATTTTTGTATACCAGTTTACAAAAATCTCATTGTTTGAATTCCCCTAGTAGTAAAATCCCTTAAAATAGATAAAAACCCTTTCATATCAAGGATAAAAAATGAGAGTCTTTGGACCTGAAGTCCCATACTTAAGTGTTATTGGAGTACTTATGTATTTTGTGAATTGCATAAGACCTGATATTGCATTAGCACTAAATTTGCTAGCTAGACACAATACAGCTCTAACTAGAAGACATTGGATTGGTATCAAGACTTTACTTAGATACCTCCAAGGTACTCATGATCTTCGCTTATTTTATCGGAAGGATCAAGACTTGACTATGATGAGATATACGGATGCTGGCTATCTATTTGATCATCACAGTGTCAAATCTTAGACTAGGTTTGTGTTTCCCTACGGTGGTACAACCGTTCTTGATGGTCTTTTAAGCAGACCTTGGTAGCTACTTCTATCAACTACTAAAAGATTATAGTTTTACATGAAGCCTAATGTGAATGTGTTTGGCAAAGACGTGTAATTATCCGTATCCAGAAGTCATGTGGCATTAATGCCATCAATACCCTCACAATTATTTGTGAAGCTAATGCTACTTGTGTTGTACAAATGCAAATGGGTTATGTAAAGAGTAATATCATGAAGCATATTACTTCTAAACTTTTCTATCCTCATGAACTTCAGAAGAATAGTGAGGTAAAAATCTTGCAGAGTAAGTCATGCGAAAATCTAGCGGATTTATTTACCAAATCTTTGCCAACATGTCAACTTCCAAAGATATGTTCATGGCATTGGAATGAGATGACTCTGGGATATATAAAATTCAAGGGGAGTAAATCTCTGAACTATGACCCTTAGCATGATACTAAAGATATCACTTTAATCCATAAGATTATAGCTTACTCTTTTTCCCTTTGCGAACTCACGTGAAGTTTTTAACGAGGCAATAAGTGTAACATAGTGTGCAATTGCATTGTACACTTTTCTCCATTCTTTTTTCTCATTGGGTTTTTGTGAGGAGGTTTTTATTAGATATATGCATTATGCGGTATTTGTCCATAGGGAGTGTTAGTAAGACTCTTGATCCTAGTTATTTAAATACGTTTTGACTCTATTGTTGTGCGTGCATCTAAATTTATCTTTAATGAGTTTTTTACTATAAATATAGCACTCTATTGTACAAGAGAATTAATCTAACCAAAAGAGAAGTAGTTTTGCTTCCCTGTGGTAGTAGTCTTCTTACTACATACATCACGCTTCTAACAAAAAGAGCAGTTTTGCTTCCCTGTGAAGGTCAATATATCTATAGATTTGATTGAGCAAATAAAAAAGTTTAAAATTTTTGAAAATTTTAGAGAAGGGTTTTGAGACAATTATTCAGCTCTCAAAAAATTTTAGATCATGATACACTTGAGCAAATGTATAAAATTCTGATAAGGTTACTGTCTCAGTTATGTCCACTCTGTTTTTGATTTTTTAAGGTTAACAAATGAAGGTCAATTCTTTTGAAAATTTTCTGTGTGATCCTACACTGCTAAAGATTGTACTATAAATTTTTCAGAGCATGATCAAGCTTGTACAATTTTATAAAAATCTGAAAGTGTTTCTGCCGAAATTATAAAACGTCTTAAAAATTCAGTTTTTCAACAAATTTTCATAGAAGATGACTTTATTAAGGGTTGTTGGGCTAAATTTGGTAAAAAAAGCCAAATTTTGGTAAAAAAAACTCAAGATTTCAGCAAGACCAAAATTTCCAAAATTAGTGTAGCAATTTTAAAAAATTTATTCGACCAAGATTTTAAATGTTATCTCTAACCGAAATCCTAAATCTCGACCAATATTTCTTCGGAATGACTTGTGATCGGATGTTCATTTTTTCGGACGCTTGCAACATTTTTTCCCACGTGTGAAACATTTTCTTCCTACGCGTGCAACATTTTCCTTCGATAACAGTAGAAATATTCGCGGAAAATAAAATATTGCAGACGTTGAAAAGAAATATTACAGGCGTGAAAAAATATGTTACGCGACGTGTTCGAGGGAATAAACAGCGGTCGATCGTCCATCGCTAATATCACCCTTATTTCTTCGTCCAATCCACGTGCCACGTCACCCTCGCCCTCCACGCGCACCAAGTCCAACCTACGGACAGGCCCGTTGCAATCCCACCCCTCGGACCCCCACCAATGGTCCAGATTCCTCTATCTCCAGTCCCGCTTTGACCCGCCTCCCGCGTGTCCCCTTCCGTTTGCGTGGGCGCCCGCCCAACCGATCCGATCTGAAAAACCGATAAAAAAAATCTGCAAAATAATGCTACTAAAAAACGCATTTTTCCATTCCAGCTCCTCCCAGTGGGCGCCCGTGCGGCTACCAGTCACCCCACGATTCGATCACCCCCGGAGCAGGAACCCTCTCGATTTCGATCGGAGGCGGCGCGGTGTGATGAGGAAGCGGGAGAGGGAGAACCCGTGCGGGATCTGCGGCCACTACCACAAGTACGAGGAGGGGGAGGTCTGTGGGGTGTGCGGCCACCGCCCTCCGGCGGCCGCGGTGGGGGTGCCGAGGCGGGACTCGGCGTTCCCGTCGGAGATCCTCAAGGAATTCCTCTTCCTCGGCAGCTACGACAACGCCTCCCGCTCCGAGCTCCTCAAGACCATCGGCATCTCCCACATCCTCAATGTATGCTTGCTAATATGCTTTCGCGTACATGGATGCAATGCTTCCCTGTTATGCTCTGGTCGATTCGATTAGGTTTGATTGCGCCGGGTTGGGTTCTAGGGTTTGGTGCTGAGCTAAAATAAAAACTAGTCCTTTTTGGTGCTTGTTGTTTTGGTAAGTAATAGAGGTGTTAATCAGTCTGCATGCGTAGTGATGGAAGTGCAGTTCTACGGTTCGGTAGCTTCCTGTGAATTCCCTGAAGCGTGGTTTTAGGGTCTGTGTGGGCTATTTTGTTCTCCAACCAGTAGTGTGTCGGCCTTTTGCCGGGAGAGGCTGGGGAACTTGCGCTTTAGGATTTTGGCAAGAAGTAGATGGTGAATTTTTTATAGTGATGAATCTTTTGTTAAGTTTTTAATAGAAATTGACGGTGATAAATGAGATGAGATATGGAGTATTTTGATATTGTCAGTTTCTAGTTCTAGCATCCTGTCGTACTGATTGTTGAGGGTGATGGGCGGCAAATGTTCTGCAATATTTCTATGTTGTCTGCTCATAGAATGTTCGAAACCTTCTTGTGGGGTTAGATGGATGCCTGGACTAGAGTGTTCTAAGCTTTTTCACACAAGTAGGAATATCTGAGGGGACAATAAGTTTGCGGAATCACTACTTTGCATACACACGCAAGGATTTCTAGTTATTTGAGCTTCTTTGTTTATTGGGAGGGACTAATGTGGCCACTTTTGGAAAGAAGAGAAATTGACAAGATCTTACAATTTACTTTTGGTTTGTTCTTGAATTGTTGTGGACAATCCGGGTCTATTTGCAGGTGTGCCGCACGAAATTGGGTGTAACAGTATGTTTGGGTTTTGCATGTTTCCAAGGTTTCTTGAGTTGTTGGTTTGTTTGCATAACTCACATATGCATTGTTGACTAAGTTTGATTTGTTATGTTTTAGCATGCAAGATTTGAGGGGACCGTGCTTGCTGAATATTTTGTATCTGTGTGGCTTGGTTTCATGTATTTTTCTGGTGCTCTAGAGATACCGACTGGAGTTACCATTTTAGTTAATAGCTTCTGTATTCAGAAACATTAAATATCTGGAAACAAATAGCCTTACATGCTTTTAAAAATTGTTGGTGACGAGTTCAGTTTAGCACTTGAAAGATGTTGACAGGTAAAATTATATCAAAACAAAAATAGCCCAGTGGCCTAGTGGCGGGCAGGCTGTTTAACCTCCCAACCCACCTGGGTTCGAGCTCCTGGCCAACTTTACTGAATGCAGGAGAGCACAACATCCGGACCCATAGTTACCAAATTCACTATACCCACCCCGATTTTTTTTATCGAATAAGTAATCTACAAGTTGATTCGCTGTATGAAGTACCAGTTCGCTGTGGAATTTTCAATTTTGGAAGAAAAGCTCGTACTCTGTACTGCAGCCCAAAACCTTGATCTGGACATCCAGGCATGCCACATTCCTAGTTACTAGGGTCCACCCTACTGATCACCAGCTGAACACCATTGAGCCCTGCACCCAGTCTTCCAAGAAACAAATGATGACTAGTTATTTTTTTTCTTTTCTCTAGAAAAGCTGGCACAGACCAGACTCTTGTGGTCTTTAACCTGAGGATATGGGTTGGTAGAAAATTGGAGCTAGCCTGTGTAGGTACAGATGTCAACTGTTGTACCTGTGGTCCAGCTGTTAGTTTCCACTGAGCAACATGAACAATTAGGACTGAACTCCGATGGATGATGACATGCACTAGATGTTTCAGGACACCAAATCTCCATTGTCACTCGGCGATAGATGGAGAACAATGCCGTTAGAACTGAGCTAAAATTTGAAATTCTATTCCTTCCATTTAAGTCAAAAGGGTTGCTTCTATATTTATTGATAAACCTTTTCTCTGTAATTGGGTGACAAAGGTTTGCTCCTGCTTCTGAACATTACATTTGGAAGTAAGCCAATATTCCGGTATGAAGCTTGCTATTGCATGTGCCAGCGAGTCAATGACAGCCATAGTTACTGAATTCGCTGAAACCCCCCGCGAATTGCGAACCATATTCGTCGAACCCGAACTGGTTTAGGGTATGGGTTTCATCTTCATTGTGGCCATTAGAAAAAAAGTGGCGAATTGTGAACCCGAATCGTGTACCGCGAGTCGGACAAACCACATTTTTGGCGACTATGATGACAATTATGCACACAATGGCCAGCTAGCCAGTGTCTGACATTGGACTGATCCTTTTAGACGCGTCATCTGAAACTTTGCAAATATTCTTGTTCTATTTGAAAGTTAAATGATATTTTACAAGGCTCTTTACCTGGCAGACTGTACCTTTATGCCAAAGCCTTTACCGGAATTCATTCACTTATCACTGCCTTCAAGACGACAAGATTTTGCAGTTTGATGATGCAATCCAGTTTCTAGGTATGCATTCTGTTGTCCTTCCAGTATTTTAGCCTCCAACATTTTCTGTTGTTCTATCCTGCAAGCTTGGTGGTATTTGTTGCTTTGGCAGACATTCATTATATTTTAGCATAACATTCACTCAGAATCTTCCAATGTAATAGTATGGCTTTCATAATACTGTTAAAACTCATGTTCTGTAGATAGATACCCCTATGATTTTTGCTGCTGCTGCTGCTCTCTCTCTCTCTCTCTCTCTCTCTCTGATCATAGGTTTATCTGGTTCTCAACCTGCTGAACATAGGTTAATCTGGTCCTCAGTCGATCATCCTATATCTAATAGTTTTATTATTTTTAACTTCAGAACAATGCGAGAGGGATAAAGCACGTGTTTTAGTCCATTGCATGTCAGGGAAAAGTAGGTGTGTACGTATATGTGAATTCTCGTTGGCAGTTATTATTGTCATATTGCTGGGACTGGTTTGACCAATGTTATTAAAACACATTTATCAGGTCAGCGGCATTTGTAATAGCCTTCTTGATGAAGTCGAGAGGGTGGAGACTTGCACAATGTTTCCAATGGGTGAAAGAACGGAGACCACAAGTGCAACTGGCTGATGGTAACATTATACCCTGTACAAACTTTTGCTGATATTCAAGATGATTAATTCTCACAAACTAGAAAAAAAATAAAAACACTGAATTGCACATAATTATTCTATGCAAAATGAAATTTATTGTAGTAGTTGATCTCATACAAATCCAATTTCTGCACTGGAAGAGAAGTGAAATCTGGACGCCCTGATTGGAAACACCAGATTTACAGTAACGTGGTAACAAGTAACATGAATTTTCATGGTATACTGTTAAGAGGGAAATATGAGGCAAAGTATATTCTAAATTGCTCGTATTTAGAGGATTTTGGTGCAGCTAAGGTAAAGCTACCACCTCTTATCAGTTTGCTAGTTAAGAGGGAAATATGAGGCAAAGTAAAGCTACCACCTCTTATCAGTTTGCTAGTTAAGAGGGAAATATGAGGCAAAGTAAAGCTACCACCTCTTATCAGTTTGCTAGTTAATGAAAGCATGGAAAGGAAACAACCATGTCAGCCAGTGAATAGTTGAGCTAATATGCAAAATGAAGTTAGTAGGTGAGCTACTATGAAACCTTGCATTTTTAAACTAAAGATAGCCTACATACTTTGCCCTAGCATATTTGGATAATTGAATAATAGTATGAATAAGTATGAAGCAATCAGAAATTCAGAATACAACATCATGGGCTAAACATAAGTGATCGACCTGTTTTCTACAGCGGCCCAACAGCAGTTGATTTTGTATGAGCAGAAGCTTTTTGGTTCCAATGTTGGCATGCCAGCTCAATCTTTTGCTCCAACAGATTCGTTCCCTTCACTTGGATTTGGCTTTCCAAAACTGTCAAGTGACATCCAGGTGCCTACCTTTAACCAACAGGCTCCAGCATCCATATTTGAGCGTGTCAGCCCAAACAACTTCCCTAGTAATTTTACTTTTGGGGCTGAAAGAACTTCCGAAGTGAAGCTTCCCGATAGCAATAACTTTGGTGTGATCAACTCAACTGGGAGTGATAGCATGATGGACAGCTCCTAGGATGTATTTGCAATGATATGAAAGGAGCCAACTACAAATTAGTAAGATTTCTTGGGATGTTTTAGATTTCTGAGAAGGAAAGTTGCATTTTTTGTACAAGGATGTCATGGTATGTACAAGCATTTTGACCATTTATATTGTGCGTTTTAACAGACATGTATGCACTTTTTATCGAACTTTTCGAGTGTAATTCAACTAAACTGAAATTACGCTAAAAAGTTCGACTAAAAGCTACGCATGTGCTTGTTAAAATGTACAGATTTTTGGCTCTGAAAGTATAACTCAAAGTCTATACAGGGTGGTTGTAATCATCCAGAATATTGTAGCATCAAGAATGGTTGTAATCATATACTTGAATATGGCTTGCAGAGTTGTTTGCCATCTGTGACTTTTTCTGCCAAGTTGTGAGCTGTTTGTATCGAGCTGCTTGGATTCTTTTTCCTCCATTCTTCATGGTACCTGTCCCACAGCTTTCTGAATACTAATATGTGAATACATCGACTAAAACTGAACAGAACCATGCAGGAGCAGGACTGGCATTCCGCCTCGGTATTTGTTGTGTGGACGATTATATGTTTTTCGTAATATATTCATTTATATTTAAAATTGACAATGAACGTAATTATAACTGACTGAAACCGATGTATTCGCAAAGATTATGATAATTCGTTGACTTGTGAAACTTGATTAGTCATCGTACATATTACCCTTATAGTTTATACATCGCTTATACGACAAATGCTATGGGGATCAGTACGCAACGTAAAAACCAAGTAATAGTGGCAATGATGGAACAAGAGCTGTTTTATTAGTTCAACGGGAAAACAGCTGACTAATCGTTCGAACAACTAAATGCACTTCTGACTAATCGTTCGAACAACTAAATGCACTTCTGAGCATATTAAAACCAAATTCGATGCATTCGAGACGACGCCGTCACGTGCAAGAGGGAAAAAATCGGCTGGTTACCGCAGGTTACTGGCCGTATCGGCTTGGACCGGTAAAATTTAAATTTAAAATTATAGCAAAAAGGTGTAACCACGTTTTTGTTTGCAAGCTAGTAAAAGTATTTGACCTCAGGTGATAATGAAAAGAGATTGTTTGGAATGAAAAAACAACATGAAAGCTTTCTTGTCAATCGATTTCTTTGTACCTTTTTATTCCTTGATTCCATATTCCCTGCATGCTGCCACTTCATGTGCCCTTCAAAGCAGTGTGAGAGAGAAACAACACAGAGTGCGAGAGAGAGAAAGAGAGAGAGAGAGAGAGGGTAAACAGTGGTAGAAATCCCGAGACTCTCATGAGTAAATCTCCATCCAAAGACATTTATCTTCTGTTTTCAGTACAAATTCTCTCATAGGTATAAGATGTAAAGTAACATATCCGTTCAAGACCTTCTAGTTGAGGCATTTATTGTGTACTTAGTTATCTGTTGTCATTTTCTGAAATTCTGGGAGGTGGTATATTTGTACCAATTTGTTGTCATTTTCTGAAATTTGTGTTCAAGGCTGAAAACAACGGCCTCAGATGAAGAAATTTATGAGGAAGCATGGAAGCACGGCTATATGTTGGGATAGAGTCTGGTTAATCTGCGACAAAGTTTAATTAGAGATAAATTCAGATTAGATTGTAAACACCACTATAAATAAAGGGTGGGTGTGGAGATCCAGGACACCCACAATTTTTTGAGCTACATGGTATCAAAGCTCTAACTTCTAAGCCGCCGTCCCCGATTCGCCGCGCCACTCTACACAGCTCGGCAGTCGAGATCTGCTTGGGCCATCACTTGCCGTCACCTTGCTAGGACCGCCGATGCTCGGATCCACTTGGGAGTGCTGCCACTCGGGCCACCGCCGCGTAGATCCAATCGGTGGCGCCGCCGCGAAGATCCGCTTGGGGGCGCTGCCGCACCATGCGGATCTGCTCGGAGGTGCTGCTTGTCAAGCCGCCGACAATTGGATCCATCGATCGGGGAAGGGTGCCAAGCTCGGTCTTGAGTCATCACGCCATGTGTATCCGCTCGGAGGTGCCAAGCTCATGCTGCCAGTGCTCGGATCGCTGCTTGATCTGCTGATTGAAGGCTTCATCGAGAGAGAGAATCATACGGGAGAAGGAAAGAAAGGAGGCCGAAAGAAAAAGATAGGAAGGAAAAAAGAAAGAGGGAAGAAAAGGAAAAAAGAAAATTAAAAGGAGGTATTAGTTTGCTGCTTTTGTTTTTATGTGTATCAGAGGTGCTATATTTGTGTTGTGCGTAGACATTGATACTTGAAAGATTGTCATGATCGTGGAGATTCATGTGACACAATCGTGGCTGCTTTTGTTTTTATGTGTATCAGAGGTGCTATGTTTGTATTGTGCGTAGACATTGATACTTGGAGGATTGCTATGATCATGAAGATACATGTGATACAATTTTGTGAGCATTGCTCTAGTTGTTCGAACGAGATGACTCCGGAGGAGATTGAGGATGTAGGAAAGCAGAAGGAGGATGCTGTTATGAAGGTAGCTGGAGAGAAGAGGAGGGCGATTGTTGAATCGACTTCCTCACTAGTCACACAAGGTGACATGAGAAGCATATTATAGGAGCTTTTAGTGATAGGTATGATTGGCCCGAGGGTTGGTACAAGATCATCCGAAGTGAAGTTGGAGTTGATATCGAATGATGTGAAGTTGGAAGGGAGTAAGAATTTCGAAAGTTGGTCAAGAAGGGCTCTGCTAATTATAAGGACCAAGGGGTTGCAAGAGACTTGTGTTGAGCCTATAGACAAGACAAACATGTATTGGAGGATGTGGAACACTACCAACTCTGTGGTGGTGGCTTGGTTGCTGACTTTGATGTCTTCATCTATCGTTCGGATGGTGGAGACGATGCATAATGTAGTGAAGATGTGGAAGACATTGAGCAACATGTACTCTAAGGTAAGTAATGTGATGATGATGATGATGGTGAAGGTTCAGGGCAAGGTGGAAGCCCTAAAACATGAGAAGACTGTCTAGGAATATGCTAGTGAATTGCAATAGCTATAGACAAACATGGATCACTATGATCCACTGCAATTAACATGTGCTGATGATGTTGAGGTTGGCAAATTATGGCTTCAATACAGGCGGGTGACACTCTTCCTAAAGGGTTGAACCCTGAATTTGAGAGCATGAGAGCTGACATGTTTCACTTGGAGAATCTACCCACTACGGAGGAGGCTATTTCAACTATGGTGCAGGAGGAAGCTCGATTACGAGTGATGGGAAGCAACAACCCAGTAAGATTTGCCTATGTTGTACCAGATGAAAGGGAGTGCTACAACTGTGGGGTAAGAGGTTACCTGAGTCGTATTTGTCCTCTCTCACGGTATGGTAGAGGTCAAGGTGGATATCATGGTGGTCATGGTGATCGTGGAGGCTGAGGAGATAGTCGGGACTTGAATATGTACATCTAGACCCTCTGTGTATACCGCTCTAGTCCAAAATCATGCTAGTGCACAAAGTGGCAACATAGATGAAACATCATAAATAAATAAATAAATAGATGTTGACCTTATGGTTGATATGGCATTTATTAGGCCTCATAGGACTCAAGCACTAAATGAGATAACTACAATGGAACGAAAATAAACTCGAGTGAAACCGATCGACTTGTCACAGGCAATCGACAAGGTACAAGACCTATGGCTCAACCTCATCACAAAACTCCTCCAAGGCAAGTGTAGATTCCTCCAGTTCCTCAATTGGATGGTAATTAATGCAATGGTGAGTAGATAAAGTACTCCGCAAGTTCTGCAGATAGAATACAGAGTCTAATTTACTATATGCAAGGCTTAAACAAAGGATATGTCTTTAGAGTTTATTTTGCACAAAGCAGTATTTATAAAAATAAGATAAAAGTATTGAAAGAGAAATTTAAAACAATACAATAATAATGATTTAACAAGAAGTTTCACTGAGTTTCACAAAACTTCACGTAGCCTAAACCAATTATTCACACAATCAATCTTCCTAGTTTTATTTTATGAAAACTACCTTTTGTGTGAAATCCCTGAGCATGTCCATGATTGTGAGCATGTCTATTCGAATAGATCTGGTAAACACTCTGCAGAACTTGTACTGGTTTACCCACAATATATGGTCAATGTCATGGTCTAAGTATATTTCCTTGGATGTGAGACCCAGAGGGTCATAACAAAGATGTTAAGAAACTCCACCCCAACAATTGGCCCTCCTGATAATCTACTTACACTCTTATTCCGACACAGTGAATATTCATGCATAGTGAATAGGCATAGGAGTATATTATTGCATTTCAGAACGAAAACCATCCATGATGTGGAAAGCACCAAGGTTCAAAATCCCGATGAAATTTCGGAAATTTTGGGCGCGGATGAGATTCCAAATCCTGATCAAATATTTAAAAAAAAAATCAAATTGCTACAGCATTTTCAGAAATTTCGGTGAGATTTCAATAAATTTCTTTGAAATCTCAGTAATTTTGATCGTATTTTGACTTTTTTGTACCGAATTTGGGTCAATAGCCCTTAAGAATGTCATCTTCCATGAAAATATTTGAAAAAAAAATTGAATTTATGAGATATTTTATAAAAATAATAGAAACGTTGTTAGATTTTTATAAAACTTTACAAACTTGATTATGCTTTGAAAATTTTGTGGTACAATATTTAGCAGTCTAGGATCATACAATTTTTTTTCAAAAGAATTGAACTTAATTTGTTATCTTTAAAAAATAAGAAACAAAAGGAACATAAATGAGACAGTAACCTTGTTAGAATTTTATAAATTCGCTCAAGTTTGATCATGATCTAAAGTTTTTATGAAATTTAAGAATTGCCTTAGAACCCTTCTCTAAAAGTTTTAAAAATTATAAACCTTTTTTTGTTGCTCAATCAAACATATGGAAGCAATACTTGTACTCAGCCAGGCATTTATGAGGATAGTAGCACTGTAAGAATTTTTTAAAATTCCTCAGGCTTGATCAATGAAAATTTTATGGAAATATTAGTGATACTTTGGGATTATGTAGAAAAAGTTAAAAAATGTTCTAACATGGTTTAAACAATCTTTCATTCAGATAAAATTTTCCTATCATCATTTTATTAGAACAGTAGCATTGTTTGAATTTTTAAAAATACCTTTGGCTTGATCATCATCTAAAAATTTTATAAGAATATTATTGATGCTTTAGAACCATCAAAAGTTTTTTCAAAATATTCTAACATGGTTTGGATCATTTTTTATTTGATTGAAATTTGACGGTCAACCTCTTATGAGGACAGTAGCACTATTAGAATTTTTAAAAAATTTCTCAATCTTCATCATCATCTTAAATTTTTATGCGAACATTAGTGATGTGTGAGGACCATCTAACAAATTTTCAAATTATTCTAACATCGTTTTGACTATTTTCACTCGGTTAAATTTTGCTGATTTTGTTTCAAAATTTTTGGATTTCAAATTTTATTTTTTAATTTTGACTAGATTTAATCTGAAATTATAGGATTTTACCAAAATTTTGAATTTTGCTCATTTCCAAGATGTGAAACAAAAATGAAATTTCGACCCTTGGTTGTCACATAGCCACCACACCATCCACTTGCACACGCAGTCTAATCTATAACCTGAAGATGCTAATGTGGAAATTCGATAACTTACTATGCCAAGTTCTTCCTATTAGAACATATGATTGTATGATTGGGGCTCAGTTCAATGGCGCGCAAAGTTAAATCCTTAATTGTCCAAGGCGAGACTTCCCAATACACTAAGGCTACACATAGAACCACATAGTTCCACACACAATCCATCACATATAGCCTTCCACAAAGTTATATCACTTGTCCAGTCTAAATCATTAACCACCCTTGTTGATTATCACAAAGCATCTAGCTAGATTTCCAAACAGTTTTTCCATAGTCATTGATCAAGTGTAATAGTGCCATTCAAATGACATCAATATCCCGTTATGGCTAAGCATCACCCTACACTAACCATCCCCCGTTGGTGTTACAATAGTTACCAACTTACTTAATGATCGTAAGGTGATAAGGAATTATGGTATACAATCAACAAGGTAGAATGATAACAAAGGGCTGCATAACAACTTCTAGAAATAACAAAATATTTAATAATTAAAGTAGCATGCAATAATTTAAAATCACATAATTTTTGTAAAACTAGGTGCAATATGATCGAAGCACACAACTTGCCTTGAAATAGCTCTAGTCCCATCCTTGAACAAATTCTTCTCCTTCGTAAGCTTCTAGGGCGATAACGTCTACGCGAAACGAGCGACAATAAATAAATAAACAACAAAATAGAGGCACAACAAAACTTCAACAATCAAATTAAATACTTAGGAGGGTAGAGCTCAATTTTAGATAAATTTAGAAACTTTAACAGACTCATTTAGAGTTTGTAGAGGGAGAATAGGCTTTCGAAAGATTTGTCGAGAGAGCAAATACTGGAAAAAGGAGATATAAAGGAGAATATTTCAGGAATATTCATCCGACTAACTAACAGTTGGGACCCATGGTCTACATATTGAGTCTATGGACATGGGTTCACGGGTCTATGATGAACTCAGTTCACGGCTAGGCTGAAGTGGGGTCCACATGTCATAGACATGGCCCACAGTGGACCGAGTCTACACAAATCCTATTTAGGGTTGCAGTGAGGTGGTGGCTTGCATGGCGACAGTGCTTGCGTGGCGTTGAGCTAGTATTGAAGTGGCGTCCATATTGGTGACATGTTAGCAGTTGCGCGTAGGAACCAATGGTCATCATCGGCAGCGCTCCGGTGGTTGGCAAAACGGGGAAGGCTCAGGTCTGGGCAAAAGAGCTACAACGAACATGATGACGTGGTCCAAATTCACTGACCTCGGTAACCTCGTGATGTAGTTGGCTTAGGCTTTTATACATAGAGGGGGCACGTTGGCGTGCTTATCGTGGACCTTGAGTGGCGGTGGCGCACATATTCTGTGGAGAAGATAAACAGTTTCTAGACATTTGCATCCTACAGTCCATATACACAGTTTGTAACTATTCAAATAGTTGATGAGACTTCTCAGCTTTTTAGGGTGTAGGATCTATAGGGTGCACACCATCTATTGCTTTTATTCTCGATCTTGCATGTCCCACCATTTCTGGTTAATTTTCTTTCAGTTAGTTTTATCATCGACCAATTCAAATGCACTATCTTATTTGTTGAGGACTCTTGTCTGTTTCAGTAGAAGAGAAATAGAAAGAGAATTGGGACTGGATTCATACGTAATGGACTGTGGTATGTTGATCATGTGGATATAGCACTGGCTGTGGTTGCAAGAGAAGTCAAGGAAGATGTTTTTCCGCATCATCATCATTTGAGACATTCTTCATTTGAGAGTTTGAGATTTATCTTGAGTTGTTTAATAAAATAGATAAGAGTAAACTTGTGTGTGATGCTTGTGAGTTTCGAAAGCATATAAAAAGCATATACGATCTACTTATAGCAGTATTAGTCTTCAGAGTTCTGAAACTTTTTTTATTAATATATTCTGTTGTTTAGGGTCAATACTAAGTTACCTCTATGAGTGGTTTTAAGTGGTTTGTCACATTCATTGATTGCTATACTCGTACAACTTAGATCTATATGATGAAGAACAAGAGTGAGATCCTTCAATGTTTTCAGAACTTTCATAGGTTGGTGGCTATTTAGTTTGATGCAAAGGTTTGAACTGGTAATCACTACTACAGAACAGGCAATCCTTGCCGGCATATCACTTCCAGTTGGGATAGAGCCGGCAGTGTGAACATATCACTGCCAGTCCGAAAGTTAAGCCGAGGGGGAGAACTTATCACTACCGGTTCGTGGAACCAACCGGTAGTGATAACCAAATATCACTGCCGGTTTATATCTAAACCCAGTAGTGATATATCACTACCGGATCTTCTATCAACCGGTAGTGATATATCACTGCCGGATCTTCTATCAACCGGCAGTGATATTGGCATTTTCACTGCCGGTTCAGTGATATTTATTTTCCCGCGCAATCCGAGCTTATCACTACCGGTTCTACGCAGAACCGGCAGTGATAAGTCCTTTATATATCTGGCCGTCCCTTCCCCCGACTGATTGAGCATAACAGAGAGGCGTCATTGCTCCATTTATTGTGACGAATTGCTGCTGAAAAATTATATTAAAATTCATATCTATTTCTCTTCAAGGTTAGTAATTTGATCTACATTATATTTGTAGTTGGATTTTACTTTATAGATTGCTTTATATTTTGATAATTACAATTCTTATTCATTTCAATGATTTAGTGGATTTTTAAATAGTGAAAATGGCTAGATGAATTTTGCAATAATGAAAATTGCAAGATACATTTTTAAATCTAATTATTTACAAATATATTGTGTACTTTCAATTATATGCTTATTTTCAATTATTAAAGTAATTAAAAAATTGCAACATTGATATTATCAATTATGAAAGTAATTAAAAAATTGCTACTTGGATATTTTTAATATAGTAAAAATATATCCTAATTATTTACAATTATTTTCAATTTTGTAAATAATAAAAATTGCCAGATGGATATTTACATAATGAAAAAAGGTTGATGTTGCTCAAATTTTGAAATAATAAAAAATTGTTAGATGGATACTTACATAATGAAAAAGGTTGATGTATTTTAATATAGTCAAAATATATCCTAACTATTTACAATTATTATTTTTAAATAATAAAAAATTGCAAGATGGATATTTACATAATTAAAAAAGTTTGATGTATTTTAATATAGTAAAAATATATCCTAGGTATTTACAATTATTTTCATTTTATAAAATAATAAAAAATTGCTATATGGATATTTACATAATGAAAAAAGGTTGATGTATTTTAATATAGTCAAAATTGCTACATGGATTTTTAAATCTTATCATTTACAATTATATTGTTATTTGCAATTATATACTTATGTGATGTTTGATTTAATTAATTGTAGATGGACCAAAGGTGGATGTATGACATAGACCGTTGCGGCGCAGAGTTCTTTAATGGTGTGACTTGTTTTGTAAACGCGGCTGTGGCGCACAAGTCGAAGAATCTGGCGGACTATATGTATAGTCCATGCGTTGATTGCAAAAATGAGAAGCCGTTTTCTACCATAGAGTCGATACGTGCACACTTGCTTCGAAGGGGTTTCAAGCCTGGATATACCTGTTGGACCGAGCACGGTGAAGATGAGATTGTACATGAAGGGCAACACATTGCTGAAATGACGGAGATAACGATATGACGGCGGTCGAAGATACGTTTGTCGATAGCCACGACAACGATCTGGATCAAATGTTGTGTGATGGGGAGGGGGACTTCATGAGTGAAAGAGAGTTTCAAAAGTTCCAGCGTATGGTAGAGGACTCCACAACACCATTGTACCCGGGCTGCAAGGGGGAGCAAAAAAAAACTGCATACCGTGCTTACACTACTGCAGTTGAAGGCAAGCAATGGTTGGTCCGATAAGAGCTTCACTAAGCTGTTATGTCTCTTGGGAAACTTGCTTCCAGGGGGTAACGTGTTGCCTACAATTACGTACCAGGCCAAGCAGGTTGTCTGCCCGTTGGGACTGAAAGTACAAAGAATACACGCATGCCCAAACGATTGCATGTTATATCGCAATGAGTTTGCAGACTGGGATACATGTGCTGTTTACAAAGCAAAGCGGCATAAGGGCAACGATGATATTCATAACGATGATGTCGGGGTGGAGCATAAGAAGAAGAGATCCCCCTGTAAGGTGGTGTGGTATTTCCCTATAATCCTCCGTCTGAAGCAATTGTTTGCGAACAAAAGGCATGCTCAATTGCTACGATGGCACACCGAAGAGCGTAAGAAGGATAGAATACTCAGACACCCTCCTGATTCTGTGCAATGGAGGAACATCGACAGAAAATATAAGAAGCACTTTGCATATGATGTGAGGAATATAAGGTTCGGGTTGAGTACGGATGGGATGAATCCTTTCGGTAACATGATAGTCGTCACAGTACTTGGCTGGTGACTCTATGTATCTACAACCTTCCTCTTTGGCTTTGTATGAAACGAAAGTACATTATGATGCCACTACTGATCCAAGGGCCCAGGCAACCTGGCAAAAATATCGATGCGTACCTCAAACCATTGGTTGAAGATCTTCTAATATTGTGGAACAATGGAGTACGGGTATGGGATGAGTACAAAAGAGAGAACTTTATCCTACGCGCATTGTTGTTCGTAACCATTAATGATTACCCTGCCCTTGGTAACCTGTCAGGACAGACGACGAAAGGGTTCAACGGATGCATCCAGTTCTTGGATGATACAGCTAGCCGGTGGCTGAAGAACTGTCGAAAAATGGCTTACATGCGGCATCGTAGGTTCCTTCGCAAGGATCACCCATACCGCAATAATAAGAGAGCTTTTGACGGGGCAAAGGAGACCGCCTTAGCTCCGAAGAATCGCACTAGGAAACAGATATTTGCGGCCATAAAGGATCTTCATATTATTCACGAAAAGGGAGCCGCAGTACATCTATCCCGAGTTCCTGTGATAAAGCTCCTTTGTGGAAAAAGAGATCATTATTTTGGGTGCTACCTTATTGGCAACACTTGGAAGTTCGACACGCAATCGACGTCATGCACATAGAGAAGAACGTGTCTGACAGCTTGCTAGGTATCTTACTAGATATACCTGGCAAAACAAAAGATACCCTCCACGCACGGATGGACCTTGAAGATATGAAACTCAGGAAGGAGCTACATCACGAAGACATGGATACAGGCAAAAAGTATCTTCCCGCAGCCTGCTACACTCTGAGCAAGAAAGAAAAAATTAACATGTGCGAATGCTTACACAGAGTCAAAGTTCCGTCTGGTTACTCTGCCAATATAAAGAGACTAGTCTCAATGAAAGACTTAAAATTAATTGGCATAAAGTATCACGATTGCCACGTGATGATGACACAGATGCTTCTAATTGCAATTAGGGGTGTTCTGCTAGAGAAAGTCCGAGACCCAATTATAAAGTTGTGTTCATTCTTCAACGCGATTTCACAGAAGGCCATCGATCCGTTAAAACTAGATAAGCTTTAGAAAGACGTGGTCCACACTCTGTGCAGGCTTGAGATGTGTTTTCCTCCATCTTTTTTTGATATTATGGTCCATCTCATTGTTCACATTGTGAAAGAGATACAGATTCTTGGTCCCATGTTTCTACATCAGATGTACCTTTTCGAGAGGTTCATGGGGGTTATAAAGAAATATGTTCGTAACTGACATCGGTCGGAAGGCTGCATTGCCGATGGTTGAGGAACTGAAGAGGTCATTGAGTTCTGCGTCGATTATATGGATCTCAAACCAATTGGATTGCCTATATCTCGGCATGAGGGGAGGCTACAAGGGAAAGGGACAGTAAGTAAGAAATCACTCCGTACAACCAATCTAGCTTCATTCACACAAGCACATTTCGTAGTTTCGGGGCAATCAGTTGTGGTGGCCCCGTATGTCAACATGCACAAGAGCATGCTATCCAGAACAAACCCAGGGAAGTCAGA
The DNA here is from genome assembly GCA_036346275.1 of Otatea glauca. Taxonomy (NCBI): domain Eukaryota; kingdom Viridiplantae; phylum Streptophyta; class Magnoliopsida; order Poales; family Poaceae; genus Otatea; species Otatea glauca. Next base: position 24,243,845 of record CM070721.1, on the reverse strand, counting down.
GGGTTGGATCGCGAGAGAGCATAGAGATAACTTCAGCGATTGGTTGCGTAGGCACATGATGCATACAGAGACAGAGTGCGCTCAGTTGAAAGTGTTGGCTCAGGGACCGTCAATTACAATTTGAACATTCCAAGATTGGTTGCGTAGGCACATGATGCATACGGAGACAGAGTGCGCTCAGTTGAAAGTGTTGGCTCAGAGACCGTCAATTACAATTCGAACATTCCAAGGATACGACATAAATGGTTTTACATTTTATACAAGAGCACAAGATAAAAAGAGCACGAACTAAAACATCGGTATCCGTACAGATGCCTATGACAGCAATGAAAATAGGCAAAGCTATTACGGATTCATAGAAGAGATTTGGGAGCTTGACTATGGACCTTTGAAGGTCCCTCTCTTTCGGTGCCAATGGGTCAGACTTCTAGGGGGCGTGAACATTGACAAGTACGGTATCACTACCGTGGACCTCAAACTCGTCGGATACAGGGAAGAACCATTTGTACTTGCTAATTCTGTTACACAAATCTTCTTTGTAACTGACCCAGCTAACAAAGAACGCCACGTGGTTATTCAAGGAAAAAGAAGGATTGTCAGAGTTCATAATGTTGTCGACGAGGAAGAATACAACCAATTCGATGAGCTTCCTCCTTTCGGAGAGGACGTTGACCTAAGTCTCATGGAAGAGAGTGAGAAAGCTACGTACATACGTCGTGATCATAACGAAGGTCGAATCGTAGCTTAGTTGTACAAATATACTTTCTTTTGTATGAACGACATGTTTATTTTCTCATGTGTAACAATTAATGTATTATATGAAGTAATGGATTTGACTGCATTTGTGTGAATTGTTACATTTGTGTGAATTTGTACATTTATGTGAAATTATTTATAGAATTTGTGTCAATTTTTGAAGCATTATTTGATTTATAAAATATTAAAATAGTGAGCAATCTGGTTTTTCATAATTTTAAAACTTAGTCAAAATTAGGGGAAAATATTTATAGAAAATAGTATATGTCCTGCAGTATGCCTCCAAATTTTTTTAGATAATTTGGATCAAATTTGATAGGATTTCAAAAATCCCAAAGCACTCAGCCTTGAAATGAAATAAACTGAAAGTTTCACTTAATTGGGCGGACACCAGCTTATCACTGCCGGTTTCCCCAGAAAACTGGCAGTAGTGTCTATTATTAGTGTCGGTTTGTAGGCTCAACCGGCAGTGATAAGTCCTATCACTGCCGGTTCTACTTAACCCCGGCAATGATACTTAGTATTACTACTGGGTTTGGGTTGGGCCGATAGTGATAAGTCAACTATCACTGCTGGTTCTACTTAACCCTGGCAGTGATACTTAGTATTACTGCCGGTTTTAAGTTGGGCCGGCAGTGATAAGGCCATTATCACTGTCGGCTCTCTTTATGACCCGGTAGTGATATGCTATCACTGTCGGTTCTTGTGGGGACCCGACAGTGATAGTCGACCCCTATAAATATTAAAGGCCGCGCCCTCTCCTGTCACTTGCATCTCCGCCACCTTCACCTCACCTACCTTCGCGCCTTCGATTGCCTTGGGCCTCCCCGCTGCCGCCTCGACCTCCCCGCTGTCGCGTCAAGCTCCGCACCGTCGCATCCCCTCAGCGCCATCCGCCGCATCCCCTCCGTGTCGTCTGCGCCATTAAGGTGAAGCCCTAGGACCCTTTCTCTCCCTTCCCCATGCCCTCCTCCTCTCTCTCGAGGCCGCCGAAGACCCGCCGCCGTTCGCGCTCGCCGGTGGGCTGACCAAGTCGAAGATTCACAAGAGCTCTGATTGCTCTGATTTCAATTGTTGAACAATTTGGAACTGATGTCTGTGTGTATGCAAAATGTTGAATGTGTGTGTGTGAGCATATATATTCTTATTTGTGTGCTTGAATTTGTGTGTGTATGCAAAATGTTGATGTCTGTGTGTGTATGCAAAATGTTGAATGTTTTTCTTGTTGGCTTGATGATCTAGGTATATGTTCAGGTTAACAGTGCTGTGTTATTGAATGAGCTGATTCTTGGCCTCAAATATTTTTGTACAAATTGTACAGCGTAGGTTTTTGCTAAAAGAGCCTAATATGCACATGTTTTGTTTTCTTTACTTACAATTTATATAAGAATAAGATGAATGTCCAGCTAGGGTTCACAGACAAAACATTTGGCTAGAATATCAATAAGAACAACTAATTCTAAGATTCTTTGAATGATGTAATCTGAGTGTGAAAGTATTTGCCTATTTGGTCATAAGCTCTTCTATATGGCGGCTTCACAACAAATTAATTCTATTTTGACTGCTGACTTGAAAAGATCTATACCTTCGATTACTTGTGCATATGATGCTATACATAAACATCTCTAGTTAAGGAGCTCACATGAACATTAACAGATTTACATTTTCAGATCATCTATACGGAAAAAAAACTCGAATAAGTGCAAAATATCACTGGATTAACTTTAAAACACTCTTGGGAATATCCCCTACTTATGCCTGAAATATGGTCTGAATAACTTTAAAACACTCTGTGTTGCTATTTCCATCAAAAGTTCAATACACATATTAATTAAATTTCATGTTACTGTTGGTTGTGACTTGTGACATCTAATTATTTTATTTTCCTAGCTTGATGATAATATTTACCAAGTGTGACTGAGGTTGTACTCATAACTTTTTTATTCGTTGAGAAACAGATCAGATTCAGAAAAAATATTTATATATGTATGTGCAGATCTCCTGCATATGTGTATATATCCTGTGTATATGTATATTTGTGTTCATGGTCAAATTATTCTGGAGCATGTAGATTAAAAAAAAGATGTATATGTGTATGTGTCTTTCAAAGATGTATGTGTATATATCCTGTGTATGTGTATATTTGTGTTCATGGTCAAATTATTCTGGAGCATGCAGATTCAAAAAAAGATGTATATGTGTATGTGTCATTCAAAGATGTATGTTTATAAAGATCAAAAAAATATATATGTGCACATGTTCTTTAAAAATGTGTATATGTCTTTCAAATATGTGTATTAATTTTATTTCTTTGAATTGATAAGTTCGGGAATTGTTATGTATTTGTTGTTGAATTGACAGCACGAAATATCTATACATTATTATTGAGTACTCCCTCTTTGAATAAATATTAGCCGTATTTTAATTTTACAATTTGTGGTGAAATTGAAATTGAGAAAGATAGAAGAGAAAATGACTTAGGTTGAACTACTACTGCCTCTAAGTTTAAGCATTAATGATAATCCATATTAAGCCTTAATGATAATCTATATGAAAACAATCTCGAATAAGTGCAAAATATCACGGGACTAACTTTAAAACACTCGTAGGGATATCTCCTTATCAATCCAAACCTTAGTGTATGTGCCTTTCAAATATGTGTATTAATTTTATTTATTTGAATTGATAAGTTCGGCATCATGAGCAGAAGAATAGTATAGCCAGCAACGCGGCTATACATAGGCTCATATGCTTTTACATCTATGTTCATTCGTTATGTCTATCTTCATTTGTACGTGTCTTTCAAAACTGACCTTGTTCATTTGAAATTTCCGATAAACTGGCTAGGAATGGCCTCTGACCAAGGACAAGTGCCGGAGGGAGTTGGGCCCTCAAATATGGATGAAGGAGGAACAGGTAGCCCGAACCATAGCCCAACGTCCTACCTGAACTTGCAGGATCCTTCCATGGACCAACCTGACGTCACTAACGTAGGCAAGGTAAAGTATTAGTACACTGTGGTTCCCAAAACATTGTAGGCCCAGACGACTAATAAGAAGATCAAATTGCAGGCTCAGACGTCTGATCAACGAAGGCAGCGCGTAAGTCGTGGTCCGAACAAGATGCCTAAGGGACTTTTTAACATAGTAGAGCTCTCAGTAGTTGGGGAACCTGCTCTACCCGAGTCATCGTTGGGGCTGTACAGGACAACATGCGGGGTTCTTGCTAGGGATGATGTGCCCATCAGCTACAGATCATGGATTGGCCGCCGAGGTGACCCATGGGTGGTTCCCAATGACCTGAAGAACTCGTTGTGGGACAAGTTAAAACAAGTGTTCTAGTTCGCCCAAGGGACCGAGCTAGTTGCAAAGAAACGTGCACTATGCATCATGTGCACAGCGTGGAAGAATTGGAAGACGACACTAAATAAGAACTATGTGAAGAAGAATAAAACGCCGAATTTCAACACGTACCCAAAGTTAAGAGAGTTTTGGGAGGACTTTGTGGCGTACAAGAGGTTTGAAGAAGCGCAGATAGTAAGTCAAAGGAACAAGGCAAACGCGGATAAGAATATTCACCCTCACACACTAGGAACAGGAGGGTACGTGAAGAAAATACCAACATAGGATCGGTCCGAAGAAGAACTAACCCGCAAGGGTGTCATTCCTACGACGGTCGCCTTGAGCGAACGATCGAAGCACTGGTTGCTTGGGAGGGGTGCTTCTATCTCGGATGATGGCAGCTTAAGCTTCAGAAGCGATAGAGAGCAGGAAGTGTCGCGCAGAATCACAGATGTTCACATGCAGTCTTCCCAAGGATCTTTCAGGCCACAAAGGGAGAATGACGAGCTAACCGTAGCCCTGGGTAACAAGGAGCATTTAGGTCGCACCCGAGGAGTTGGTTTGGTGCCGTGGAAAGAAGCCTTCCCAGCAGACGCATGGTTGTACAAGCATCCAAAGAGATTAAGGGAAGATCAACTGGACCGTCAAATAAAAGATGCTGTGGCGAGAGCGTTAGAGGAATAGAGAGTGTAACTAGATAAGGCTGTGGAGCAAGCAGTACAAAAAACTCTCAACTCACAACCGCCACTCGGTGAAAGCCCTGAGCTTATCAGTCCTGGTGCTCGTAAGAGCAGCTGTGCATCCACAAGGATTCCGAAAGAGCATGGACTCCATTTTCCTGTGGATGACATCAAAGAACCGACACCGTGCAAGCTACATTTGTTCGTACATGGCATTACCATCAAGGTGGCTGAGGGCAGGGCTTGGCCATGCCAGGAGTCGCAGGTTTTGCACTGTCGCCCAGTACCGTAGAGATTTGCCAGGGTCGAAGTGGACAGTGTAGTCCGCCAATACCGTAAAATGGAGGTAGAGATCCCTAACGAGGACAGGAACAAAAAACTAAGAGAAAACATGCATAGCTTCCCCACGTGGTCCAAGAGCTTGATTAAGTTTAGCTCCGGCGATGAGGACGACAAAGATGATGATCAGCCGTACTCTCCACACAAAGACCTCCCGCCCTGATCGCCACCACACAGACAAAGTCTAACTCCTCCGCCGGCACCAACCAGAAAAAGTCTAACTCCTCCGCCGAAATCTGAAAAGAGTCGAACACCAGCACCATGTCGGAAGTGAGCACCGTCCTCGAAAAAATCTCAATCATCTGTGAAGCAAGGACAATCCTAGAAGAAATTACCAACTGAGATGACTGAAGATGAACGAAAAAAGCATGTAAGCGCCAACGTAACATCTCACTTTAAAAAGGTGCCATCACCTGAGAAGACTAAAGTTGATGCTAATGCGCAAAAGTTTTTCTTGAGTATGGCAAAAGTGCAAAAGATGAGGCAGGCTTCTGAACCTTGCAAAATGTCAGACTACAAGCGCATATCCAGAAAGCAATACTTCAAGGCGGCTAGTGCCGACGCGTTGTGGTTGGATGCTCAAGCAGATGCTGCTCAACGAGATGCTCAGGAGCAAGGTCTAAGGTGGAAGTTCTTTATGGGGAAACCGCTAGTTGAACCAGCTCATTTCGACCACATAACAACACAACTGCGGTGCGTTTATCAGTGGTACATGCAGTAGTCCAATGATGGTATGGAGGCGTTCGCAGTCAGATACACGGAGCAAGATTTTCACAATAGGGATAACATCTTCTGGGTGAATTTCGAGGAGTTGTATATGTTGTACCAGCAAGATGCCCTGGACGAGTGTGGACTTTGTAAGTCTCTACATATATTATTGTGCATTCTTGTACTGTTTAATTGCATGTCTGATTTCTTTCTTATGTAGAATGGAGATACAGACATGTAGAAGAAATGACAATGACAATCTAGCATTCCTAGATCCGGGCTTGTCAACGAGAAGCTTGTGAGGAACAATCCACAGTACAATGAAGACTATTTATTTAATACTTTTTTGAAGCTGCAATACAAAACCTCCATACTTTTACCCTATAACTTTAAGTATGTATTTCCCTACTTCTAATATCGTTTTACTATTTTTGCGTAACACGTACGATGTTGAAGTAATTGACTACGTTGACATATATGTGCAGGTTTCACTGGGTCCTCCTCGTCATCCAGTTAGATGTTAGCAGGATTTTTGTCTTGAACTCTAGGAGAAAACCAACTAATCTATATAAAGACTTTTGGGACATGCTGAACAGGTAAACTCGATCGTTGCGTTATTGCTCTAGCAATATTCCATTCTACTGTATTTAAGTTTACTTACTATTCAAAATCATTCACAGGGCATTCGCACGATACTGCAAGAAAAGTGTTCGGCATCGTCCTTACAGGAAACATTTTGAAATAGTAACTGACTTTCCATATATGAGGCAGGACCTGGGAAACAATTTGTGTGCATACTATGTATGTACAAATTTACATTCAATTGTCACGGAGACTGTGGGCTATAACGAAGCTATGGTACATAATTACACATTGATGCCTACTTTTTTTCATTTAATATATATCATCATTAATTAACTTTCTCTTTTCTTCAATAACAGCGCTCCAAACTGAGAACCAATAAGTTATTACTAACATAAACTATAGCAATTCAAGAACAGATCGCCGGATTCATTCATGATGATGTCATCAATCCAAATAGCGAGTTCCACGAGTAGCCTCATCGCCCTCATTCCTTCGATCTAGACCCGTGACATGCCTACTTCGACTCCTACTGTAGCCGGTGCAAAATCAAAGTGAATGAGATGTGGTCGAACTACATTTGTAAACAAATCATTGTAAAAACAAAATATTGTGATTCTTAATTTAATATATTTGAATTATGATTTTAACGATGCTTTATATATATATATGGATATATTTGAATTATGATTTGATCGATGCTTTATATACTATATATGGACACTGTATAAACAATTGTATAAAAATATATATATTGCAAAAATATGCAATAAAAATATTTGGTGCACGGCTTGTCACTGCCGGTTCTTGGAGAAAACCGGCAGTGATATGTACATATCACTGTCGGATTGTGGTATAACCCGGCAGTGATAGTTCGATATCACTGCCGGTTTTATGTATAACCGGCAGTGATAATTATCATCACTGCCGAATTTTGGTTTGACCCGGTAGTGACAGTTCAATATCACTGCCGGTTGTATGTAGTTCCTGAGCCGGCAGTGATAATCCCCGAGTATCACTGCCGGCACCAATGATCGGCAGTGATGACGTTTTGGAACCGGCAGTGATGTGCTGTTCTGTAGTAGTGAATAGAACCGAGTATGTTAATAAGGAGTTTATAGTATATCTCTTGTGGAATATGATACTTCATTAAACCACTATTTAGGATCCCCACTTTAGAATGGAGTGGCTGAGAAGAAGAATTGATATTTGTTATAGGTATCATGTTCACTCATGTATCGAAGACATTCTAGAGTGAGCGCAGTGATGATGGCTGTATATCTTATCAATCGCATGACGGCTCTAGGCGCGGGGCGCGACGACGGCAACAGGGGTAGCGGGGCACGTGACGGCAGCTAGGGCATCACTCTTGAGGATAATGCTGCTGGGCCATAGGGTGCATACTTGGGCCAGGCCTTTAGCCTTGTATTTGTCGGGCTGTACTGCTCACTAGTACTTGGGCTAGGTCTCGAGCCCACCAGTGCAAGGTCTAGCTCCACCTCTACTCATGAGTACGTCGCCGTGATCACCGCCGGGGTGTGGACGTTGACAGCTACTCGTGCCGTCTTCGAGACCAACCCCGCAACCGTGTTCGAGATCGCTGCGCCGAGCGCCCCGAGTACCAGGCGGCGAGTCCATCCGCGGCCAGGGCATGCACGTGCTGACGTGGAGGCTGGCGGGGTACTTACAGGAGTCGCTGGCTCATTCATCGACAGACACATGGTCAGAGACGACTTTAAACTCCGCACGGTTTCATGAACCATAATCGGCCGCTCCGGCAGATCTATCTTTTGCAGAGTAGATATGGTATGCAGGGACATGGGGCGGTGCAGCAGATTGATGGCTGCGAGACCTCTGCGATTTAGGAGGGCTGCGAGCCTACGGGCTGAAAATTTTCTTCTGTTCTGTTAGGACGAAATCCGTAGCACAGGTCTGAGTTGTGATCGTTTTGTTCAGGATAAGGATCTGAACATCTGCAAACTGTATACGAGGATGAGATTTTGATTTGGCTAGGGGCATTAGTCACTCAATAATGGTCAAAATTAGGAAGAGAGCATAGAAAGGTACGTGGTCAACAAGGTCAAAACTGACGGGAGAAAAATGAGGAGGTATGCTACTCTGATGAGAACATACACAGCTAACCATGTCTCTAATAAAATCAGAACTTCTCCAAAGCGTAAATTAATCTTTGTAATTTACCGTAGCTATTTTGCACCAAAGAAACTATATACTGTAGATGGAACAACACTTTAGATTTTTTTTATTGGATTCTTTTTAACTAGTTTAGCATGACTTATCACTTAGGCATCCGAGTGGAAGGAAAAGATAAGAAATGGAGGTAATCACTTGGACATCTAGTGCCTGTTGCCAAGCAAGGAGCACCACACATGCGGAGCCAAATGGGGAAGCTAGGCAAAATGGAGCTTAAGAAGAATGGATCATTCATTACTTATTAACGATCTATTATGACAATGATCTGTTGCAGGTCCAGTTATAGCCACATTTAGAACGAATTTAGAAAAAATTGCAATCTACATATAAATGATACTTCTTTCTTGTGCTATAAATAAAGCAAACTATTCATTGCATCAGTTGGCAAAACCCTTCGATCACATGAATTGGAAAACCCCTTATTTTGATCGGTAGGACCGACGTAACTCACAAAATTTGCACGCCAGCCATCTTTTACAATTTGAGGAGCCTGTAATATTAGACTCATTGTCTGATGTTCTCAATCGTGAAGTTCTCCTTGAGCCACTCAAGAACTTCTGCTGCCTCTAGAACATCTTGAACCTGCATGATTCAACCCCCACATACAGAACATATAGACATTAATAATTTCAAGTTTTTGAATCTACCATAATGTAGGGCAGATAAATTCCATGGCATAATCTTATGCTTCTTGATACTAGGCATGATCATGATGGTTTAACTACCAACAATTGGGTCTACATTTTAGTAGTTGAAAAAAATTCTCACAGTAAGATCAAGAAAGAATTGCAACAGTAGAGTTAACTGAAGGAATTCAGTATTGGAAATATCAGATGAAGCAACTAAACATGTTGCTTGATGTTCCCCTCATCGTAGTCCTGATTATAGCGTTCGAACTCTTCTGTTGAGTTCTCAACTTCCTTGACGAGCTGTTCAGTTGAGTATGTTAATTCGTGGATAAAAATGTGCAAACCAAAATCTAAAGCAGGGACGTTCTAATGATTATCAATGGAATCAATATAAACCGCAGGCAATCAATACCTGTAAATTTTCGGCCTTGAATATTTCACCAACAGCCAGCATTTGTTTAATGATTCCAGTAATATTCTCCCTCTCACTTTCAAGGTACTCCTGAACTGATTGTTGGCTTGAAAGGGACGCTAGCTGCTCTTTATCTAGCTTCCTTCCTGCCTGCAAGAATTAACATATCTACATTGAGAAAGGAAGAAATGAAAGCTAATTGAGTGCAATGGGAAAGTTTTTGACAACAAAGATCCATCCTTACTAATTGGAAGACGTAATTTTACCATGAGATCGATCTACTTCTGTTTAGGGTGAAAGATACTTTGCAATCTTCTATTTCTGACTGGCTAGAATCTCAAAGTTAATTTTTGCCCCTCTCTAGGGGTTGTAAATTCCCTTTCCCTACTCTTGTAAATAACTTTCCTTATTAATTTAATTTTCTGTTGGGGCCTCCCCTAAAGATTTTCCTAAAAAAAAGGTGCAGACTGCTAGTTCAATACCTGAAGTTGCAAAAGTTTGGCTCCATACAGTTGTTGGCCTTGCTCTTGAAATAAGGCACGTGGAACATCAACTTCAACTAACTAAACAAACCAAGGGAAAATTAGTGCAAATTTACAGGATCTTGGAGAGAAGGTGCACAAGAATTTTGGTAATGATTTGTCTACATAAAGACATCAAAATTTAAAAGCTATTTCAGAAGCAAGTCCACAACCTTTCCCAGCTGATCAAGGATTGCATTATCTGTTGCTTGTTCTATGGCTGTTTTCTCTACTTCTTTACGTCTTGCAGAATTCGTTCTCGAACTTGTAACTGTCAGGAGGGATGATCACTAGTGGAACACATTGAGAAAGTTATTAACTGTTGAATTATATGCTGATCACAATTTAAACCTAATATTTGACAAGATGAACAAATATCAGTTGGCAGTAGCTTCCGAAAAGCAGATTCAACTGGTACATTTCCAGGAATGTTGATTTCAATTACTACTACTAAGTGATACGAAATTCTACAGTAATGGAATGGAAACCTGATCCATGTTAGTGCACCCAGGAAGGAGCTTTCCAGCAAGTGAGTCGTCCAATTCTGGCAACTCCATGTACAAGAGTTCTTTACACACAACCTACGGAATACAATGAAAATGGGAATGAACACCTCGGGTACCAGCTAAATGATTGGAGCTAAGAAGTACAAACTCTGTCTACAAAAATGTCACTGTGGTATGGGTGTAGTTAACCTTCTCAAACTTTGAGAACAAAAATACTAGGTTTGCAACATGAAAATAATAATAACAAATTTGTTGTCAAAACTCAAAAGTAATTTGGAAGTGTTATAGTTTTAAAGCTATCATATAACTATAGAAACTAAACATCAAAGTTGTGTCCTGGTCAGCAGCAAGGACCAAAATGACATACAGTTGTGAATGGCTGGAGTAATTGATCAACATTTGTGAATGGCTGGAGTAATTGATCTTGTAATTTGAGTGCCACATGGGCACAGAATGATATGATTGGTAACAAGCATGAAGTACACGGGTAGTCATAATGCGGTCAGTAGGGAGTGATACTTACAGTAAATTGAGCACGGACACCTCGTAGACTTTATTGCTCAAATGACTCAGGGAACTGAATAGGAAATGATCTAGTCTCACCAGGACGAATCCCAGTTAGTGCACCGAGAAATCCAGGAACTAGGTTATTATTTTCCTCAGTGCCGTGGTAATCACAGAGATATGCATGAGAACAAATACAGCACTGTGATTTAAAAAAAACTGGAAATGTAAGCAGTGTGCATACCATCTGGTATACAAAAAGAATAAAGAGGATTTGTGGAGTTAAATGTTGCATCACTACATCAGTTAGTTGCAAACGAAGTGCAAGAAATCTAACAAGTGCAGCATGCCAGCATTACCTTGAGGTAAGATACTTTTGAGATACAACATTATCGTATCATTTTTCTAATGTGGGCAAGTCATAATAGGTCAAACAACAAAGTTGTGAGAACAACATACGGACCAGATGTGTGAAAAGTCGACAAACCTGTACTCTCAGCATATGGAATTTTTTCACCTTTAGAACCATCACTGGTAATACTTTCTGCAAATATATCTAGTACCACCAGATCGCTGAGCACAACTAATACTAACTGATACTAAAGGTGTCATCAGTTTATTACATACTAGATCAACTATTAGAAATTACCTGCAGGCCTCTTTCAGTAACTATTCGAAGTAACCCCAGAGCTATATGATGACGTTTAAGCTCTATATCGGCGGCCTATTCAGCATCAACAATTTCATGTATTTCAACAACCACTTTGAGGTTCGTATATTTGTCTTCTGATAACCATCGTACTTCAGGGGCAACATCCACAGCAACATCATTTCTGAGAGAATTTTGACATAAATAGAAAGATATTACCTCAAAAGTACTTTACAGTAAATTTTAGTTGAACACAATTATCGATGACAACCAAAATCAAAATTTTTAAAAGTGTAAAAAATGAATTAAATAGGGCATCTAGGTGGTGGTAACTGTCTACCTAAACACATTCTCAAGAGAGAAAGAATTTCTCATATCCTCAAACTTAGTAAGAATGCGTACAGAATCTTCTAATGCCCTCTCCTCTACCTAAAAAAAAAGAAGACATTAGCTGGAAGATGTAATAGTAAATACAGCATTGCATATAATATCTTTTGAGTGGGAGAAAGGTCAGTCATGATTCAGGAAGAGATTGGACCATCCAAGAGATATATGGATATCTGCAGTGTAAAAAGGTTCACAGCATATTTTCTGCCGAAAATATTAGATAGTGCTGATGGCTGATGATCTTGTCAGTTCAGTTCACATTAATATAGCATATCACTGTTTCATCATTTTCAACTTTATTATCACTCTCATGAATGTCGATGCAATAAAAATACAGGTTACCAGAAGCGGGGTTGACAAAATCATTTTTTCTATTTTCGCTTGGTTTTTTATTTTTGACTTTCAGCAAAAATCGGTAGAAACCGAAGATGATTGAATTTAAAAATTTTGAACTCGGCGGTCAAACAACGATGAAAAACAATTGAAACTGAGCGATTTTACCAATTTTTGAGTGATTTTCACCGATTTTCTATTATTATTGACCGATTTTCAAGCGAGTTTTTTCAATTTTCAGCACACCAAAGGAAAATTTCAAAAAATAAAAAAATTATAAAAAATTGCACAAAAATAGAAACAAATTATAAAAAATCCCAAATAATCTAACAAACACCTCATAGAAATTTCAAAAAAATTTGAATTCATTTATTTCTTATGGATAATCAAAAACAACAATTAATGAAAAGGAGCAGAGACACTGTTAGATATTTATAAAAATTTATAAGCTTGATCATACTCTTAAATTTTAATGGTACCATAAAACATTCCCAAGGATCATGAATAAAAATGTTCAGAAATATTAGACTTCATTTATTGCTCCTAGAAAATCAAAAGCCGAAGAGCATATACAAAGACAACAGCACTGTTAGAATTTTAAAAAAACACATAGGTCTGATCATCATATAAACATTTTATAGAATAATTAGCATTGCCTCTGGAGCTCATACAAAAAAAAATCAAAAAAATTAGACTTAATTTAGTGCCCCTAGAAAATAAAAAACAGAACAGTATATAAAAAGACATTAGCACTCACTGTTATTACGGCCTCGCCTGAAGATGGCCATGTGACCGCCTGGACGTCCTAGTGTCGTGGCGTCGATGACTAGGCATCGGCCTGGTGTCTGGGCGGGTGACTAGCAGGAGCCTGGAGGTATTTGAGGGTTGTGACCAAAAAGCATTCAGTCGGTATCGAGAGGAGACTCACGGTCACAAGTGGAGAAACCCTAGTGCTGGCGCCACCACCGCCAGCAACTGCGATGCCCCCGCCACCAGTAATCCCCTTCCACCTCCCCCTCTACCTCCCCTTCCCCGTCCGGCTTCAGGCTTCCCCAGCTCCAGTTCGTCCGCTCCAGCCGCCGCTCTGCTCCGGTACTCGGTGCTCAGTGGAGTTGGTCCTCCTCCTCTGCTCGGTGTTCACTGCTAGGGAAGCCGAGAGGCGGACGGGGAACTGCCGCTCCTCCTCTGCTCGATGCTCCTCATCTTGCTGTTGTTGCTTCGCATCCGCTTCTTGCTTGGCCAATGCGAGTGCGAGGAATGGAATGCTGTAGCAGAGCCATCCGCCTCTTGCTTGGCCAATGCAAGTAAGAGGAATAGGATGCCGTAGCAGACCCACCCTGAAGTTTCCCCAAAATCTAGTAGTTCCAAGCCCCAAGCTCCAGCATCTCAAGATAGAAGCACTCTAAACCGATGTGAGGAATGGCAGTAGTGCATATTTGTTTGATGTACTATTGAGTATTGACTGCTTATTCTAGCTTGGACAGAAAATAACTAGGCACAAATGCACTCAGCTAATGTATTGTATGGAATCTCACAGGCACTTCAATTTGTTAAGCATCTTGGGGAGGCTTTGCATTTGATCAGTTCAAAACCAAGTACCATATGGATTAGTCAATAGTCATTACTCATTAGTGATGTAGTGCATATTTCTTTGAGAATTGAGATAGTTCAATTAGATGATTGATAATGATGCTGGTTGCCGCAATTGTTTTGTACAGGACTTATACATACATGGCTGATCAAGCAACAAGTGCCGCCGTTGGCGAGTCCAGTGATGCTAGCCAAGAGAAGGCATATGATCCATCCAAGGATCCAAAGCGGAAGGCCAAATCAAAGGATCCTGGGTGGAAGTACGGATTTTGGCCGGACTTGACGAACAAGGATATGGTGCAATGTGTACTTTGCGGAAAACAAATGCATTCGAGCATCAAGAGGTTGAAGCAACACCTTGCCGCGGGTTTTGGGGATGTTCAAAAATGCCTCAAAACCACCAAGGCAATAGTGAGAGAGATGCAAGATTACATGAAGAAGACTCCAAGGAATAAGATGGTTAATTTATGCCCTGTTTGTTAAAGCTCCAGATTCCGGCTCCATCTCAGATTTGGAGCTTGTAGGCTAAAATAAATTGGATTAAGTTTATATTTTAGTCTAAAATGTAAACAAGATAACCCACCCAAACACTCTTAATGTACCCGCAGCTCCAGTTCCATAAATTTCTGGAGCTAAGAATACCTTGCTCTATCAACTCCACGAATTTTGGTGGAGCTGGAGCTGTGCCAAACATCCCTCTTAGATGATGATGAAGAAGAAGGTGGAGGTGAAGGTGATGATGTTCAGGGGGTTAAGGTTAATCAACAAGTATCCTCGAAGGCCACTCTTGTCATCCAAATTCTGGGACAGCTGCCTAGTGGAAGCAAGCTGCTATTATGTTCAAACCGGTGGCCAAAGTAACAAAATCAGTTGCCTCCATGATAAAAAAAGACGCCTGAAGAGGTGGTTGAAGAAAGGCATTCCAAACAGTTGTCCCAAACCTCCATGGAGCAATGTATGAGGACCAAGGAAGAAAAAGAGAGGGTGGATATGCATGTTGCTAATTTCTTTTATCAGTGTGCACACCATTCAATGCTGCAAATTCTAGGAGTTTGAAATTATGATGGAGTCTATTGGACAATACGGGCATGGATACAAGCCTCCTAGTTTTCATGAGTTAAGGGTGCCATTGCTTGCTAAAGCAAAGAATGAAATCCAAGCATTAAGGGAGAAGTAAGAGTCTGGTTGGAGGCAATACGGTTGTACACTAATGTCAGATGGATGGACTGATAGGAGAGGAAGACACTTTAAATTTTCTTGTCAATTGTCCTAAAGGTACTTTCTTATTGGAGTCTGTAGATGCATCATCTCAGTCTGCTGATGCAAGGATGCTAGCTAATTTGCTTTAGAAGAATATTATGGAGATAGGCCCTGACAACGTCGTTCAAGTGGTCGCCGATAATGGTGCCGACTTTAAGGCTGCTGATAAGTTTCTTTTCTTCGGCAAAAAAAACAATCTATCTTATGCTTCAAATTGTTTGGAACTCAATCTTTTTCTTTTGTAGGTAAAATTCTTATGTAGAAGTTTCCCACTCTCTTCTGGAACCCTTGTGCTGCACATTGCTTGGACCTTATGTTGGAAGATATTAGAAAGATAAGTGAGTTCAAGAAGGTCATCAATCAAGCCAAGCATGTGACTACCTCTATCTATAGGCATGGGAGGCTTCTCGATGCAATGTGGGAGAAGACAGGAGGGAGGGATTTAGTGAGACCCGTAGCCACTCGGTTGGCTACTTCTTTTCTCACTTTACAAAGTTTATATAAGCATAAGGATGCTTTGCAACTACTTTTTGTTAGTGAGAATTGGACTAGGGACAAATTGGCTCAAACGAAGGCGGGGAAGAAAGTTTGTAATATTTTGCTTTCTGTTGGTGTCAAAAATTTGATGTAGGGTTTCTGACAGCAGCACACCGGATGAATACCGGGTTCAGAGCGTGCCAGTCGATTTGACCTGTAATCGACAAGGTAAAAATATAAAATTCACACAAAGCCGATCGTGACGATCAATCGGCTTAGATCCAATCAGCTTGAAGCCGATCAAGATCAAGGTAACAGGATAAGTCTAACTAGCCGATTAAGGCTAATCAGACAATAAAGGTAGATCGATTCTGAAGAAGGCGATGCGCAACAAAATCAGAATAAATCGAACCTGGAGGTGTAATTCACGAAGATCAACAATCGGCGATGCGCAACTTTATTGATCAAAATCGATTACAAAGGCTAAATTACGAAGCTACCCTAGTCGGCGGAAAGAAAGTAAAAGCTGGTTGATTGTATTGAGTTGATGTTTTTCCGCGGCTCGCGGTCCTTCCTTTATACCTTTGGCGATAGTGTCCTGTTACAACACGCTTCAAGCCCGTATCCGTATCGGCCATATCTTTGAACAATTATTTCCTAAAAATCTTGCCGTTAGCATAAATATCTCCAAACTTTCTTAACTTGCATTAACGTCCATATCTTTGATTTCATTGCCGATTATGGTTAGATTTGCCAAATTTTGGTGCAAACATATGCCCCCATTTTTGAGAGATGAAATGTCATCTTTCAAAAATATCAATAATCGGCTTTTCAATCGGCTAACGTTTGAACTTCACCTATTAACTGTTGCTTTACTCGCGCCGTAATTTTCTGACATGCGGGTAGTGCGCTTTAATTACTATGTCCTTTGAAATTCGCTTCCCGCCGTTTCAAAATTTTCACCGTGCTATAAATACATGGCCTTCCGGGACCCATTCCTCACGCGTACAAGCTCTCAATTTATCCACAATCGGCTTTTGTTCTTCAAGCTTCCAATCGGCTTTTGAGCACTGCTTCAAATCGGCTGTCAGAATTGCTTCCATGGATCCTTCCCAGGTATTCATCCCGATCCCAAACAGCAAAGACCAATTCTATCCGGGTCGAGAGGGAATTTAGAGTCGACTCGTAATAAATGAAGAAATCCTCGTCTCCTTTGTCGGCCGGGTATAATATAGAGGGCTGGACTAAGAGCTTCAGGGCTTGACCGACAACTCTTAAAGGGTGGAGATCATGGTATATTCGTGTAGCAGCTCAAAAGAGGGTTGAATGGGAAAAAATGGGCATAGCTGAATGTCTCCCCCTTTCTTTAGCCGATCCAGAAGCCAATGAGCCCTTGGTGGCCACGGCTTGTTACTTTTGGTCGGATACTTTTAATGCCTTCATGTTTCGCACCGGTCTCGTCGGCCCAACTCTTTTGGATGTGGCCCAGTTGTATTGTTTGAGACCTGATGGAGACCAGATATCAGCTTACAGTGCTAAGCCCAAGTATAAGCTTATTAAATCCAAGGGTGAAGGATGGGCGAAATATATCAAAAATAACAATAAGGTCAATGGGATAGTATCGGACGAAGAGCATGCCGCTTTTTTAAATCTCTGGCTAGACCGATTTTTATTCGTGGCGCCTCTTTAGGACCAACTCAAGTATACCAAACTATAGCGAACAATTAGTAGAGGCGTCGGTGGCACTTGGAAAGATGTTCTGGCGCGATTTATCGATGATGCACATAATAAGGTGTCGGCTCTTTCTTGGATTCTCGAAATTCATTGTTGGAAATGTCGGAGGACCGCTCGGTTTATTGATTTGGTTATATTGCTTGTTCACCGATCGTTTGAGTTAAATCCTTCTGAAGATACGGCTTTCCCCCGAGAAGATACTCCAGAAGGCATGATACCTCAGTTCATAGCTAGCCGATCGTACGGGGAAAGGTTCATGATGTGCTCTGGGAATGAGACAAAGGTGACCCCCATCGGCTCTAAGAAGTATTTGTTATTTTTCACGCAACTTGATAGCAATGAATTCAAGCAAAATGATTTCTTGATTATACAAGTACAGCCGATTTCCCGCGGCCTTCTTTTCTTCACCTTGAAGCCGACAGTGCTCTGATGCCACAAAATACTTTGGATTTGTTCAAGATTTTTATCTCGCCCAGCATTCTGCATGTCGGTTTGCATACCAGGAATCGGACGTTTCAACCTTCGTATGGGTTCTATAATCCTTCAGTTTATGCTAGGCAGTTGGGCTTTGGTCAAGTTATTCCTAGTCTGCCATTGCTTGATCGGCTTCAACCAAGAGCCAGGGTCCGCAATGCCACCACAGCCAACCTTGTTATTGAGATAGCCGACGAACTTCAGATTAAAGACTTGCCTCATTTTGTGTTAAATACCCGTCGCTCAGAGTGCTTTTCTTCATGGTGGTTATCTATTGCAACTGTGCTATATTCTGATAAATCACTGTCGGCTATTGTCAATGAACTTCTTCCAAATCACCCTGAGCCGACAGTAGATACTAACAGCGTTTCAAGCGATGAAACTAACTCTTCGGGTTATACTAATACGAGTCTTGTAGATACTGATAAGGTATCAGATCGACTAATATTTTTTTTTTGTGTACATAAATTTCCTTTTTAAAAACACACTTCCTTATTCTTTGTTCTTTTATTTCCAGACTAAAGCTGCTGGTAAGAAGCCGATTTCGCCAATCAAGCAGTGGCCAAGCAAAAAGGCCGCTCCAGACGACTGGCCTCACAGGGTATACCTCCGGTACCCTGGGAATTCAAAGTCCATCCTTATCGAATATTGAGAAGAAGCAACCAAGTAAGTAAAAATATAATCGGCTGATATTTTCTTTGCTTTTTCCAACTAACCTTTAGCCGATTATATTTCCAGAAAAGAAGAAAACAAAGTATACCAAAGCTCTAGCAAAGAAAGGGTCTAAACCTCAGGAGCAAAGCGGCGAGAGCTCTCCTCATACTTCGGCTACTGTGCAGGTGAGTTTACCATATTTTCGATAGGCTATATGTGTCGGCTACTATTTCTTCACATATATTGACTAACTGTTCATTAATTTCTATAGCCGACTTGATCTGCCTGTGTTTGCAAAAATCTTGGCTAACCTCCCAAACATTCTTCGCAACGCTGTCTCCCCACCAAAGCCGACTCGAACTGTAATCACTCTCTCCCCAGAGCCATCGGACCGGCCCGATTCTTTGGGCTTCTCTTTGGCTGACCTTGATGACCCAGAAATTATGGCACCCGACCATGATGCTGATTTCAGAAAAATTCTTCAAGTCTCAAAGGAAGCATCGGTGGTCGTCACTTCAACTCCAGGCATAAAAGAAAAGCTTAACAAGCTTTTTGACTTGGTTACGAGACCCCAATCGGAGATACTGGCAAACAACCACCGATTCGAGACGCCATGGCCTCCGTCGAAGCGGACTTGCCTCCAGAAGCTATGGCAGCTCTCCTGAATGTTTGCCATCTAGATGACAGAAGATCTGAAGTGGAGGCAGCTCAGGCAAGGATCAGCCAACGTGAAGCCCAAGAAGCCGACAAAAACTCCTAGATGAACTGGTCGCACACGCCAAGGCAAAGAAAGCATAAGTTTGATGCCAATCGTGGCCAATGAAATCGCCAAGGAGTCCCTCTCCAAGCTTGAAACCACGAAGAAATTTCTTTTGGAAGAATTGGCCAAAACAGAGAAACAAATCCAAGAAGGCCAAGTCTCCATGGAAAAAACTTTGTCGGAGATAAAGGATCAAAAACTTGAAATTGCAACGGCTGTGGCAAGCGTGAAGGAACAATCGGCCAAGGTGGTACGATCCGGGAGCGCCAAAGAAGACGAGCGAATTCTTGATGAAATCCAAGGCGTGATTGCAAGAAATTGCGGTAGCGTTATCGGCTTTGGGCGCAAATCTACCTAGATCGGGCATTTTATGATTGAACTTCTGATCTGTAGAACTTTAATGATCGTTTTGAAAACACTTGGTCCTGAATGCTTGTAACTCGTTGTACTTATAATCGGCTGTTTAACCGATTCATATTTTGCTTATATCTTCTAAGTTTGCAATCCTTTCAGCCGATTAACATCATCGTGTTAATCTTGGCTCTGAATATGATCTTTAGTCGGCTATGCTCCAATCCAAATGCTAGGGTAGTATTTCTTCAAGTATTTCCCATTAATAGCTTTTGGCAATACATACCCCTCGAGCGTTGCAACTCTGATCTTATTCTTTTTAAGCCGATCAAGCGTGGATAAACGTAACTCTGCTAGCTCATCCAAGTTGTCGATCATTAAATCGTTGTACTCTTGAGCCGACAGACCATTTTGTCTGGCTATTCGTATCGACTCGATGTTGATTTCTACGGGTAGAACGGCTTCTTGTCCATACACCAACTGGTAAGGTGAAAGTTTTATCACTCCGTTATAAGATAGCCGATAGGCCCAAAGCGATTCCGATAAAGTTGAGTGCCAATTCCTTGGTTTTTCGTCGATCTTCCTTTTGATCAACTTGATCAGCGTCTTGTTGGACGACTCGGCTTGTCCATTACCCTGAGCGTAATATGGGGAGGAGTTTAACAATTTAATCCTTAGACTCGTTGCGTAATTCTGAAACTCGTTGGACATAAACACCGTACCTTGATCGGTCGTAATTGTTTGCGGTATTCCAAACCGATGGACGATATGTTCATTCACAAAACTAATCGCCTCAACACTGGTCACCTTTTTAAGTGGTATAGCCTCGACCCACTTTGAGAAGTAATCGGTTGCGGCCAAAATAAACTTGTGGCCTTTACTTGAAGCAGGAAATATTTGGCCGATTATATCTATTCCCCAACCCCTGAACGGCCAAGGTTTGATAATTGGATGTAAAGCCGATCTTTGGTGCTAGTTGTACATTGCCAAACTTTTGACATGTTTGACATCCTTTATAGTACTTGAAACAATCTTCTAGCATCGTCGGCCAAAAATAACCTGTTCATCTGAGAATCCATTTCATCTTATGTGCCGATTGATGAGAACCACAAATGCCTTCGTGTACTTCACCCATCGCCACCCGCGCTTCTTCGGCTTCAAGACATCTTAACAACAAGCCTTCCATGGTCCGATAATATAGTATATCGTCCATAACGACGTACTTCAATGCTTGTTGCCGTATCCTTCGTTAAAATCGGCTTGGATGGATCATCTAGATAATCTTTTATCTGCGTTCTCCAATCGGCAATATCCGTGCACATAAGCGCCTTATTTACGATTCGGTCTCGACTTTGGTCAAAATCTTTGTATCTCGATGCTTCTTGAGCTAAAGCATTAGCCCTATCGTTCAATTCTCGAGGAACATGACCGATAGAAAATGATGCGAAAAAGCCGATAATCTCTAAACATTGTTCTAAATACTTTAGTAGTATTTCATCTCGACATTCGTATTCTCCTTTTATCTTTGCACCACCAACATTGAATCACCATATGCCTCAACGGCGCTCACCCCAATATTTTCCAACAATTGCGGGCCTTTGAGTAGCGCTCGTACTCGGCCGATTGTTTGAGCATCGGCTATTTAACCGGAATGCAAATTCAAAGCTATGCCCTTTGGGTGAAGTGAGTACAATACCGATACCATCACCTTCCCCGCATCTTGATCCATCAAAGAACAGTGCCATGGTGCGACCAAGACTAAGTTTGCCATAGTGGCATGTCTGTTATAAAATCGGCTAGGACTTGTCCTTTGACCGCTTTAAGCGATTCATATGATAAGTTGAACTCAACCAAGGCGTAAGCCCATTTGCCAAGTCGACCTCGCGAGAATAGGAGCCGATGAATATATTTTATAACATCGGTTTTGCAGATCACTTTACAGGCCGATGCTAAAATGTAGTGCCTTAGCTTTGTGCACGAGAAGTACAAAGATAAACATAGTTTTTCGATAAAAGGGTACCTGATTTCTGCGTCCAACAACCGTCGGCTTAAGTAAAAGATAACCCTCTCTTTACCATGTACCTCTTGTGCCAAAACAGCTCCAATAGTATCTTCTTCGGCTGAGACATATAATCTGAAAGGAACCCCTTTTTGAGGTGCAGCCAGAACTGGAGGGTTGGACAGATACCTTTTGACTTCGTCGAAAGCTTTCTGCTGATCGGCTCCCCATATAAATTCTTCATTGTCCTTTAACTTCAGCAACGGGGTAAAAGCACGAATCCTACCGGAGAGGTTCGAGATGAACCGACGGAGATAGTTAATTTTGCCGATCAATTTTTGTAACTCGTTTTTGCATGTCGGTGGTTCAGTATTGGCTATGGCCTTGACCCTCATTTGGCTAACTTCGATTCCTCTTTCATGTACCATAAAGCCTAAAAATTGTCCAGCCGACACGCCGAACGCACACTTGTAAGGATTCATCTTCAAACCGTGCGATCTTATGTTATTAAACACCCTCTAAATCGGCGGATGTTGGAAATCTTCGCAGATTTTACCACTACATCATCAATATAAATTTCGACAATGTGGCCGATTAAATCGTGAAAGATCGATTCATTGCTCACGATACATTGCTCGGCATTTTCAAGCCGAAAGTCATTCATCGCCCACTCGAACAATCCTATTGCGCGGGACATCGAAAGTCGTCTTTGGTATATCGGCCGCCATGAGTATCCGGTTATACCGGCATTACCATCTAGAAAACTTATGATCTTGTTCCCTGATGCAGCATCGATGAGCATATCGGCTATTGGCATCGGGTATTCATCCTTCGGCGTTGCCTTATTCAAATCTCTAAAGTCGACGCATACTCGAAGCTTCCCATTTTTCTTCATGACTGGAACGATGTTGGAAACCCACTCCGCGTATCGGCAAGGCCTGATAAACTTTGCTTCCAACAACCGTTCTATTTCTTCTTTTATGACTTGGTACAAGGCTGGATTGAAACGCCTGGGATACTGTTTAAACGGCCGATAGCCCGATTTTATAGGTAGCCGATGTTCCACCAGTTGACGGCTTAATCCTGGCATCTCATGATACTCCCAAGCGAAACAATCCTTATAATCTCTAAGTATTTTTATTAGTCTTTCTTTGTACTTTACATCTAAATTTGCACTAACAAAAGTTGGTCTTTTCCTATCACCGCTACCTATATCGACTTCTTCAAGCAAATCGGTGGATGTGAACCCTTGACCTAACTTTTCAATTTCTTCAAAGTTTTCTATGGCTTCATAGCTATCCGTTGTTTGCCGATAGCTTTGCATTTTGTCCTGCAGCGCCTTCAATGTTTTTCTTGTCCCCATCGACGTAACACTTCATTTGCGGATCAAAAGTGCGGCTTAACAGCGATCGGCATGAGTCTGATTGCTTACGGATGAAATCACGATCGTCCGGCGCCTTTCCCGATATGCACGGCCGACTTCTTCGTGTTGCCAATTCGCGTCGAGCTAGCCATGGCGATATGGGCGATGTATCGGCTGTGGCGACTTCGACTTCTTCTCCGTTCCATCAGACGGCGCTTGATGCATGGTCGACGAGAATCTAGCGATTGGCATGAATCAATCGACCAAGCGATGCGTTGTAGTTTCCTTTGGCATCGATTAAAAAACGGCGCCGGCAAGGTCTTGCTACCGACAGTCAGCTCTGTGACCATAACACCCTTTGCCTCTGTAGGGTCGCCTGTGAAGTCATTTAGAACCATGTTAGTTTTAATTAAGTCTTCATCAGACTTACCCAGTTTCTTGCATGTTGTATACGGCATCAGGTTCACTGTGGCCCCTCCGTCTACCAGCATTCTTGATATCGGCTTGCCATTTATGTATCCCTTTAGATACAACGGCTTCAGATGCCGATGATCATCTTTAGGTTTCTCGAATATGGCACTTTGTATGCCAGAACACAACTAAGCAACTGCTTTTTCGGCCGATTCGTTTCTGACTTTGAATTCAGCCGGCAACATGAACACCATATTAATATCCATGGGAGGCGTATCATCCCGAATCATGGGAGAATCCAAGTCATCAGCCGATTCGAAATCTTCTTCGGTTTGCTCTTTTCTTCTCCATTCTTTCTTGACACATTTGATTGGACGAAGTTCATTAAACATCTCGTCTCTCTGTTTTTCGGCATTGGCTTCGCGGATTTCTTGCGTCCTTAGCCTCTGGAGACGTCGTCGTTGTGATCGGCTCAGGCCAGATGGACACCACCTGGGTTTGGGTTCCACCGGCTTCCGTATTTGACCAGCCAAATCTTCTTGATTAGAACTGGGCTCGTGTGTCTTGACTTGGCTCGGTTCTTGATCCGGTTTAGATATTCTCTCGTGGACCGACCTTCTGTGACTTCTGCCTTGCTCTTTGATCGGCCCAGATAGCCTATCACTGGCCGATTGCCTTGGCCAATCATCTTGGGGATAATGTTCCATTGGGCAGGTGTACGGTGATGGCAATGATACTCTCCTTTCCCAGCAAAACTGCCAAAAGGGACACCTTCTATGTGCCCTCTCCACATTATCAGTACGGTACAAATTATCCGACCGGTGGGTATTATACCGTGGTCGGCTGTTCATCCTTTCGTATTTCTCCATTAATTGTGAGGGCGTTGGTCCTGACTTCTTCGCTGGCTGCCTTGATGGAGACTTCTCTGCTTTGTACCACTTACCCACCTGGGGATTCCCCTTGGGTTTAATGGTTCTTGAATTTTTTCCTTCTCGATCGGCTTCTATTTGTAAGGAACCGATGGTGATCTTAAGTGTCTGATCGCCGTTTGAACTTGACTGGATGTTGACTTGTCGATCCCCTTTTGGCTCGTCAGGCATCGGCTCTTTTCCCTTAGCCGAACACTGAACCATGTTGATGGGAAACGGATCAGCGTCAACTTGCATAGTCGGCTCGTTAGCAAATTTCAACCGACCATCCTCAATAGTAGATTGGATCTGTTGACGGAAGATATTGCAATCGTTAGTGTTATGTGAATAAGAATGATGCCATTTGCAATACCTGTGTTTCTTGATCTCGTCGGGCGACGGTATCACATGCCCTTCTGGTAATCGTATTATCTTTTCTTGTAGAAGTAAATCAAAAATACGATCGCACTTGGAAACATCAAAGGAGTACTTAACTTCCGACTTACTCTTAGTCGGCTTAAGCCAAGAACAGACTAGGGATTTCTTGGCCCCTTTTACCCATTCGGCTATATTTATTTCTGCTTCCTCATCTTCCGAAGAATCACTTGGACAATACTCAACCATGTTGACCTTAGCTTTGTCTTTCTCTTTGTTATTACTATATTTAAATCTATCTTTAAATACCTTATTATCAGTGAATCGGCTTTCTTGAGCCGATATGCGATGCAATAAGTGGCTAAGGTCGGTGAATTCTTGCCCACCGAATTTCTTCCTGAGCGGCGGGATCAAACCTTGAAATGCTAAATCGGCGAGTTGATTATCGGGCAATGTGACACTAAAACACCGATTCCTGATTTCTCTAAACCTCTTGATGTAATCCGTGACCGATTCCCCAAACTTTTGCCGTACAGAACTCAGATCTGAAAGCCTGAGCTCCAAACTGCCTGAAAAGAAGTATTCATGGAATCGGCTTTCCAAATCGTTCCATAAATGGACCGAATTCGGGGCAAACAAGTGAACCAAGTAAACGCTGCCCCGGATAAAGACAACAGGAATAATCTAATTTTCAGCCCGTCGGACTGGGCCGCTTCACCGCATTGCGCGATAAAGCGTCTGACATGTTCTAGGGTGGTGATAGAATCATCTCCAGAGAATTTAGCAAAGTCCGGGACTCTGAAATTATGAGGGTAGGGCATACGATCTATGTAATCGGGATACGACTTTCTATAGCCGATAACTTTCCCTTTCGGTTGTATGCCGAATTGGTCCCTCAAAACGGCAGAGATTTGATCGGCCCAGTTAGCATTATCGGCCACTGGCATAGCAGGCCCTTGATAATGTCGGTCATAATCGGCATTCTGCCCCCCGAGTGCAAACTCGGGTTGCCAATTATGCTGTGCCATCGGCATTCGACTATATTGCTGGTGCCGATTATGTCTAGTTTGAGGCTCCGGTACTGGGATAAATGGCTCTGAGTAGGTCACTACCCTGTGTGGACCTGGGTTTTGAGCAGTGTAGGCTCTTGTGGCAATCTCTCGGAGCCAATCGGCTGTGAAACCGATTGGGGAAGGGCGTAGAACGGAGCCGACGGCGGCGAATTGATTGATGCATCTAATTTAGCGGCGTCGGTATAGGCGTGGTAATGGCTCACCCCACTTGACCGAGGGTCCCTAGGCAATATGACCGTGGGTTGTGTGGGCATCATGGTCGGGGGTGAGGTTATAGCCGATGGTTTAGGATCGGCCGGTGTGCTCTGCGTGTTTTGCGGTACTAAAAAAACAGGATAATTTTGCAGAGCTTGCAATAGGTCGAGTAGACTTCCTAACGAGACCAACTCCTGAACTATAGATTTAACGCTATTTGCTATCATCGGCTTAAGCGTTGTTACGAGAGACGATGATTGGTTTATCAAAGCATGGTGCACAGACTGATTAATCATAGCCGATAATTCGGCTTGAGCAGGCAGATATCGGCTTACGTTACATTACACCGCATCTCCTGCGTTGGTCGTCGGCAGGCGGATTTTTGAGTGACGCCGCGTCTAGTTTTTTGATAGCAACTTAGCATCATCTCTTCCAGCGCGGCCTTCTGAGCTTCAATTTCTTGACGTTGATTTGCAGATAAATCGTCTATTGTTGGAACGATTATAGCTTCTGCGTTGAGATCTGATGGCGGAATCGACTTCCCTGATGAAGACATTGCGAGTCCCACCGGGCGTGCCAAGAGTGTGTTGGCGTCAAAAACTTGATGTAGGGTTTACGACAAGAAGACACCGGACGAACACCGAGTTGAGCGTGCGATCAATTTGACACAGAATCGACAAGGTAAAAATATAAAATTCACACAAAGCCGATCGTGACGATCAATCGGCTTAGATCCAATCAGCTTGAAGCCGATCAAGATCAAGGTAACAGGATAAGTCTAACTAGCCGATTAAGGCTAATCAGAGAATAAAGGTAGATCAATTCTGAAGAAGGCGATGCGCAACAAAATCAGAATAAATCGAACCTGGAGGTGTAATTCACGAAGATCAACAATCGGCGATGCGCAACTTTATTGATCAAAATTGATTACAAAGGCTAAATTACAGAAGCTACTCCTAGTCGACAGGAAAGAAAGTAAAAGCTGGTTGATTGTATTGAGTTGATGTTTTTTCCGCAGCTCGCTTCGGTCCTTCCTTTATACCTTTGGCCGATAGTGTCCTGTTACAACACGCTTCAAGCCCGTATCCGTATCGGCCATATCTTTGAACAGTTATTTCCTAAAAAATCTTGCCGTTAGCATAAATATCTCCAAACTTTCTTAACTTGTCTGTTAACGTCCATATCTTTGATTTCATTGCCGATTATGGTTAGATTTGCCAAATTTTGGTGCAAACACTTTCCTTACGTTTTTGGCATGCTGTGGAGGATTGCATAAGAGCATCCCAGCCTTTCCTGATTGTGTTGAGGATTGTTGATGGGGATGAGAAGCCTGCCATGCCGGATGTTTCAGCAAGTATGGATCATGCTAGGCATAAGATAAGAGTCTTTTGGAAGCAAACCAATGGTACTAAAGAAGGTAATGGACATCATTGAGAGTTAGTGGGTGCATCAGATGGAACAAAAGCTGCATGGTGCTGCATTGTTTTTGAACCCAAACAAGTTTTTTGTCATCAAAGGAAAAGACATTGACTATGATTCGAGGCTCCGGATTGCATTCAATGATGTGTTTGAAAGATTATTAATTGTGATGATAATTTGCTTAGAAAGATAAGTGACCAAACAGACGATTATGAGAAAATGAGGAAGAGCTTTGGAAAGCAATCAGTTGTGATGCAACAAAAAACAAAGAGCCCTCATAAGTACTAAACTTCTATTCTAAATTGATTCAATTTTAAACATTCTAAATTTCTAACATAGATACAATGTTTTACGTTTCAGTTGATTGGTGAGATGTTTTTGGTGGCCTTGATAGAGAGCTTCAAAAGTTTGCAAGACGCATCCTCAACCTTTGTTGTTCGGCCTCCAGTTGTGAGCGCAATTGGAGCATCTTCGAATTTGTAAGCAACTAAGTTGTATTTATTTCAAGGCTGCTAATATATTCCAAGTATTTTTTGTTGTTTATTAGTGATTAATTTTCAGATCCATACAAAAAAGAAACCGGTTAGAGCACCAAAGATTGAATGATCTGGTCTACATTCAATACAACCAAAAGATTGCCGAAAGTTTTCAAAAGAGGCATGTAGAAGAGACAAATTTCAACCCTTTGATCCTAGAGGAGTTCCAATGGGACAACGAATGGGTTGAAATGAGTACCAAAGAAGTCCACCATGGAGAAAATCTTTCATAGGCTCATGTTGATGAAGCCACCGGTGCATCACTAATGCTTCAGGGGCGTAATCTGCCTAGGATGACTAGGACGTCTCTCGATGTGGTGCAAATTTGAGCTCAACAGCTGAAGGAGAAGAGCAAGGCTCAGATGAGGATGAAGTCTATGAACCTTTGATGACCGATGATCCAGACATCGACGATGATCATGGCCAAGCGCCACCTACTCCTCATGAGTGGACCAAGTGATGAGAATCATCAGGATGATTTAGACTTAGACATCGATGTTTGAATGTCCTTGTCCTTGAACATTATATCTATGTTTGAATGTCTTTATCCTTGGAACATTATATCTATGTTTGAAACTTTCAATGTCTTTGTCCTTGGAATATTCTCAATTCTGTTTTCAAGATATTTTTGTAGTTTATGTGAACTCCATGTATCCAACAACTTAGTGTTTCATCTTGCTGACATGAGGTAAATCCCCTGCCTGTACCTGGGAAAATCAAGGCAAGTTGCTAGATGTATTGAGTTATTTTAGACTTTACATCAATGTTTGGACAGCAATTATTTGGATCATATGGAAGGTGCTATGGATGCTATATACAAGGTACTACACATCACTCCTCACTCCTGCTATATTTGAGCTTGAATTATGATTTTATACATAGGAAACTTGAACTATATTTTAGCTTAAAATCTGAATTAGTTGGTTGCCTAACTATCGCCTTGGCGCCTAGGCATCCAGGCTCCCCGGGGGCGACTCGTCTCACCGGGACGCTGTGATAACCATGGTAGCACTGTCAGAATTTTTTTAAAAAATACACATATCTGATAATCATCTAAAAATTTTACAACAATATTAGCATTGCATTAGGACCTCACACAAAAAATTTAACTCTTTTTGACAAGATTTTTCAAAATTTTTGAATTTGCATTTGAACTTCATTGGTTTACCGAGCGGTTTTTATTGCCGAGCCGCCTCGATGCAAGTGAAAATCATGATTTTCGGTCCAAAATCGTCGATTTTGTGAACACCGACCAGAAGTATGTTTTGCTTGTCATGAATGGTTCAAAAAAAAAAGAATTCATTGTGATAAACATCAGGGAGGTCAGTGCTATCTAAAATAGTACCGAGGACAATGCTTGAGGAAATATATGTCTTAAGATAGCTTCAATTGTTGCATCCAGTACATGTTGAGGTCCTATGAAGTTTATAAGTATGTTCTCTGGAACTATCTTCCCGGGCCGAAATCCAGGAGCCTGATAAGAGGCAATAGCAGGAACATTAGTATAAACTGTACAATTTAGAGCAGCACACACTAAGGGATACTATCCGTCTTTGAAGAAACCTTGCAGGTACGTCTCATTCCGATCTTTGGAATTCTATGGTCTTTGAGTGCTCTAACTATGATAAATTGATTATGAAATTTTTCGCCAATGGACGCAAGCTGAATATGCTACATGACTTGAGTATATCCAATTTGTAAATACATTAGATCTCAACTACACACAAAAATACCAGCGCTCAGTTTTTACGAGAATGTTGAACACTTGATGACCAAAACCACAAACAGAAAGGGCTATCAGTGCTAAGTCATGCGGCAATTATGTTGCACAAACAAACTGGTTGCCAGGTTAGACATGATTACAAAACATATTTTGTTGACCGAAAGAGAAGACTAACTCTACGGCGGCCGACGCTACGGGAGCTCGCCGCCTCTGGACCCACGAGGTGGAGGCGGACGTGGAGAGGGAGGAGAACTGAGAAGGAGGACGACGAGGGGGGTAGCGGGGAACAATTAGCACAGGAGGCCGCACGGGGGGAGAAGAAGCGGCTGTGGTTGCGGCGGGGGACGGCGGCGGAGGCGACGGTCGCGGTGGCGATGGCGAGCTCCATTGCCGCGGCTCGGAGTGAAGCAGCGCGGACGTGTGCATTTCGACGGTGGTGAGGGGATTAGGATTTAGGAGGGAGTTAAGCGAATAAAAAAAGTGGGATTAGATATTTTCGTGGGTTTTTTTAAATATTGTTGCCCCCCTAGTAGTCCTTGAGACAAGACACAAGGAGCCCATGCCGGGCTAAGGTCTTCATTCCATTCAGGTCTAAACAGGCCGGGCCGGACTGAGATGGGCTGGTTGTAGGGTTTTTAAACCCAAGGTGACAGTGTAGAGGTGTTTTGTGTATTCTTTTCCGTCAGAATTCAGATTTAGCTCTATTTGGTGCGGATGGTAGGACTCCTCTGCAACTTGGGATTTTGTCTCGATTTTTGCAGGAATAGAACCGTTTCGCGTGAAATTTCTTCGTTCCAAGACGAGACTAATATTACATTTTCCCAAAAATCTCATGTGTGTTCTATAGTTTTCGGCATGGCCATGTACCTTTTGGTTCGATACACGCGCACCAGAATGTCGATGCTAACCTCAGTTGAAACATACACAGCAGTAACTGCCCAAGAGCATGGTGAAGGCTGAGCATGCTTAGCTCTGTGTGAAGTGCAAGGTGTGTGGTCGAATTTATAGGTCAAACGGTATGAAGTTTTTAGGATTCATTGATCAGGTTTGAGGAATGGGTTGGGTCTCTATACTAGAACGAGTCTGCACAACAACATGTCATTCGTCGTTACCATAATTAATGTTGTTAAGAAAGAAAATATACAAATTATAGGATGAACCAACCAGGCCCTAGTACGCTTGATGGGGAAATTAAGGATTTAGCCCTCCGTTTGTTGGCATTTCACTGCTTGATGAAAGAGTATTCCGAGACCTTTGAAAATTCCATCTCAGTAAACTGTATTTCTCAAGAACTTTCATCATACGCTAGTTTCTTTGTATGTCTCCAAATGCACGTACGCATGACTGTGTACACAGAGTAGTTTCCAGTTCAGATGCATGTGGAATCTTGCAAATTTTGGAATGAAAATTACTGGCCTCCCTGCCTTCAGTGCAGTATATGGCTCCGATAGTGCTGGTAGCTCTGGCACATCACGTGACTCTGGTATTGCTTGTAGCTTCGGTGATGCACGGTAGGCATCGAAGAAGATGTCTTTCTTGGGCCACCGAATGAATGTGTCGATGGCATCCCCTAGTGTGATGATCTCGTCATTTGGGGGCATCTCTAGCGTGACGGCCTTGCAAATTTCATGTACACTGTCGATCTGGATCTTCACGTAGCCTGGACCAACTGTGCAACCGTGCACCACCGACCCTAGACTAGATGGATACACGCACCCCCAAGTAGCCTGCAGGGGAATAGAGCCGTTGACAAGCCTCACTTGGAGTTGGAGATTGCACGGCATGGCCACCTACATAAGGGTACAAAGTTAGCTAACACGTCAAATAGGTCTATCTAAGGAGCATTGCAGACATGTATATTACCCGGGTTTCGTCAAGAGAAAATCTGGCGTCGTCCAAGTTCGTCTCAGGGGGACGCGTAGCTGCTCCGACGGTTAGTTAGGTTGAACTGCGTCTATGCTTCTGGGGCTTGCACATTCCGTGCCTACCTCTCCGCTACCACCCTTTGCTCCATCCTATCCTCAAAGCTCCTAAGCTGACTATCGAACTGCGATCTCAGCCTATCCTCAATCAGAGCTACTAGCCGTTCCTCGCGCTCGGTTTTGCTTCTCTTCCTACTTCGGCATGTGTCGGAGTCTTGTGGGAATCCCATTTTACAGGGAATGAAAACACCTAGGCCTCGGGTGTGGCCTCGGTGCAACTTGTTTCCCAAGGCCTTGGAGAGCATATATCTCTCTCTATCTGAATTGAAGGAGCTCTGAGAAGATCCTGTGCTCAACGCTACCAGGCGTTGGGACACTTCCTCGTCTGAAGGGTTGGCAAAGGACACGTCACCCAAAAATGTGGGACATGCCCTCGCTCTTTCCCAGTTTTGGGCACACTAGTCCATGATCGAGGCAAATGGTGACGTGACCTCCTTTTGGATTGCCTCGTCATCCTCCCTCGTCCATTGCGCCATCTTGCCCGCATAACTAGTGGAGCCGAGTCTATGCGGGTGGGTGTTTTTCCATTGGACGGTCTTGTGCGCCGCACTTTGATGCACGAACTCTTCCGTCGTATTCATCTCAATAAATCGTTCCCACACGTCTTCAGTGATGAACTCGTAGTTATGGAACAGAGTCATTTCCTTATTCACGTAATTAGTGATGAGACGCTATTGAAGTTCTTCCACGCCTTTCCCGCCACTAGCAACGCATATCGTTGCAATGCGTGCATGACGTATTGTTAGAGCTCGAACGATGTGAAAATTTATGTCATCAGGCTGTCGTGCTCCTCATCTGTCA
Source organism: Otatea glauca (assembly GCA_036346275.1). Taxonomy (NCBI): domain Eukaryota; kingdom Viridiplantae; phylum Streptophyta; class Magnoliopsida; order Poales; family Poaceae; genus Otatea; species Otatea glauca. The sequence continues at coordinate 24,211,202 of CM070721.1, read as the reverse complement.
GCGTCTTCTATGATGGATACGTGATGGAAAACCTTTCACGCCCAACGATCTCACACAATATCCGGAATGCTGCCACAGCCTTAGGAGGTGCAGTAGGGGCCCCATCCCGCAGATCAATCGCCGTGATGGTATATCAACTTTAGGGCCTTTTACTAAGCCCTCTTGGAACACATCTCTGTTTTCCTACATTGGGCACCTCAACAGATCCATTCGGCGATGAGGAATGAGGGGACTCCATCTTGTAATGAAGTAGATCGTGTTAGATCTTCAAAGATCAAGCAAGTTGGTAAAACAACAATTCATAGAGGGTTATAGAAGAGAAAAGAAAGTAAATTTACGTATTGTTTAGTACAGTTGTAATTGTATGATGCAAGGTTAAGAGAAGATAAATTAAGAGAAGCAAAGTTAATTGAAGGTAAGTTAAGAGTTGTTTTGTAGATAAAAAGTTAAAAGAAGGTAAGGTACGAGAAGCAAAGTTAAACACCCAACATATTGTGGCTACTGAGCCTGAAACTGTTCAAACTTGTACATCATGAATTGGAATTTTATATTCAGCATGTATTAAACATGACATGCAATCTGATATTTGAAATGGGTGATGAGGAAGTCCAAGCACATAAGTGGATTCTTGCCGCTCGCTCTCCGATATTCAAAGCACAATTCTTTGGTCCTATTGGAAACCCTAACCTAGGCAGAGTTGTCGTGGAGGATGTTGAACCTGTGGTCTTCAAAGTAATGATTACATGCAGATCGCACCACTTTTCATCATATTCCTGTTATGGAATCTAGTGCCGTCTTTTCATCGTGCTTTTTGTTCATATTTAATTTTTGAATTGAGATATAGGATTTCTCTCTCTCTATGTTCTACTGCCTAAGACACATGCCGTATGCGGTTGTAATATAACTTATTTCCAGCAGAATACATAACTAAATCAGCAAACCACCACAAAGCAAGTATGTTTGATCTCATCGCATATGAATAATCTAGGCCTATTTGTTTTTTGTGTTAGAAGTAATAACAAATCTGGGTGTGTTTTTGTATTAGAACTTTTGTTGACTTCTCTAAATTTGAACCTTTTACTTCGAAAAAATAGAGAAATAGATCATTCCATTGATATTTGATTGTAAGGGGCCGTTCGGTGCCGCTCCTCCCCCTGACTTCTCGGCTGGAGTGGCCCGAACCCAGCTAAACACGCTAGCTCCTCGAAATCAGATTCACGGATCCAATCGAAGCACTCCAGTGAAAATGAACGTGGCTGGAGGAGCGACCAAACAGTAGCTTCTGGTGGGGATCAGGTAGAGGTGGGCACTCGGGCCGGGCTCTTTTGGGCCGGCCCGAGGCACGACGTTATGGCTCCTGACGACGGCCCGACCAACAAAGTGCGCCGTCTTGGTGGCACAACACTATAGCACACGGGCGTCGGCTCGAGAATCGGGCACGATGGGTGGCACAATCCGGCACGACACTGTAGAATGGGCCGTATTGGGTCCGATGACCCAAGGTATGAGGAAGAAATCTAGCATGAAGGTCACTGACTCACAGAGTATGACCGCTATAGATGCACCCAGTAGCATGAACACCACCCCTATCGTCGATACCTGAGAGAGACAGACAAAGCAGGAGAGAGAGCTGAGAGAGATTGGGATACGGTGCAAGAAGCTGCTCTCTCTCGCTCGTCCCTCTCAATCTCTCAGGTCTCTCTCACCAGTCTCTCAATCTCTCTCGTTTGTCTCGCTCACTCTCTTTCTCGCCCATTGCCCCCTCTCTCGCCTGTGTTGAGCACATCCCCCTAGCTCTATGTAACTGTTCAAGAATAAATAAATTTTAGTTCTTTTTCTCATAATATTTGCATTCACTGCCTCAATTCTATGCGTCTTCGGCTCCTTTCCTCTTATTCCAATAGTGCAAATGGATCGGGTCTGGGCCGGCACGGCACGAAGCAGGCACGAAGCACAAATGGGTCGTGATTTGGCTCGCCGAAAGCAAACTGGGCCGACATGGCACGGTGGGCACGACGGGCCATCGCGTCCCGACACGGTTCAGGCACGAAGCACAATGGGCCGTGCCGGGCCGGCCTGGCATGGCACGACGCCCACCTCTAGGATCAGGTACACTCAAATGAAAATAACCCTTTAAGTTACGGGTGTTTACTCGTGAAATGCCATAGCTATACCCCACTCTCCCATCTCACGGAGCCCCTGAAATCCCCCATTCTCATCTCGTGTTCGTGTTCTGGCATCCACAACGAAATCCCCCTAAAGCCTGGCGTCCACGGTGAAATCCCCAAGCGAGCAGTGCTCATCCACGGCTCGGCGTCCACGGCGTCGACGACCCAGCGTCCGCGCCTCCGCGTGCACAATGACCCGGCATCCACGATCGATGACCCTGCATCCACAGTGTCCACGAGCGGCGAGCTAGCCTAGAAAAGCGGCGAGCTGGTGTCCACAAGCGACGTCAAGGAGCAGCAACCTGGCATCCACAGAGGGTCTACGCACACCAAGTACTCCTCCTACATAGGTTAGCTACCAACACTTCTAACCCTAATTTCCAGATCTGAGCAAATCTCTTGCATTAGTTCTTGTTTTTTATGAAGCTAGGTGTAGATCTGGAATGAACCTGTGTGAAATTAGTACTAGTAATTTGTTTGGTTTTGATTCATTCCACCGCTTGATATTCCCTTATTTTGCCATGTAATTTTTGTGGAACGAATGAATGCTCAATGGTTCTCACTATCTTATGCCATGAACAAGTTTTTTCATTGGTTGTACATAAATGTGGCCAAAAATCCAAGTAAAATGGAACAATATAGATTATCTCTTATGCATCTGAATAGACGGAGAGACAGAGAGTAGGATCACAAAAAAGGTGAACACAGATATCATGTTGCCATTTATCAGCCGCTAAGCTGCATAAAAAACTATTTCCAAACTTGGCAAAATAAAACCATATGCACATTCATTCACAGTCCAAAGTGCTAATAAAGCCAGTTCCACTTTCAGCTAATCACTTGTAATAAAAAAAAGACAAGATAAAAGCAAGTTTCAGATTATGATCCTCATCAAACTGAAAAACTACATCTTTATCACAGTTGGATATGCCTCAAATCTGGTCATTATCCTATCGATTCATCCTTGTTCAGCTGAAGCCTGAGATATACATCAGTTTGTGTGGTGAAACACTGAAAAATTGTCCACTATGGGCAAACTTGGTTGCCTACTTGGGAAGGCATATATTTATGTTCCTACCAAATGATTTGCAACTTAAAGCTATGATTTGCGAGGTATGAGCAGGATCGAAAAATAACTCTTGTTGTGTATCATGCTGATGGAGTTTTTCTTCTAACATTATATTTGACAATCACCACAATGGTTCAGGTCTCTGTAGTTGGTTTTTGGTTCAGAAAAATGTGCATGTCTTCACAATATCGCTGTGTCAAACCTGGACTGTTGTCTTCAGTGTATTGTTCGGTTATTTTATGACATATGGTCTAATGTAGATGGCAGGAAATGCTGAGTGGACCGATGAGAAAACTAGGATAGTGTGTGAGTTATTTGTTGAACAAGTTAGGGCTGGAAATTGTTCAAGTACCCATTTGAACAAAGTAGGTTATGTTGCCGTGGTTGCCAAATTTGAAGAAAAGACTGGGTTGCAGTACAAAAAAACAACAATTCAAGAACAAATGGGACAAAATGAAGATTGAGTACGGTATATGGAAGAAATTGTTGAAAAGTGAGACTGGTCTAAGTTGGGATCATGCGAGGGGTACACTTGACGCCTCCGATGAATGGTGCAAGAATGCAAATAAGGTGAGTACTCATTCTGTATTGCATGTATGAATATTTGGTTGTAAATTTCTATTACATTCTAACATTTTTGTCTCACTGTGACAGGACTTGAAAGGTTGTATCAAGTTCCAAAAGAGAGGTCTTCAAAATGAGGAGCTGATGAGGGAGATGTTTGAAGATCTTTGAAACACTGGAGAAGACCACTAGGATCCTTTAGGGGATTCTCTTCAGCATGCATTGTTGCTATTGATCTAGAAGAGGATGCAGATGAGAATGATGACAACGACAGTGATCAGGAAGATGAATCGCATATTGCTGACTAGAAAGGAAAAGAGAGCATGTGGTGCTAGCAACGAGAAGAGGAAAAAACTGAAGACTGGTGGAGGACAGTGGATGTAGGACCAAATGACGCGCATTGTTGAGTGTCATGAAAAATCTGTTGCATCTTTCGAATTATTCTCTAAAAGAGAAGACCCCCCGGGCCTTAGCATAAAGGATGTCATGGCAGTGGTGAAGGATTGTGGTGCAGTGGCTAGGACTAATGAGCATTTCATTACGACTGAATTGTTTACCAAGAGGGCTGAAAGAGAAATGTTTATGACCTTGGACACTGCAGAAGAATGATTTAGTTGGCTAGCAAGGAAGTATGTTGCCAAGTATGGGCATTAGATAGCCATACTTGTGTTGTATTATTGAGACTTTTATTTGTCTTTCAGACTTTATCAATCTATTGTAAAACTATTTATTGTGTTGCTATGTTGATCTATTGATGTTGCTATGTTGATATATTGATGTTGTTATGTTGTCATTTTCATTTTCAGATGTCTTGTGAAAGTGTAAGTGGTGGGAGTGATGATGAGGATGATCATGATTTCCTAGTAGAGTTGATGAGGCGACGACAACAGGTCATGTCGTCCCTAACTTGTGCTGTGTCTATCATGACAAGTTATTTCTTAAAGTATTATGATAAAAATGAACCTAGAACTTCACAACTAAGTGGATATGGTTGGGTGATGGAAACTTTGAGGACTCCTGGAGAAAGTCACAACATGTTTTGCATGAACTCTAGACTTTTCTACAAGTTGCATGAGTGAGCACTTACGGTTTAAAATCTACCTCTCATATGCACTCAATGGAGGCACTTGCTATATTCCTATATATATGCGGTGGTTGTAAATCAAATCGAAGGGCACATAATCGGTTCAAGCATTCTGGTGACACAATTTCTCAAAAATTTAATGAGGTGTACTACAATGCGTTGTGAAGATGTCGAAGGATTTTATACAACCTAAGGATCCTAATTTTTCTACTGTTCATAGTAGAATTAGGGGTGATAATAGGATGTGGCCACATTTTAAAGATTGCATCAGAGCCATTGATGGTACTCACATATTTGCAACTCCACCACCAGAAGATCTTGTTAGATACATTGGTAGATCTGGAAATGCAACTCAGAATGTTATGGCTGTTGTTGATTTTGACATGCGCTTCACATATACATCTATTGGTCAGCCTGAATCTATGCATGACACTAGTGTGCTCTATCATGCATTGGACGTTGATAGAGATGTCTTTCCTCATCCTCCATAGGGTAATTATTGTTCCTATTATCTATGTATATTTTTCCACATCATGTTGGATTCATTTTCGTTATCTATGTTGTAGGAAAATATTACCTTGTTGATGCTGGCTATCCAAATAGGCTAGGGCACTTGGCACCATACAAAGGGCAAAGGTATCATGTCCCTAATTGGCGGAGAGGCCCTACTCCAATTGGTGAGCAAGAACTATTCAACCAATTGCATTCAAGTATTCGCAATGTTGTTGAACGGACCTTTGGTGTGTGGAAGATGAAATGGAGGATTCTCTTAAAGATGTCAACCTTTGATATGACCAAGCAAAAGATGATTGTGGCAGCCACCATGTGCCTTCATAACTTCATATGTGAGAATGCTATCTTTGACAAACATTTTAGTAGGTGTGATCGTGATCCTAGTTATGTGCCTACAATACCATCTCGATATGCAAAATATGCCATATCTCAAAATGCTTCGGATTCATCAACATCACAGTCTAATGATAGGTCAATGGATCAATTTCATGATGATCTCGCAAAGGCAATTAGTCAATCTAGGATGGTCTAATGAGCATATCTTTAGTTATATTGTTGTCTTTTGTAATCACTGATACATCATGATGAGCCTTCTACATAATTTTTGGACTTTATTACCGTGCTAATTACTTGGATGTTCAATATATTGCATGATTCTAGTTTTTATTTTCTCATATCTCATAAATAATCCACACAAATACAAAAGGTCAAGTTACAAATACAACAGGTATTACAGACAAGGGCAAACTGGATAATTCTTCCAGAATCCCCTCTTTCAAGAATCTGGAGCCAACTAGCTTGACGAACACTTTCAGAAACTGCTCCTGATTCTTCAGAAGATCAAAATCAGGAGGAGTCGGAGCAGAATCAGGGAGGAGCTGGAGCCCTATCGAACGGGCCCTAAGTGTCACCTTATGGTAAGGTTACAATTTTCCTTCCAATGCAGGCAATGGTGAATTTCATATACTCTGATGAACTTTGTAGCATTCATGAACAAGCTAGATCTGCCTCGATGTGGACATCAACGATAGTAATACAACATTTGTTGGCAACAACTGATAGATATGGATTAGACCGGCTACGTCTCCTATGTAAGGCAAAGTTATGTGATGAACTCACTACTGAAACAGTTGTAACAACATTAGCCCTAGCTGAACAGCATCATGGTGCTCAGCTGAAGTCTACCTGTCTAAAGTTCACTGCAGTTTGAGAAAATTTGGGAGGTATGATTTTTGTCCACTAGAATATATGTAGCCTTTTTTTAAATATAACATAGTGATGGATGTCTTCTGTTTATCAAAATTTGTGCAAACTTAGGGTAATTTTATGAAACATCAGGCAGCTCCTGGCCTGAAGTGTTGTATTTGTTATGAAGAACTAACCAATGCGTATATCGTGATCTTTGGTGGGGAATATGCTCGAGCACTACAATTATGAGGAACAATTGTCGATGTCACTATCATGTAAACAATCGACAAAAGTACTGTCTGCTATCACTTACCTTCAGATGACAATGCAACAAGGCATAGTTCGAGTGCAAGTAGGCAGCAGGTAATACCAATTGAGCGAACTATGTCCACAATTTCTGAGAATCAAACAATAATGTGAGCTCAATGTTGAATGATGTTTTCCTTCATTGAGACAAACGAAAGAGAAGTCATTTTACACCTCTTCTAGAACTAAGTACCAAGATGACGCTGAGCACCCGCAACCCTTGCGCTCGAACCGGAACAACGGGTTGTGCAGCTTGGGATCATCGGCCCTATTCTGTGAAGACCACGACGTGAGCCCCATATCCCCTGGGTTCACCTAATACTCCCTGCGAGGGCTCGCCTCCTTGGTGACCCCATAGCAAACGCCTTGACCTGCCAGTCCGCGAGACGTGACGACTGTTGACTCATGACCCGGGTGATAAGGTGGTGGCCTATGAAGTCCGTGGGCAGGGAACGACAGGCGATGATAGGGAGTGTCCCGTGGAAGTGGTGGTTGTGATCGAACAGGTGGTGAGCAATAATGGAGGTGCTCGCGTTGAGCATATCGACAACCGTCGTGGCTGGATCCGACACCCACCTATCGATCAATAATTGAGATCCCGAAGCTGAAATCTCCCTGAAATCCTTGGCTGAGCCTCTTTGATCAAGCAATGGCTTGATCCAAGCTGCAAGAAGAAGAGCCGCATCGATCAAAATCCACTCCAGAAAATTGTAGTAGGAGGAAAGAATCAAAGGCAAAGTACCAACATTTTTTGCAGTAGCGGCAAAGAGGGAAAGTACCTAATCCTAATCCTACCTAATGAATGAAAAAGGAAGCATGGCACAAAAAAGCAGCTGAATGCAAAATGAATTGGTGTTGATTTTACCAGCCGATCTCCTCGCAGCGTCAGTCGCACCGACCGATCCTAGTTCGGCTCCGTAGTCGGCATCCCAAATCACCCAGATCTTGTTGTACATGTGAAGCTTTAGATTAGAATAGGAAAAAGGAATCAAGCTTTGCTCGATATAATCTGAGGATCCCAGAGAGGATGGCGGCAAGGTGTAGATCATCACCGGGGATATAGTTGTTGCCGTGGTTGAGCGTGTGCCTGTGTGGCAGAAGGGACGCGACCGGCGGGGGAGGACTGCGTCAGAGACAAGGATGGTCCGTCTAATGGAGGACTGGCGAGGCATGCTAGTGAAGGAGGCGAGGAGCGGCGTCGGGCGGCATATGCGGGCGGAGGGGATGGCATGGGAGTGAGAGGGTCCGTGTCCTCGAGGGCTCCAGCAGCGACAAAACCCACGATGCCGCAAGAAGCATCTAAGGTGACACGCGGAGAGACGTGGAGCTGAGCTTGCAAGGGACAATTTCGGTGGCACGATGGCGATCGGACGGGCTGAACGCGCCAGGGCGACGTGGCTCGCCGAGGGAGCCAGAAACCTTCTAACTTTAATAAAGGTAGTATTTTGTGGCGTAATGGAGTAGAAAAAACTATAAGTACTGTAAAGAAAAGTCATTTCTTTCCTTTCTGTGGGGGCGCAAGGTTGGGAAAGAAACAAGCAGTGCCTTTTGCCGTTTGATAAAACCCCGTTGAAACGGGGAGAAGACCGAATACTACATTTCCTAATCCCTACAAGTTTCCTGCCTCGTTGTTGATTTGAGCCGTGGAGCAAGCCGGCTCGGCTCGCGGCTCGAGCCGAGCCGGCTGAAAAAAATTACATCCAGGTTCTTTTTTGAAAAAAAAATACATATAGGTCCTTTTTTTCGGAAAAAAATACGGTTAGGTCCTTTTTCTAAAAAAAGAATATATATTAAGTCTAGGTCCTTTATGCGTTTTTAAGGCTTGCGCTGGGTCCTTTTACCAAAAAACGGAATTACAATTAGGTCTTTTCGGAAAAAAAAACATTCAGGTCCTTTTCTTTGGAAAAAATATACATCGCATTTAGGTCATTGTTGAGTTTTTCTAGTATTACGTTTAAGCCCTTTTGCGGAAAACATAAAATCTTTTTTAGGTCCTTTTCGCGTGTTTTCTCGATTTTCTCGCGTGGAGAGCGGCGCCCGCGGCGTGGCACGCCACATATAAGTTTCTAGTACTCCATATAATAGAGTCGGGAGGATTCTCGGCCCCGCGCGCGCCACATCCAATCTTAGTCGACGTGTCTCTCCGGCCGCGTCGCTTGTGTTAGCGCCCTTGAAAATATGGTTTAAGTAATTTTCCCGGTTCTTTCGTGCATACGGGCACTGTGACGCAGCGGTAAGCCGTCTCGCTCACGCTCAACCATTTGCGCCATCGACTCCCTGCCCGCGGGCGTCCGCCTCGCCCAAGGCATTTTTGCACACGCGACGCGTGGCCAGGCCCGCAGCCTGTGCGCAGGGAGCCCCTTTTTTTTGCTGAAAGGGGCTCGAAAATTTCTGAAATTATATCCAAGTCCCTTTTTGCGGCAAGGCATGTAAAAATTCCTCGATTTTTTCATACAAGTCCTTTTTTTGGGAAGGCCCAAAAAAACCTTAATTTATTTTTTCCCGCAGGTACTCTCCAAAAAACACGAAATTACATCTAAGTCCGCTTTTCCCGACAAGACACAAAAAAAATCTAAAATTACATCTAAACCCATTTTTCCCGAGGAAGCCCACCAAAAATTCCTATGATTACAATTACAGTTACTGTCATTGTCCAAAAAATTTTGTAGACGCGGCGTGGGAATTATTTTTTTAAATAATATTTGAAAAATGAAAAGTTACAGAAATAATATCTCGAAATTAAAAATTACAAATATACCTCTCTGTCACTGTTTGGAATAACGACAGGCCAGTTTTAGGCCTCATTTCTACCAAGTGAACGCATGTGACAAATAGCGACAGGCACAGAGAGGTATATTTATAATTTTTAATTTTGGCATATAATTTCTGTATTTTTTTATTTTTCAAATATTATATTAAAAAATAATTCCGCGGCGTGGCGTCTGGTTATAGAAAGGGGAGGGGCAAAAGCTAGAGGCCGGGACGGAGTCGGCCGGACTCCCAACTCAATCGGGCACCGATTCAGTCTCCAGTTGGGTCTCCAGGTACAATGCAATAGATCAGATTGGTCACGTCGCTTATCGTGCATTTATCTATATATTACGCAGTTGTATGTATTTAATCTACCTTACCTACAACTCGTACCGGCCGGCACGTACGTAGATCCTCCATATATACGCTGCTATCCGCGACGATCTCTCCAATTTCCTGCCATGAGGACAGACCGCGCACCAGCGGGGGCAGCGGCGGCGGAGCAAGATCTCCTGTGCAGATTGCTAGAAGAAGGGCGGACTCAGCCTCGGGCCGCGGCGGCGGAAGCCGGCGATGTAACCCCGCTCGCATCAAGACGCACTGGCAACTCTAGTCCTGCCTGGAAGACCGCGTTAAGAGTACAACCACCGATCTTTCTAGTATATTTAGTTTTTTTTTCTTAACCTTTTTTAGGGCAGTTTTTTCTTTACCTTTGGTCGACTTGGGTTTTTAAACCTGGACCGGTTAAAGTCTGTTTAGAACGCAAATATTTCGTCGGAAAGAGTTTAATTCCCATATGAAACTAATCTTGTGATGTCAACTCCTAGCCTGTGCATTGCTGACCTGATTTGATCTCTGATCATAACGTTGTTTGCTACTTACGTATGTGTTGATCGATCTGGATATTGACAATTTCTGCATGCTTGCAGTGGTTCTTCAACGTACGTCTTTGGCCTGGTATTGCTGGCTTTTTACGTTAAGATTCAATTTCCATGGAGTAATACTACAGAACAGGTGGTTTTCTTTGTGTTTGAACTGCTCTTGTCTCTTGCAATGCCGGTCATGGGTTACATGATGACAGCAGAATGGGATCGGGTTGAAGGAACAGGTCAGAACATATATTTCACCTTATTATACCTATATTTTCTAGGGCACATAGTACAGACTGTTGTGTTCTGAATTGTTATGTCTGTATAAAATATTTTATTTTAGGAATTTTTAACTCTTGTAAACCTTTCTATGCAGATCAGGGAACTACTGTCGGGACCCGAATTTGCAAATCCGGACCCTCTGTGTATACCGCACTAGTCCAGTATCACGCTAGTGCACACAGGCTCAACATAGATGCTATCATAGTCACACACAGCGAAATATAGCATAAACTTCATTAATTAATAATAACTGTTGTCTTACATGAATAATGCCTCACGGGGCTTAAAAGAGTATCAATGAGAAGCGCGGAAATAGAATAAGCGAGTGGCGCTCCGATTCGCCACGAGCAACCGACGAGGCTCGGACCCTAAGCATTCGCATCCAAGTAATCCTCCTCCATGAATGGTATAGATTCCTCTTCTTACGAAGTTGTTGTTGTTGGGGTGAGTACATAAAGCACTCAACAAGTTGTGCACAACAATGCAAGTCTAATATTCTATATGCTTGGCTTAATCCAAAGGAATGGCTAGTAAGGGTATTTTGCAATAAAGCGACATTTAACAAGAATACAATAAATAGATTGGAAAGCGATAAAACAAATACGATAATTAATAAATTCAATATTTCGAAATACACCAAGTTTCCAATCCTAAATTAATTTTCTACTTTCCATGGCACCTTGCCATCCCAACAAGTTTTTGTTTAACAAAAGTCTAACCCTTAAGCTGTAATTCCGAGCATTGCCCAATACCGTGAGCACGGCTATTCGAATAGATTGTACACTCTGCAGAGGTTATGCACTTTACCCACACGATACAACCAAACACTACCAAGGCGAGTGATCATAACAAAGCCTTTACAATGCTACACCTAGACCCGAAGATTGCTCGCTAAGGTTTCAACATGAAGGTTAAACCACCACAACAGGCCCCCTCTTGCGCCATATGAGTTAAACCGTAACCGGGACTCACTATTCACCACGACAAGACGAAATCTAGGTTTCACAAATTATTCAACTAAATTTGTCCCATTCCAGACATGTGGTTGCAAGAGAGACTGGGTCAAAGGCTTGCAAGGTTAAGTCCTTAAAGTGATTAAGGCAAGACTTCCACATACCCCCGCCAAACTGGCCCACCTTGGCACTGCTTGCGCCTTGCCACTTGCCTCAATCTAAAATCATTACCACCCCAGTTGATTACCAAGCACCACATGCCATCAACATTTCAATCCCGATGTGTGACCTCCTCGCCACGACAACTTGATATCATTGTGTGACAACACATGACACACCAATTCATAAACATTGTTCCATATTCCATTAGTCAAGATTAAGTATCGACATTCGGACACATGTGATGACGTGGCATGGCTAAGCAATCTATGACGATCTAACTAGCCCATGTTGATTATCAACTATAATTCCACATCCTAGGGTGACAAATAGATCATGGCATATAATTGACAAGGTATGATTTAATTCAAATAGGCATATCATCTAATTCCCAGATTAATTGAAATCATTTATACACATAAAATATCATGCGTAAAGTTTAAAAGACAAAATAGCGATTTGGTGAAAATTAGGTGCAACATGATCAAAGCACAACTTGCCTTGGAGTAGGTGCTGGTCTTGATCTGAGTTTGGGTCTTGGGCGGCGAATCTTCCTCCGGATCACCGAAAGCGGTTCAACGTCTACGCGAAACGATGCCAAAATAGCAAATAAACACCAAACCAGAGAGCAAACAAACTCCAAAAATAAAATAAAATTCACCAATAAATAGATATTGATTTTACAATTTTTTAGAAATTTGAATCACTCAAATCCGAGTTAAAATGCAAAAGATATAGCCTTTTGAAGTTTGAATAAATCTTGAAAATACAGAAAATAGAATTTCGATTTTTACGAATTATTTTCTATTGGAAAAGATCTTTATTGCGCAACGGCGACGTCGCCATACGACTCGGACCAATCGGTGACGACCGTCGCTGGTCCATGGACTCGGTCCACGGAACCGCCTACGTCCACCGTGGGACGCGCCCACGGCGCCTCGCATCACGCGCGCCCGACACACGCGGCGCGCATCGATTGGTCGCGACGCCGCCCGTGCCGATGCTCGACAAGTTCATGAAATATGCTGGCGCATTAGTCAATCCAAAAGACATGACCGTGAACTCATAATGTCCATATCTTGAAGAGAATGCGGTCTTTGGAACATCTCCCGCTCGAATCTTTAGTTGATGATATCCGGAGCGAAGGTCTATCTTGGAGAACACTCGGCTCCTCTCAAGCTGGTCGAGCGGATCATCAATCCTTGGCAGCGGATACTTATTCTTAATCGTCACTTCATTAAGTGCACGGTAATCAATACACATTCTAAGGCTTCCATCCTTTTCACGACAAACAAAGCTGGCGCTCCCCATGGCGGCGAACTTGGTCTTATAAAACCTTTCTCTAATAACTCGTCGATCTGTTTCTTCATCTCTACTAACTCATCGGTAGGCATCCGATAAGGTCTTTTGCTATTAGTGCGGTTCGGTGCTAACTCAATGAGCGAACTTCGATGTCACGATGCAGCGGCATTCGGCAGATCTTCGGAAATCGTCTGGATATTCCACGACTCATCGCACGTCCTCTATGACGACGGTTCTCATGCTATTAACCATTAATTGACCCTTACAATCGATGTCGCTTCGAATTCCACCTTTTCTCCTCTAGGGCTCTCAATGGATACAACCCTTGACCACAATCCAAAAGCTGTCTTATGCTTGGTTAACGGTCCATTCCCAATATGACATCTAAAACTTGGGCATCTAGAATAATCAAGTTCGCTAGGAACTCTACCCCATTAATTATTAGCTTCACCCCAAACACCCAAGGTTAGATCTTAACTCGGATCACGGGCTTGTACTAGCATCACACACTTAAGATTTTCATGCTCAAACCATTTTGGATGCAAAGCTCGAGAGACAAAGGAATGCGAAGCTCTGAATCAAATAATCTTTATTTGGTCTTGAGTTTACAAAAACTTACCCGATCTGACGTCGATGCTTCACAGGCTCCATCGGCGGTGATGTGGTTGACTCGCCTCGAATAGTAGCTTGAGGCGTCACTCCTGCTGTCCGGCTCCTCGATTCGCTCCGTCGCCGGTGCCTTAGCGGTGTCGTTCCAAGGTTGAAACGCATTGGCGTGATTCCTCCTTCTGGGGACATCTATTAGCATAATGCTGACTCATTGCAAGCGTAGCACCTTCGGCGGTGGCTGCTTGACTCCCCTTGAGCATTGTTACCTTGGGCGGCGTCGATAACCTTGTCACGATGGTCGCGGTGCGGTGTTCTTGGCTTGTTAACGACTTGTGGTTGGAACCTAGTAAAGCTATTGCGGTGTCATCCTCATTCGCGGTGGTTAGGCGTCCACAGGTTAGTCATCAGCGTTGCGATTTTCCCAAGCTCCTTGCGCTTATCCTCGAGAATCAAAGCCTTGTTTACCAATTCTTGGAAATTTGGAAAAGTGTGGGTAATCGGCCCACTTGCACCACGAGTTTAGTCCTTTCATGAAGCGGATCTGCTGGCCTTGTCGTCGCTCGTCCTCGAAGCATAGCGAGCTAAGCTGCGTGAATTTGTTTAAGTAATCGGCCACGGTTGGCTTCCTTGCTTAAGCGCCACGAACTCTTCCTTTTCAGTCCATCATCCTTCTTAGGTACATGGTAATCTGGTGAAGGCCGTTGCAAACTCTTCCCATGTGATTTCCATGGGTGCTTCATGAGCGACACAATAGTTCTCCCACCATTCTGCATTTGTTCCCTCTAGGCGATGGGATGCGTAAAGAACCTTCTCATGGCCTTCACATTGAGTGATGTACAATTTCCTCTCAATGGTTCTCGACCAATCATCCGCTTCCAAGGGATTGACATTTTCGAGAATGTTGGTGGTCGGGTCCTCATGAAGTCCGACAACTTGGAGTAAGGACGAGGCCCACCATTGTTGTTACGGCGGCGGGGTTGTTGATTGCAGACCATATTGGTCATCTTTGCATCATAGTGCGCATCAAGCGAGTTTGCTTTGCGAGAAAAGCTCCCAAGTTACGCATATCCATTTGGCGGTGCTTGCTGCGGTGGTGCTCCTTCATTGGGATTGTTGCTCGAGCACAGACCACTTCTGAAGCCCCATTGTTCTTTGCAGTGTTCACCATCGCTTGATTGCTTCTTGGGTTAGGAAAGATAGATGTAGTATAGATAAGATGCAAGAATTTCTAAGGCGGAAACAGTTAAACCCAACTCAAATAATCTTTATTATTATTACTTGGTATGGTTGCTTACAATGCCTAAGGGCTTTGCAACACATCTCGCACACTCAACAAACAATTAAGAACCAAACTAAACATGCAACCTTAACGTCTACTAAAAGGTAAAGGCTAACTTAAGAACGCGACTCAACACTCGAGTCTCAACACAACTCTAAGACCAACTCTCACTCATCCACCACCTGGTGAGATCGATCCGTGCATACACCGGTGGGTGGGTGGCATGGGTGCGAACCTATCACAGTGACCCTCTGCTGATCCTCAGCTCCCACTCACGCTCTTAGGGTCTTCTTCTTCCTCCTCGGCGACCTCATCCGGCTCTGGGCGACTGGTCCGCTAGCTCCTCGGCCACCGCAAGGCTTCCTCCGGCTCGCCG
The DNA here is from genome assembly GCA_036346275.1 of Otatea glauca. NCBI lineage: Eukaryota > Viridiplantae > Streptophyta > Magnoliopsida > Poales > Poaceae > Otatea > Otatea glauca. The sequence goes on along the minus strand of CM070721.1, from coordinate 24,195,730 downwards.
ATGACTCTGGCTGCGGCGTCACGGGTCTTTTGAAGCTCTCGCTCCGCCACTCTCAGCGCCTCACATGCTGTCTCCAGCTCCTGCGCAGTGTCCCTTAGGTGATCCTCCTGGGCGGTGGCGAACTCAGCAAGGTGTACTGCAGAGCACACTCTCCCTCCACGATCCGTCGACGCCTGCACTTTCGCCTTTGTCGGGTGAAGTCGAGCTCACGGTGTCGCTGGCTCGTAGGTGTAGTCGTGGCGGATCCGTCGTAGAGCAAGTCTAGCGACCTCACGAACTCCGGTCTCGTAAGTGAACCTCCGGCGGTGATGTGGATCGATGCAGTGGTCTCGTCGCACTCTCGGCGAAGATGATCGACTTGCGAAGAACCCCGATGCACACCGTTGGCGTTCGATTGCTTCCTCGGTGAGCGGACGATCAAAGTCTCCAATCACTTGAAGAACTCTCCACGGCTCCATGGCATAGCCACCTGTCTTGACTCGAAGGATGGAAGATCGGCATCTTTTCAAAACAAAATTTTGAATAAGATCTCCACTCGAAACGGCAACGAAAAGAAGGTAATTTAGCAAGGATGAGAGTAGGAGGATGAGATAAGCCAAGAGTTTCATATTAGTCAATTTTACCGTTTTCTTTAGAAAATAATTTTGGACACTCCTAAGAGATACCAACTACCTAGGGCCAAGACCTATAGTCAGTATGGCTCTGATACCACCTCTGTCGGGACCCGAATTTGCAAATCCGGACCCTCTGTGTATACCGCACTAGTCCAGGATCACGCTAGTGCACACAGGCTCAACATAGATGCTATCATAGTCACACACAGCGAAATATAGCATAAACTTCATTAATTAATAATAACTGTTGTCTTACATGAATAATGCCTCACAGGGCTTAAAAAGAGTATCAATGAGAAGCGCGGAAATAGAATAAGCGCAGTGGCGCTCGATTCGCCACGAACAGCCCGCGAGCTCGGACCCTAAGCATTCGCATCCAAGTAATCCTCCTCCATGAATGGTATAGATTCCTCTTCTTCTGAAGTTGTTGTTGTTGGGGTGAGTACATAAAGCACTCAACAAGTTGTGCACAACAATGCAAGTCTAATATTCTATATGCTTGGCTTAATCCAAAGGAATGGCTAGTAAGGGTATTTTGCAATAAAGCGACATTTAACAAGAATACAATAAATAGATTGGAAAGCGATAAAACAAATACGATAATTAATAAATTCAGTATTTCGAAATACACCAAGTTTCCAATCCTAAATTAATTTTCACTTTCCATGGCACCTTGCCATCCCAACAAGTTTTGTTTAACAAAAGTCTAACCCTTAAGCTGTAATTCCGAGCATTGCCCAATACCGTGAGCACGGCTATTGAATAGATTGTACACTCTGCGGAGGTTATGCACTTTACCCACACGATACAACCAAACACCACCAAGGCGAGTGATCATAACAAAGCCTTTACAATGCTACACCTAGACCCGATCTTTGCTCGCTAAGGTTTCAACTTTGAAGGGTTAAACCACCACACAGCCCCCTCTTGCGCCATGTGAGTTAAACCGTAACCGGGACTCACTATTCACCACGACAAGATCGAAATCTAGGTTTCACAAATTATTCACTAGGCTATCCCATTCGGACATGTGGTTGCAAGAGAGACTCAGTCAAAGGCTTGCAAGGTTAAGTCCTTAAAGTGATTAAGGCAAGACTTCCACATACCCCTGCCAAACTGGCCCACCTTGGCACACTTGCCCCTTGCCACTTGCCTCAATCTAAAATCATTACCACCCAGTTGATTACCAAGCACCACATGCCATCAACATTTCAATCCCGATGTGTGACCTCCTCGCCACGACAACTTGATATCATTGTGTGACAACACATGACACACCAATTCATAAACATTGTTCCATATTCCATTAGTCAAGATTAAGTATCGACATTCGGACACATGTGATGACGTGGCATGGCTAAGCAATCTATGACGATCTAACTAGCCCATGTTGATTATCAACTATAATTCCACATCCTAGGGTGACAAATAGATCATGGCATATAATTGACAAGGTATGGTTTAATTCAAATAGGCATATTATCTAATTCCCAGTTAATTGAAATCATTTATACACATAAAATATCATGCATAAAGTTTAAAAGACAAAATAGCGATTTGGTGAAAATTAGGTGCAACATGATCAAAGCACAACTTGCCTTGGAGTAGGTGCTGGTCTTGATCTGAGTTTGGGTCTTGGGCGGCGAATCTTCCTCCGGATCACCGAAAGCGGTTCAACGTCTCACGCTAAGCGATGCCAAAATAGCAAATAAACACCAAACCAGAGAAAACAAACTCCAAAAATAAAATAAAATTCACCAATAAATAGATATTGATTTTACAATTTTTAGAAATTTGAATCACTCAAATCCGAGTTAAAATGCAAAAGATATAGCCTTTTGAAGTTTGAATAAATCTTGAAAATCAGAAAATAGAATTTCGATTTTTACGAATTATTTTCTATTGGAAAAGATCTTTATTGCGCATAGCGGCGTCATACGACTCGGACCAATCGGCGCCGACCGTCGCTGGTCCATGGACTCGGTCCACGGAACCGCCTCGGTCCACCGTGGGCGCGCCACGGCGCCTCGCATCACGCGCCCGACACGCGCGGCGCATCGATTGGCTGCGGCGCGCCCGTCTGCGATGCTCGACACGCGGCGCGCATCTGCGCGACGATCGGCGGCCACCGATCTACCCCTCGTGGCTCAATCCGATCGTCTATTCGGATCTAACGGTTAGAAATTTACGGCGAAACAACGATGAAGAAGCGGCGTGGCTTGATCCGGGCGGTTGGCGAAGATCCAACGGATCTGTGGCTTCGAGACACGGCGGGCTTGCCGGAGCGGAGGAAGGCGACCACCGAACGGCGTTTACGCGACTCCGGCGAAGAAGAAGGCGACTCGGCGCGACACGACGCGAGAACTCGGATCTGGAACCGATTCGGCGGGAGGATGCTCGGCGGCGGCGGAATGGCGCAAAAACTTCGCGGCGGCACTGCAAAGAACTACGGCGAGCTCTGGCGATGATGGCGTGAAAGCAGCGAAGAGGCTAGAGCTCCGGCTGCGCAAGGAGGCGAGGAACATCGGAGTGCGGTGCGGCTTTTATAGCCTCGGCATGCGCGCAGGAAGGAAACCCTAAATCACGCGGCGGCGGCGGCAAGCGGCGGATTCGAAACCGAATCGGAGGCGGCGGAGAACCGTCCGATCCAAGATGGCGGCCAAGATTAGATCGGCGATACGATCCGATCCGCTCTTTCCAAATCAACGGACGAGATCTAAACTTACCAAAACAACGCGAAGCGATCCGACCACTTGATCTCGATCCAGCGGCTCGCGGCACTAGGGTTTCGCGAAAGGAGGCGACCATCGATCTTCATCCAAGCGGTCACGCAGCGGCGGCGAAAGCGGTGACGGGCACGACAAACAATGGGCGCGACGCACGATCTTTGGGCTTGGCCCGATCTTGTTCACTCGATTTTCAAAAGCTTTTGATTTAAAATAATTCCGAAATTAGATTAATCTATTTTAAGTAATTAAAATATCGGAAAAATCCCAAAAATTCTCATAAATACTTTGAGACATTCTCAGCTCAAATAAAATATTTTTGGTAAAACTTTATATTAACTTTATCCATATATATTTAGTTTTCACCAAAGGTTCAATATACTTAATTAAAATAAATTTAGATAATTTCTGGAAAAATCCAATAAATTCAGAAAATCACAAAAATGCACGTGAGCGAAATTATAAGCCAAATTTTGGGATGTTACAAACCTCCCCTTAATGAATCTCGACCCGAGATTCAAGGTGACTAGGAATAGGTTTGGAAATTCCATCTTGAGTCCTCTTCACGCTCCCGGGTTGCCTCATTCTCGAATGGTTGCTCCATTGAACTCTGCAAAAGCAGGCGACTTGTTCACAGTTCTGCGGTCCATGACATCAAAATTTTCATTGGATGTTCTTTGTAGGTCAAATCATACGCAACTCAATCTCTTCCATAGGTATGCGCTCTCTGCGGCACCGAAGACACTTCTTGAGTTGTGACACATGGAACACATCATGCCGCTTTGCCGACAAGCTGCGGCAATTCAAGCGATAAGCAACCTCCCTCGGCGGCTCAAAATTTTGAGCGGTCCAACATATCTTGGGGCGAGCTTTCCTTTAGCGTGGAACCTTTTAACTCCTTTCGGAGGGTAACCTAAGATACACGAAATCATCGGCTCGAAACTTAGATCACGGCGTCGATTATCGGCGTAACTCTTTTGCCTTGATCGCGATTTTCAACCTCTCTCTTATCATAGCAACTTGCTCTTGACTTCCTTGAGAATATCAGGGTCAAATATCATACGCTCTCTGTCTCATTCCAATTTAGCGAGTACAGCGAGCACGACCATATAAAGCTTCAAATGGCGACATCGCAAACTAGCACGGTATTGTTGTTATAAGCGAACTCTGCATATGGCAAACATTTATCCCATGATGTAGTGTAGGCTAAAGCACAAGCTCTTAACATATCTTCCAAAATCGATTTACTCTTTACGTCGACCATCGATGCGAGGATGATATCTTGTGCTAAAGTTCAAGCAGCGTTCCCATGGCTTCATGCAATTTATCCCAAAATCTCGAGGTGAATCGAGTACCTCATGCGACACTATTTTCTTTGGTACACCATGCAAACACACGATTACGGCAATGTATAGTTACGCTAACCGGTCCCTGAGTAAGTTGTCTTGGTGGAATGAAGTGAGCAACTTTGGTCAATCGATCCACAATGACCCATATAGAATCATACCCATTTTGAGTTCTTGGCAATCCGGTGATGAAATCCATACCGATTTCTTCCCACTTCCATTCAGGACTTTTAGCGGTTGTAGCAAACCTGCTGGTCTCGATGTATTGCCTTAACTCTCGGCATACATCGCACAAGGCAGCGTGCTCGGCGACTTCACGCTTCATATTCGCCACCAAAACCTCTCCTTTAAGTCTGGTACATCTTAGCGCTTCTGGATGAATTGAATACTTGGAATCATGAGCCTCTTCCAAAATCAAGCTGCTTAAGTTCTAGTCATTTGGCACACAAATCGACCCTTGAACCACATGGTACCTTGGTCGTCCACGGTAAAGTCCTTTGCTAATCCTTCATCCTTTTTAGCCTTGATTCGGTTGACTTTCTCATCATCTTTTGTCCTTCCGAATTTGATCTTGAGCATTGGCTTCACTTCCAAAGCAGCTAGGAATCCTTCTAAAACTACTTCCAATTTTAAATTTTGCAATTCTACGCACGATTCATTGTCCTTCTGCACCATCATATTCGCCACGTAGCTCTTGCGACTTAAGGCATCGGCTACCACATTTGCTTTTCGGATGGTAATGAATTCCCATGTTATAATCCTTGATTAATTCCAACCATCTCCTTTGCCTCATATTGAGATCGATTGAGTGAAAATATATTTCAAACTCTTATGGTCCGTATATATCTCACATCTATTTCCAATGAGATAATGGCGCTACAATTTCAAGGCATGCACCACGCGACCAATTCCAAGTCATGCGTAGGATAATTTCCTTCGTGCGGTCTTAAGCGCCTTGGCGCATATCGACCACTTTACCCTCTTGCATCAATCGCATCCAAGACCTGTCTTGGCGCATCTGATATATATCAAGTATTACGAACATTAGGCAAAACCAACTTTGGGGCTATTGTTAGCGCTTCTTTAATTCCTCAAAACTCTTATCACAATCTGGCGTCCATGAAAATTTCTTTTCCTTTTTCAATAACTGAGTAAGAGGTCTATGCAATCGTCGAAAATCCTTCTATGAACCGGCGATAATATCCTGCCATTCCCGAAAACTTGGACTTGAGTAGCGGACTTTGGTTGCTCCCAATGCAACACTGCCTCCACTTTGCTTGGGTCGACGACAACTCTTACTGCGATCATGACATGACCGAGAAATTCCACCTTTTCCTTCCAAAAGTCGCATTCTTGAATTTAGCATACATTTGTTGCTCACGCACTTTTCCAACACTAGCCTCGGATGATTTGCGTGCTCTGCTTGGTCTTGAATATACCAAAATATCATCTATGAACACAACAACAAACTTGTCCAAGTATTCCATGAAAATCTTATTCATCAAGTTCATGAAATATCTTTGGCGCATTAGTCAATCAAAAGACATGACCGTGAACTCATAATGTCCATATCTTGAAGAGAATGCGGTCTTTGGAACATCTCCCTTGAATCTTTAGTTGATGATATCCGGAGCGAAGGTCTATCTTGGAGAACACTCGGCTCCTCTCAAGCTGGTCGAGCGGATCATCAATCCTTGGCAGCGGATACTTATTCTTAATCGTCACTTCATTAAGTGCACGGTAATCAATACACATTCTAAGGCTTCCATCCTTTTTCGACAAACAAATGGCGCTCCCCATGGCGGCGAACTTGGTCTTATAAAACCTTTCTCTAATAACTCGTCGATCTGTTTCTTCATCTCTACTAACTCATCGGTAGGCATCCGATAAGGTCTTTTGCTATTAGTGCGGTTCCGGTGCTAACTCAATGCGAACTTCGATGTCACGATGCAGCGGCATTCGGCGAGATCTTAAAATCGTCTGGATATTCACGACTCGCACGTCCTCTATGACGGCGGTTCTCATGCTATTAACCATTAATTGACCCTTACGAACCGATGTCGCTCGAATTCCACCTTTTCTCCTCTAGGGCTCTCAATGGATACAACCCTTGACCACAATCCAAAAGCTGTCTTATGCTTGGTTAACGGTCCATTCCCAATATGACATCTAAAACTTGGGCATCTAGAATAATCAAGTTAGCTAGGAACTCTACCCCATTAATTATTAGCTTCACCCCAAACACCCAAGGTTAGATCTTAACTCGGATCACGGGCTTGTACTAGCATCACACACTTAAGATTTTCATGCTCAAACCATTTTGGATGCAAAAGCTCGAGAGACAAAGGAATGCGAAGCTCTGAATCAAATAATCTTATTGCAGTCTTGAGTTTACCAAAACTTACCCGATCTGACGTCGATGCTTCACAGGCTCCATCGGCGGTGATGTGGTTGACTCGCCTCGAATAGTAGCTTGAGGCGTCACTCCTGCTGTCGGCTCCTCGATTCGCTCCGTCGCCGGTGCCTTAGCGGTGTCGTTCCAAGGTTGAAACGCATGGCGTGATTCCTCCTTTCGGGGACATCTATTAGCATAATGCTGACTCATTGCAAGCTGTAGCACCTTACGGCGGTGATTGCTTTGCACTCCCCTTGAGCATTGTTACCTTGGGCGGCGTCGATAACCTTGTCACGATGGTCGCGGTGCGGTGTTCTTGGCTTGTTAACGACTTGTGGTTGGAACCTAGCAAAGCATTGCGGTGTCATCCTCATTCGCGGTGGTTAGGCGTCCACAGGTTAGTCATCAAGCGTTTGCGATTTTCCCAAGCTCCTTGCGCTTATCCTCCGAATCAAAGCCTTGTTTACCAATTCTTGGAAATTTGGAAAAGTGTGGGTGTCGCCCCACTTGCACCCGAGTTTAGTCCTTTCATGAAGCGGATTGCTGGCCTTGTCGTCGCTCGTCCTCGAAGCATAGCGAGCTAAGCTGCGTGAATTTGTTTAAGTAATCGCCACCGGTTGGCTTCCTTGCTTAAGCGCCCTGAACTCTTCCTTTTCAGTCCATCATCCCTTAGGTACATGGTAATGGCGAAGGCCGTTGCAAACTCTTCCCATGTGATTTCCATGGGTGCTTCATGAAGCGACACAATAGTTCTCCCACCATTCTGCAGTTGTTCCCTCTAGCTGATGGGATGCGTAAAGAACCTTCTCATGGCCTTCACATTGAGTGATGTACAATTTCCTCTCAATGGTTCTCAGCCAATCATCCGCTTCCAAGGGATTGACATTTCGAGAATGTTGGTGATCGGGTCCTCATGAAGTCCGACAACTTGGAGTAAGGGCGAGGCCCACCATTGTTGTTACGAAAGCGTGGGGTTGTTGGATCGCAGCCATATTGGTCATCTCTTTGCATCATAGTGCGCATCAAGCGAGTTTGCTTGTGAGAAAAGCTCCCAAGTTACGCATATCCATTGGCGGTGCTTGCTGCGGTGGTGCTCCTTCATTGGGATTGTTGCTGAGCACGGACCACTTCTGAAGCCCCATTGTTCTGCGAGTGTTCACCATCCGCTTGATTGCTTCTTGGGTTAGGAAAGATAGATGTAGTATAGATAAGATGCAAGAATTTCTAAGGCGGGAAACAGTTAAACCCAACTCAAATAATCTTTATTATTATTACTTGGTATGGTTGCTTACAATGCCTAAGGGCTTTGCAACACATCTTGCACACTCGACAAACAATTAAGAACCAAACTAAACATGCAACCTTAACGTCTACTAAAAGGTAAAGGCTAACTTAAGAACGCGACTCAACACTCGAGTCTCAACACAACTCTAAGACCAACTCTCACTCATCCAGCCACCTGGTGAGATCGATCCGTGCATACACCGGTGGGTGGGTGGCATGGGTGCGAACCTATCACAGTGACCCTCTGCTGATCCTCGGGCTCCCACTCACGCTCTTAGGGTCTTCTTCTTCCTCCTCGGCGACCTCATCCGGCTCTGGGCGACCTGGTCCGCTAGCTCCTCGGCCACCGCAAGGCTTCCTCCAGCTCGCCGATGACAGGCTGCGGCGTCACGGGTCTTTGAAGCTCTCGCTCCGCCACTCTCGGCGCCACACTGCGCTGTCTCCGGCTCTGCGCAGTGTCCCTTAGGTGATCCTCACGGCGGTGGCGAACTCGGCAAGGTGTCTGCGAGAGCACACTCTCCCTCCACGATCCGTCGGCTTGCTTTCGCCTTTGTCGGGTGACTTCAAACACGGTGTCGCTGGCTTCGTAGGCGTAGTCGTGGCGGATCCGTCGTAGAGCAAGTCTAGCGACCTCACGAACTCCGGTCTCGTAAGTGAACCTCCGGCGGTGATGTGGATCGATGCGGTGGTCTCGTCGCACTCTCGGCGAAGATGATCGACTTGAGAAGAACCCCGATGCACACCGTTGGCGTTCGATTGCTTCCTCGGTAGAGCGGACGATCAAAGCCTCCAATCACTTGAAGAACTCTCCACGGCTCCATGGCATAGCCACCTGTCTTGACTCAAGGATGGAAGATCGGCATCTATTCAAAACAAAATTTTGAATAAGATCTCCACTCAAAGCCAACGAAAAGAAGGTAATTTAGCAAGGATGAGAGTAGGAGGATGAGATAAGCCAAGAGTTTCATATTAGTCAATTTTACCGTTTTCTTTAGAAAATAATTTTGGACACTCCTAAGAGATACCAACTACCTAGGGCCAAGACCTATAGTCAGTATGGCTCTGATACCACCTCTGTCGGGACCCGAATTTGCAAATCCGGACCCTCTGTGTATACCGCACTAGTCCAGGATCACGCTAGTGCACACAGGCTCAACATAGATGCTATCATAGTCACACACAGCGAAATATAGCATAAACTTCATTAATTAATAATAACTGTTGTCTTACATGAATAATGCCTCACAGGGCTTAAAAGAGTATCAATGAGAAGCGGAAATAGAATAAGCGCAGTGGCGCTCCAGTCCGCAACAGGCAACTGACGAGGCTCGGACCCTAAGCATTCGCATCCAAGTAATCCTCCTCCATGAATGGTATAGATTCCTCTTCTTCTGAAGTTATTGTTGTTGGGGTGAGTACATAAAGCACTCAACAAGTTGTGCACAACAATGCAAGTCTAATATTCTATATGCTTGGCTTAATCTAAAGGAATGGCTAGTAAGGGTATTTTGCAATAAGCGACATTTAACAAGAATACAATAAATAGATTGGAAAGCGATAAAAATAAATCTGATAATTAATAAATTCATATTTCGAAATACACCAAGTTTCCAATCCTAAATTAATTTTCCACTTTCCATGGCACCTTGCCATCCCAACAAGTTTTGTTTAACAAAAGTCTAACCCTTAAGCTGTAATTCCGAGCATTGCCCAATACCGTGAGCACGGCTATTGAATAGATTGTACACTCTGCAGAGGTTATGCACTTTACCCACACGATACAACCAAACACCACCAAGGCGAGTGATCATAACAAAGCCTTTACAATGCTACACCTAGACCCGATCTTGCTCGCTAAGGTTTCAACTTTGAAGGGTTAAACCACCACAACAGGCCCCCTCTTGCGCCATGTGAGTTAAAGCGTAACCGGGACTCACTATTCACCACGACATGATCAAATCTAGGTTTCACAAATTATTCAACTAGGTTGTCCCATTCCGGACATGTGGTTGCAAGAGAGACTCGGTCAAAGGCTTGCAAGGTTAAGTCCTTAAAGTGATTAAGGCAAGACTTCCACATACCCCGCCAAACTGGCCCACCTTGGCACTTGCCCTTGCCACTTGCCTCAATCTAAAATCATTACCACCCGGTTGATTACCAAGCACCACATGCCATCAACATTTCAATCCCGATGTGTGACCTCCTCGCCACGACAACTTGATATCATTGTGTGACAACACATGACACACCAATTCATAAACATTGTTCCATATTCCATTAGTCAAGATTAAGTATCGACATTCGGACACATGTGATGGCGTGGCATGGCTAAGCAATCTATGACGATCTAACTAGCCCATGTTGATTATCAACTATAATTCCACATCCTAGGGTGACAAATAGATCATGGCATATAATTGACAAGGTATGGTTTAATTCAAATAGGCATATCATCTAATTCCCAGTTAATTGAAATCATTTATACACATAAAATATCATGCATAAAGTTTAAAAGACAAAATAGCGATTTGGTGAAAATTAGGTGCAACATGATCAAAGCACAACTTGCCTTGGAGTAGGTGCTGGTCTTGATCTGAGTTTGGGTCTTGGGCGACGAATCTTCCTCCGGATCACCGAAGCGGTTCAACGTCTACGCTAAACGATGCCAAAATAGCAAATAAACACCAAACCAGAGAGCAAACAAACTCCAAAAATAAAATAAAATTCACCAATAAATAGATATTGATTTTACAATTTTTAGAAATTTGAATCACTCAAATCCGAGTTAAAATGCAAAAGATATAGCCTTTTGAAGTTTGAATAAACATTGAAAATACAGAAAATAGAATTTCGATTTTTCGAATTATTTTCTATTGGAAAAGATCTTTATTGCGCAACGCCGCGTCAATACGACTCGGACCAATCGGCCGACCGTCGCTGGTCCATGGACTCGGTCCACGGAACCGCTCTCGTCCACCGTGGGACGCGCCCACGGCGCCTCGCATCACGCGCCCGACACGCGGCGCGCAAGATCGATTGGTCTGCGGCGCCGCCGTGCCGATGCTCGACACGCGGCGCGCATCTGCGCGACGATCGGCGGCCACCGATCTACCCCTACGTGGCTCAATCCCGATCGTCTATTCGGATCTAACGGTTAGAAATTTACGGCGAAACAACGATGAAGAAGCGGCGTGGCTTGATCTCGGCGGTTGGCGAAGATCCAGCGGATGCGCGTGGCTTCCGAGACGGCGGCGGGCTTGCACCGAGCGGAGGAAGACGACCACCGAACGGCGTTCGACGCGACTCCGGCGAAGAAGAAGGCGACTTCGGCGCGACGACGCGAGGAACTTCGGATCTGGAACCGATTCGGCGGGAGGATGCTCGGCGGCGCGGAATGGCGCAAAAACTTCGCGGCGACGCGCAAAGAACTCGGCGAGCTCTCGGCGATGATGGCGTGAAAGCGGCGAAGAGGCTAGAGCTACTGGCTGCGCAAGGAGCGAGGAACATCGGTGCGGCTGCGGCTTTATAGCCTCGGCATGCGCGCAGGAAGGAAACCCTAAATCACGCGCGGCGGCGGCAAGCGGCGGATTCGAAACCGAATCGAGGCGACGGATCGAGACCGTCCGATCCAAGATGGCGGCCAAGATTAGATCCGGCGATACGATCCGATCCGCTCTTTCCAAATCAACGGACGAGATCTAAACTTACCAAAACAACGCGAAGCGTCCGACCACTTGATCTCGATCCAGCGGCTCGCGGACTAGGGTTTCGCGAAGGAGGCGACCATCGATCTTCATCCAGCGGTCACACGCAGCGGCGGCGAAAGCGGTGACGCCGACGCCGACAATGAATGGGTCGCATGACGATCACAAGGCTTGGCCGATCTTCGTTCACTCGATTTTCAAAAGCTTTTTGATTTAAAATAATTCCCGAAATTAGATTAATCTATTTTAAGTAATTAAAATATCAGGAAAAATCCCAAAAAATTCTCATAAATACTTTGAGACATTCTCAGCTCAAATAAAATATTTTTGGTAAAACTTTATATTAACTTTATCCATATATATTTAGTTTTCACCAAAGGTTCAATATACTTAATTAAAATAAATTTAGATAATTTCTGGAAAAATCCAATAAATTCAGAAAATCACAAAAATGCACGTGAGCGAAATTATAAGCCAAATTTTGGGATGTTACAACTACTCCATCCACAAAGTATAAGGCATATCTTGAGTGGGTACAAGAAGTAAGAAGGCGAGAAAATCAATGAAAAAGACGAGAAAATTGGCCATATATACTACGCTGCTGTAAATACGTTGAAAATAGGGAAGGGAATAGTTAGTGAGAGTGTCACCTATGAATACACGGGTGAAAAGATGGGATAAATAAGGACGATCAAAGGAAAAAAAATCAATAAATTCGCATGTATACACATTACATTATAATCGTGTGAAACTTCTTAATGGTTTTATCTCTGACCATATGAAACTAATCGTGTGATGTCAAGTCAGCGTCTGCATTATAATCGTGTGAGTTGAGAAAGAGTTCAATTCCCATATGAAACTAATCGTGTGATGTCAAGTCAGCGTCTGCATCGCTGACCTGGTTTTATCTCTGACCATAATGTTGTTTGCTACTTACGTACGTGTTGATTGATCTGGATATTGCCAATTTCTGCGTACGTGCATGCAGTGGTTACGTCACCAGCCAGGTAATGTTGGCTTTCTACGTTATGATTCAATTTCCATCGCTACTACAGAACAGTACATCACTGCCGGTTCAAAAACCTCATCACTGCCGGTCATTGGCACCGGTAGTGATTGGTCGGCAGTGATACTCGGGGATTATCACTGCCGGCTCAGGAACCGGCAGTGATAAGAATTATCACTGCCGGTTCTACCTACAACCGGCAGTGATATTGAACTATCACTGTCGGATCAAACCGAAATCCGGCAGTGATGATAATTATCACTGCCGGTTATACATAAAACCAGCAGTGATATGTATATATCACTGCCGGTTTTCTCCAAGAATCGGCAGTGACAAGCTTGCATATTTTTTGTGCAATATATATATTTTTATACAATTGTTTATACAGTGTCCATATGTAGAATATAAAGCATCGTTCAAATCATAATTCAAATATATCCATGTATATATGAAGCATCGTTAAAATCATCATTCAAATATATTAAATTAAGCATCACATAAATTGTTTTTACAATGATTTGTTTACAAATGTAGCTCGACTACATCTCATCCCATTCGCTTTGATTTTACAAAGAGTCGAAGTAAACATGTCACGCGTCTAGGTCGTAGGAATGAGGGCGATGAGGCTACTCGTGGAACTCACCGTTTGGATTGATGATCTCATCATGAATGAATCCGGCGATCTGTTCTTGAATTGCTATAATTTCTGTCAGCAATAACTTATTGGTTCTCAGTTTGGAGCGCTGTTTTTGAACAAAAAAGAAAGTTAATTAATGATGATATTTGTTAAATAAAAAAAGACATCAATGTGTAATTACGTACCATGGCTTCATTATAGCCGACACTCTCCGTGACAATTGAATGCATATTTGTACATACATAGTATGCACATAAATTGTTTCTGGGGTCCTGCCTCATGCATGGAAAGTCATTTATTATTTCAAAATTTTCCTTTATGGATGATACCGAACACTTTTCTTGCAGTATCATGCGAAAGCCCTGTGAATGATTTTGAATAGTAATTAAACTTAAATGCAATAGAATAAAATTTTGCTAGAGTAATAACGCAACGATCGAGTTTACCTGTTCAGCATGTCCCAAAGGTCTTGGTACAGATTAGTTTGTTTTCTCCTAGAGTCCAAGACAAAAACCCTGCTAGCATCTAACTGGATGACGAGGAGGACCCAATGGAACTTGCACATATATGTCAACGTAGTCAATTACTCCCACATCGTACATGTTACGCAAAAATAGTAAAACGATATTAGAAGTAAGGAGATACGTACATGAAGTTATAGGGTAAAAGTACGGAGGTTTTGTATTGCAGCTTCAAAAAAGTATTAAATAAATAGTCTTCAACGAACTGTGGATTATCCTTCACAAGCTTCTTGTTGACGAGCCCTGGATCTAGGAATGCTAGATTGTCATTGTTATTTCTTCTACATGTCTGTATCTCCATTCTACATAAGAAAGAAGTTAGACATGCAATTAAACAGTACAAAAATGCTCAACGATATACGGACAGACTTACAAAGTCCATAGTCTAAGTATATTCACGTCCAGGACATCTTGTTGGTACAACATATACAACTCTGTGAAAAGAACCCAGCAGATGTTATCCCCATTGTGGAAATCTTGCTCTGTGTATCTGACTGCGAACGCCTCCATACCATCGTTGGACTGCTGCATGTACCACATATGGACGCGACGCAGTTGTGTTGTGAGGTTGTCGAAATGAGCTGGTTCAACCAGCGGTTTTCCCATAATGAACTTCCACCTTAGACCTCGCGCCAGAGCATCTAGTTGAGCAGCATGTACTTGAGCATCCCGCTTTAACGTGTCGGCACTAGCCACCTGCAAGTATTGCTTTCTGGATATGCGCTCGTAGTCCGACATTTTCCAAGGTTCAGAAGCCTGCCCCGTCTTTTGCACTTTTGCCATACTCAAGAAAAACTTTTGCGCGTCAGCATCAACTTTAGTCTTCTTACATGATGGCACCTTTTTAAAGTGAGATGTTACACAGTCGCTTACATGCTTTTTTCGTTCTTCTTCAGTCATGTCAGCTGATAATTTCTTCTGTGATTGTCCTGGGTCCACAGATGGTTGAGATTTCTTCGAGGACGGTGCCGACTGCCGAGATGTTCTTGGTGTTCGATTCTTTTCAGATTTTGGCGGAGGAGTCGGGCTTTTTCTGGTTGGTGCCGGCGGAGGAGTTGGACTTTTTCTGGTTGGCGGCGAGAAGGGCGGGAGGTCTATGTGTGGAGAGTGCGGCTGATCATCATCGTCGCCGCCCTCATCGTCCGAGCCAAACTTAATCAAGCTCTTGCGCCACGCGAGAAAGCCATGCACGTTTTCTCCTAGTTTTTTGTTTCCATCCTCGTCAGGGATCTCTACCTCCATTTTTCGGTATTGGCGGATGACACTGTCCACTTCGACCGTGGCAAATCCCTAAGGTATCGGACGACAGTGCAAAACCAGCGACTCCTGGCATGGCCAAGCCCTGCCCTCAGCCACCTTTATGGTAATGCCATGTGCGGCCAAATGTAGCTTGCACGGTGTCGGTTCTTTGATGTCATCCACAGAAAAATACAGTCCAAGCTCTTCGGGAATCCCTATGGGACGCTTGTTGCTCTTACGAGCACCGGATCGATGAGCTCGAGGTACATCACGGGTGGCGGTTGTGGTGAGAGCTTTCCGTACGGCTTGCTCCACAGCCTTATCTAGTTCCACTCTCTGTTCCTCTAGCGCTCTCGCGACAGCATCTTTTATCTGACGTTCCAGTTGATCTTCTCTTAATCTCTTTGAACGCTTGTACAACCATGCGTCTGCGGGGAAGGCTTCTTTCCACATGACCAAACCAACTCCTCTGGTGCGACCTAGATGCTCCTTGTTACCCAGGGCTATGGTTAGCTCGTCATTCTCTCTTCGTGGCGCGAAAGATCCTTGGGAAGACTGCATGTGAGCATCTGTGATTCTGTGCAGCACTTCCTACTCTCTATCGCTTCTGAAGCTTAAGCTGCCATCATCGGAGATAGAAGCACCCCTCCCAAGCAACCAGTGCTTCGATCGTTCGCTTAAGGCGGCCGTCGCAGGAATTATACCCTTGCGGGTTAGTTTTCCTTCGGACCGATCTCATGCTGGTATTTTCTTCACGTACCCTCCAAATTGAGGAAGCCACGGAGGCCGAAAAGATCGGTACCCTGCAGGTGTACAATTACAGTTTAGAATTTCCAAAAGACAAAAAAAGCAGTGTTGAGAATGACCATTACCTGTGCAAGTGGTCGTCGATCTTGCTTGAACTCATTCTCTGAACATGGAATGGTTGACAAGGGGGCAGCTGTGCTCAAATTAGACGTAGTTGGAACACTAACTGCAGCTCCATGAAGCTCCTTTATTGACTGCACAAAGAACAGGTTATATACAAAGTTGTCTTGATGTTAGCTATAAATCTATAATTTATTAATGCATTTGTATGTTAACCATCCCACATTTCCACTTCAATCCGCATGTATTCTTAATAAAGGAACCTGTTGTTTGTTAAGTGTAACGTCCTGGAAATTAGAACAGTAAAAGATGTACGATATAAATTTGAAAATAAGTATTTCTGGAGTTTCTTGGTATTATTTGTTCTAAATGGAATTTCCTTAGACTTTTGTGTTATGTGAAGATATTAAACAAAAAAAGAAAAACAAAGGAAAGGGTAAAAAGATGAAAATAAAACTTAGAAAATTTTATCATGGGTCATGTTCAAGCTGGTAATACAGTTTGACCAGTAAATAAAATATTACATGCTTTGGATCATGGTGAATAAATCATAAAGTTGCTTTTTGACTAAAAACAGTAAATCAAAAACATAGATGAAAAATAGTTGATAACAAGTTAAAGCCAAGAAAATTTATATAGAGCCCTGACTGTATAACACACCACTGGTAAAAATTTTATAATTTAATAAACTGGATTAAGCCTCTAAAAATTCGAATACAGAAAGTCCAAAATATAGGAAAAACAGCTGTCAGATTTTTATAAAATAACTGCTCACTATTTTGACTTGAAATTTTTGGGGTGATCTCCGTATAAGGATATGAACCTGTCTAAAAAGTTACAAAAATAAATAATAAGGTATGAACCTTTAATTAAATCAAAATCCGAAATCAAGATTTAGGGCAGGGCACAGTGTCAGAATTTTAGTAAATTATCTAGAAGTGGTTTTTTCTCAAATTTTTACAGGAGATGTAAGACTCCTAGTAAGTTTCGGTCAAAAATTTTGGTAAAAGTTGAACTGAGGATGAAGCCTAAACAAATCCAAATTCTAGAGAAATCCCGTCCAGTCCCATCACATTAATAGTTTACTGTCACTGACATGTGGGCACGGCTCCTGTTGATCCTTGACGTGCTGGCGAGGCTGAGGAGAAGCCTTGTCTCACTACCAGTGGGCCCTGGTCCCGCATGTCAGCCTCAGTGCTTGGCATTCTTCTCCCCTTCCTCCTCTTCCGGCCGAGGCGAGTCACCGACACTATCTGCGCTTCGCCGTCCAACTCAACCACTCCTGTCCGGCGCGATGGCAGCCTTCCACATCGCGTAGAGCCTCTCTCGCCTGTGCTTGCTAGACCCTAGTCGAGCCATTCGCAAGATGGAGCTGCGTCACTGGTTGCGCTCGGCACAGAAGAGGCGACCGAAGCAGTGCTCGAGCTCAGCCGAGATGCGATCGCATTCCACTGGCTTTAAGCCATCCCTTCGAGTCGCAGCAAGTTCCTCACCCCTCCTTTGCCACTCTTCCGAGCCGAGAGCGCCGTGCGAAGTCTTTTTCCCCATTTCTCCGCGAGAACCCAAAAGGGGGGACTCATCAATCTAGGTCAATCCGCCCTAATCCTTCGAATCGATTCCACCCGAAGCATCCTTAGCATCCCGGGGTTACTGACCAACCGTTGTTTTGGCTTCGTTTTGCCTGCAGCGCCGCCGCACCACCGCCCTTCTTCCCGGTCGACGCGCGGTGGCAGCCCGTTTCAGGCCATCTCCGACCCTGCCGACTGGTGAGTCCGAATCCCCTCACCTCACTGTAGCTTGAGGAACCCTAGTTCGCCGGAGTTTTAGCCTCTAGTAGAGCTTTTAACCACTCGGCCATGGTGCCGCCGCACCCCCACGGTGGCGGCCACCACCCGGCGAATGAGTACCACCCCTGGGTGCGCACGGGTGTGTTGGTGTCCATGGTGCTACCCATTCTGCCGCGGAGGAGCTGCTTCGCCGGCGGCGAGCAAGAGACCGTGAACCTCTGTCCTGAGTCACTGACCGGTGGGTCCCAGTTGTCAGTGAGGCCGCGCGTTTGAGCGCGTTTTTGCGTGCGTGAAAGAAGGCGTTTCCCAGTAGAGAAATCGTATTTCTGGATTTTGTTGAATTTCATAAGCCGGTTGAAATTCAAATGCCAATAACTTTTGAACCATCTGGCCCAATTTAGTGAAACCAGTTTCTAAATTCGTATAAAATTCTGTAGTTTCAGAATATCCAAAAATTTATTGAAGATGAGTAATATGTGATTTTAGAAAATTCAAAGAGATGCTTAGGTGTAAGTAAGGCCATGTGAATAAAATATTTTTAGGATGGTCCAGTTAATATAAGATGAGTTTTTATGGAGCCCCTGGGTTATAAGTATTCCAAATAAACAAAAATGTTTGCATGATACCTTGTTGTATATCATGTTTACACAAAAATGAACACTAAGCATAAAGATGAAGTTATATAAATAAAAGAAAGGGTTAAAGTTTAAGTGTTTAAAAGTTCATCCTGGAGGGGCATAGACCAATAGGAGCTGCACATGCGAAAATACTTAGGGAAAAGTACAAGTGATAGTTGTTCAATAAAGAAAAACAACACTTGTAATGGCAAAAATAGATGTAACTTGCTATGAACAGATTCAAAATAGTTCAAAGTCGGTTTTGAAATGCTTTTAAGATCATGCCCTGATGTCAGGAAGAAAATGAATAAAAGATGATGAGTGGTTTAGTGGTAAATGAAAGTGAAAGATTGAAATATTGTAAGGCAGTTTTTATGTCCATATAGCCCTTTTCATCATTTGATAAAATAGAGGATATAAATGAGAAAGAATGTAAAAATAGTATAGGAACACTCCACATACTATATACTAATAGGTTCTGGAAAAAATATTGACTTTTTGCTAAGAATTGTATGCAAAACAAGTTAGTGAAATAAGCCTAACTGATATAAGTTTCAGAATAATTAAAATACTTAGCCATTTCAACAGCTTGTAAAGTAGCTCATCCAAGTGAGAATTTTAGAAATAATAATGTAGAAATGATCACCAAAGTTTGTGCTACTAGATTCCAGAAAAATATTCTATTTAAGAGCTGTGCTTCGCTTAGTTTTCATAAGGGAAATGACCTTAAGTGATATTGCTTAGTCTGTTTCCTTAGCCAATTTTGCAATCTAAATCCAGATTTCAACTAAGCCTTTTTAAACAATAGTTTTCAAGCCTTGTCTAAACTCTAAAAATTACGAGAAGTCTTTAGAATTGTTAACCAAAGTATGCTTTAGCTTATTCAAGATTTAAACCCTAATTTCATTAGTTGTTGTGCACAAATCTCAGTAGATGAATAACCCTAAAAGTTATGTTTTTGAGTGTTCACGTCCTCGAAGAAGAAGAAGACAACTGTTCCGCAGATCCAGATTATATTCATGACAGTGAGCTGCCAGGCAAGCAATCCCTTGAACATATTGAGCCCGATAATTTACCTACCTTATGTTGTTTTTGTTTATGTATGATGCATCCGGATAATTCTCCTTAGCAGTGCTAATTTGGGTTGGAACTGTAGTTAATCCTGTAAATTATGGTTTGTCTCAATCTGTATGGACATGTGAACCTTGTAAACCCTAGTTTGAACTAGACATACTTAATGTCATGTTTGGGTATAATCGCTAGCATAATATTCCTGCTTAAGCTTCTCGTTGGTATTTTCAGTCTTTTCAACCAGTATATGGTCCTTTTGGGAAATGGTTGGTGATAATTTGCTAAAAATCCTCAAACAAAACTATAGTTTGACGCGGGTGATTATTGGCAATAGCCAGTCGTGCAAAAGGATATGCACGTAGTTAGGGTGGAGTATCGCCCGTGTCGGATTAAGGACCGAGCGATGGAACGGTAAATCCATGTTTTTCGTGCAACCATGAGGGATTGTATGGGCAGGTCTTAGCCTATTAAGTTGTTTAGATATGGCTTTGCATCTATGGAAGGCGGGAGATTGCACAGACATTCCGGTTAGGTCTGTTTGTAGGGGTTTCTACATACCAATGCAACGGTGTACGCCTTGCCTTAGACAGAGACGTGGTGTTGTGTGTGATAAATGTGGACCCACGGCTTGGGTGAGTGTCTCTGTCTTCAGGGCGAGGGTTAACATCCCGGGCTGGTGTAAAGCCACGTCTAGATAATGTAACGGCTCTGTATGATCTCCTTACCGATACACCAAAGGAAGTGTGTTAACTGGCCTGGCATAAGAGGTTGATCATTCCTTGTGGGTAAAGTTGTGCACCTCTGCAGAGTGTAAATCTAATCGATTAGCCGCGCCCGCGGTCAAGGGCACTTGGTGACGTTATTCCATACTAGAGTCTTTTGGTACTTTCAAAAATGGGTTGTGGTTTTGAAAACCGTTTTATAACCAGCTTTTGTGTCAAAGGATCGACACCGGGGATCTATGCAGTTGGGTAGATTGGGTTGAAAATCTGGATTAATTGCTTATCATACTGTCTTTCAATTGCTTTTATTAAAATGCGATGTTTCAATCTAATATGCTTATACATTTTTAATGCTTTTATGCAACTGCAAAATAACCATAGCCTGTCTATTGTTCAGCCTGCATAATTACTTATTTGCATATGTGAACCACTATAAGACTTACTGAGTACCAATGTACTCAATCTTGCATTTGCTGTCTCAGAGGAAGAAGACTGTGATCTGCCAGATGACGCGCTCTTTCAAGCAGGTCTCGGGGGTTTCGACGATAGTCTTTTCTAGGTTGCCTAGTCAGTTGCCTGAGGGTTTAGTGAGCAACCGCAAGGCTGTTTGGAGTTGTTCAGCTTTCTTTTGGTTTCCGCTGTTAAATGTTTTAAATTTGTACTGAAGTCTGTATAATTAATTCTGTTATGTATGTCTTTCTTTTTGTCTGTGTGTATGGTTATAATATGAATGTTGTAAACATGTGAGTGCTAGCTACTGATCCAGTGAATAGCACAGTAATCACATGGAGGTTCCTGTTCATCAGAACGGGGTCTCACATTAAGAGACAAAAACTGCATCTTCATATATACCTCATAATCGGTAGTTTAACCATAAGTAGGTCAATCAGAATTCTCAGTGAACTTAGTCCACTGAGCACTCAAATTGGCAGAATTGAACATGCAATGCAAGGGTTGAGCATAATTAACTCTTTTGCCCCCCTTTTCCTTCCTTTGTTTTTTTACAAAATAAGGGTATAGGAGGAGCCTGTCTGATACTATATAGAATGAACTAATTGGAAGCTTGCTAAGCACTCAATTAACTAACTCAGCACTACAGGAACAGGGTTTCAAAGGAACTTAAAGGGCAACAGATAAATAACTTGAACCAGGAGTTGTTGTGGCAATTTTATTTGCAGCCTAAACCAATACACCAAGCAATCAAAGACAGGGAACAGCACAACACACAGATCAACAATATTGGATTATTGGTGAACACTTGGGCACATCTAGACTTAGACTGGCGCTTAGAATAGAGACAATTGCCCTTCATCAATTCACTAGCTTCGCACAATTATCAGATGTAGTAGCGTACGAGCACTAACCAAAACATCACAGGACGATCTAACTATAGCCTGAGAAAACCAATGAGACACACACATCAACCTAATTTCTTCTGTTTACGGAACAATTATCAAAATTGCGTTGTCCGCACCAAATCATCACCGTCGATTGATCTAAGTCCAACCACCACCGTAGCTAAAATTAAACCCCTAAGCCTGACACGAAACCAATGGAGATAGGAGGGTTAGGGTATACCTACGCTTTGGAGGACTGGCCAAAGACGGCGTTGGTGAAGGCACCGAAGGGATTGGACGAGGACGCCCCATCCGAGGCGCAAATGTTCTGCTCAGTGATGAGGTGGCTCATCGCCATCTCCGCCGCTTCCGCCGGAGGCCCTTGCCGACGCTGGCGGGTGGCACTGGCGCTGCTTCGATCGCCGGCGACGAGAGGCTGTCGGCCCGAGGCAAGGTGGAGGGGAAGGAGTCGTGCGGCGTCACGGTTTCTTCGCTGGTGTGGGGACCAGATATGGCGGGAGGGAAGCAGCCTGGGCATCAGGACCGACCGGCGAAGTGCCGACTCGCCTCCTCCACGACTCGCGACGAAGCGGCGCCTCACCTCCTTGACATCGCAGGATGGAGCTGCGGCTCGCGGTGCTGGCCTCCTGGACGATCCTCGCGGGCGCGGGAGTGATCGCCCGTTGCTTCGGATGCGATGGGGAACGAGATGGGGATTGAAGAGAGGATCATGAGAAATCGGGATTCTCTCTCCACTACCTAAAATTGGGGAACCGGATTGGGAAGCTTTTGGACGCGAGATTTTGCTCTGCGCTTGTATGGCTTCCCCATTTTTTTCAGATAGGGAAGGGAGAAGAGAAGCTGTTGGAGATGGCCTTAGGTGCCACCTTCGGTTGCATGGCTAGAGTAATTGATCTTGTAATTTGAGTGCAACATGGGCACAGAATGATATGATTGGTAACAAGCATGAAGTACAGGGATAGTTATAATGTGGTCAGTAGGGACTTGGGAATGATACAGTAAATTGAGCACGGACACCTCGTAGACTTTCTTGCTCAAATGACTCAGGGAACTGAATAGGAAATGATCTAGTCTCACCAGGACGAATCCCAATTAGTGCACCGAGAAATCCAGGAAATAGGTTATTATTTTCCTCAGTGTCGTGGTAATCACAGAGATATGCATGAGAAAGAAATACAGCACTGTGATTTAAAAAAAAACTGGAAATGTAAGCAGTGCGCATACCATCTGGTATACAAAAAGAATAAAGAGGATTTGTGGAGTTAGATGTTGCATCGCTACATCAGTTAGTTGCAAACAAAGTGCAAGAAATCTAACAAGTGCAGCATGCCAGCATTACCATGAGGTAAGATACTTTTGAGATACAACATTATCGTATCATTTTTCTAATGTGGGCAAGTCATAATAGGTCAAACAACAAAGTAGTGAGAACAACATACGGACTAGATGTGTGAAAAGTCGACGAACCTGTAATCTCAGCATATGGAATTTTTTCACCTTTAGAACCATCACTGGTAATACTTTCTGCAAATATATCTAGTACCACCAGATCGCCTACCTACATATGTCCATACATGGATGGTTTACAATGTAACAATACATTCAATTCAATACACCAACTCCACAAAAGCAAGTAGTTCATAAATCCTTCGTTTTCTAATTTTGAATTTTGAAAATAAGACTGCTTGATGTTGACAAGGAATCAATCTGAAGGGACAAGGAAAATTTAACACCGGCTCTACAGTGGCATCATGTACATAAAAAAGATAGGAGCTCTATAAAAACCATCAATTGAATGAATGGATTTATACGAAAACAAAAAGAGCACCTACGCCATCATTGGATCTTGATCAGATGATCTTACCAGATGACAATTACTGTACATAAAAATAACAAACTGGTGAAATGTTAAGAAGGCTCTGAATCAGGATTATGTTTTCCTTTGAGAACCAGCCAGTCACCAGTCATACTAGTCCTGAATGACATTGCTGGTGATGGATGGTATTAGGGGTATTTTAGACGACTTTGACGTAGTATATATATGGGAAAATGTGAATAAAATAATAGTTAATTAGAAATTACAAGAAAACTGGCCAGTTTCCAGTAAACTATCAGGGTCTTGGGTTTGATTCAATATGGAAATAAGATCCCTGAGCACAACTAATACTAACTGATACTAAAGGTGTCATCAGTTTATTACATACTAGAGCAATTATAAGAAATTACCTGCAGGCCTCTTTCAGTAACTATTCGAAGTAACGCCAGAGCTATATGACGACGTTTAATTTTGACATAAATAGAAAGATATTAACTCAAAATTACTTTACAGTAAATTTTAGTTGAACACAATTATCGATGACAACCAAAATAAAAAAAAATTAAAAGTGTAAAAAATGAATTAAATAAGGCATCTAGATGGTGGTAACTGTCTACCTAAACACATTCTCAAGAGAAAGAATTTCTCATATCCTCAAACTTAGTAAGAATGTGTACAGAATCTTCTAATGCCCTCTCCTCTACCCCCACAAAAAAAAGGAAGACATTAGCTGGAAGATGTAACAGTAAATACAGCATTGCATATAGTATCTTTTGAGAGGGAGAAAGGTCAGTCATGATTCAGGAAGAGATTGGACCATCAAAGAGATATATCGATATCTGCAGTGTAAAAAGTTTCACAGCAAATTTTCTGCCAAAAATATTAGATAGTGCTGATGGCTCATGATCTTGTCAGTTCAGTTCACACGAATACAGCATATCACTGATTCATCATATTCAACTTTATTATCACTCTCATGAATGTCGATGCAATAAAAATACAGGTTACTAGAAGCAGGGTTGAAAACCGGTCAAAAATCGGTAGAAACCGAAGATGTTTGAATTCAAAAATTTTGAACTTAGCGGTCAAACAACAGTGAAAAATAATCGAAACTCGAGCGATTTTACCGATTTTTCACCAATTTTCAAGAAATTTTCACTGATTATCGACCGATTTTCGAGTGAGTTTTTTCGATTTTCAATATCTTGAAGGAAAATTTCAAAAAATAAAAAAATTACAAAGAAAAAGAAAAAAATTAGAAAAATCACAAATAATCTACAAAACACCTCATTGAAATTTCAACAATTTTTGAATTCATTTATTGCTTGTGGATAATCAAAAACAACAATTAATGAAAAGGAACAAAGACACTGTCAGATATTTACAAAAATTTATAAGCTTGATCATGCTCGTAAATTTTAATGTTACAATAAAGCGTTCCCAAGGATCATGTATAAAAATTTTCAGAAATATTAGACTTCATTTAGTGCCCCTAGAAAATCAAAAACAAAAGAGCATATACAAAAACAATAGCACTGTTAGAATTTTGGAAAAATACATAGGTCTGATCATCATCTAAACATTTTATAGAATCATTAGCATTGCCTCTGGACCTCACAAAAAAAATCAAAAAAATTAGACTTCATTTAGTGCCCCTAGAAAATAAAAAATAGAACAGTATATAAAAAGATAGTAGCATTGTCAGTATTTTTAAAAAATACACAGATATGATAATCATCTGAAAATTTTACAAAATTATTAGATTGCATTAGGACCTCACACAAAATTTTTAACTCTTTTTGATAAATGTTTTCAAATTTTTCGAATTTGCATTTGAACTTCATTGGTTTATCAAGCGGTTTTTATTGCCGAGCCGCCTCGATACACGTGAAAATCACGATTTTCAATCAAAAATCGTCGATTTTGTGAACACTGACCAGAAATATGTTTTGCTTGTCATGAATGGTTCAAGAAAAAAGAATTCATTGTGATAAACATCAGGGTAGTCAGTGCTATCTAAAATAGTACCGAGGACAATGCTTGAGGAAATGTATGTCTTAAGATAGCTTCAATTGTTGCATCCAGTACATGTTGAGGTCCTATGAAGTTTAAAAGTATGTTCTCTGGAACTATCTTCCCGGGCCGAAATCCAGGAGCCTGATAAGAGGCAATAGCAGGAACATTAGTATAAACTGTACAATTTAGAGCAGCACACACTAAGGGATACTATCCGTCTTTGAAGAAACCTTGCAGGTACATCTCATTCTGATCTTTGGAATTCTATGGTCTTTGAGTGCTCTAACTATGATAAATTGATTATGAAATTTTTCGCCAATGGACGCAAGCTGAATATGCTACATGACTTGAGTATATCCAATTTGTAAAAATATTAGATCCCAATTATACACAAAAAATACCAGGGGTCAATTTTTACGAGAATGTTGAACTCTTGGTGACCAAAACCACAAACAGAAAGGGCTATCAGTGCTAAGTAGAGCGGCAATTACGTTGCACAAACAAACTGGTTGCCAGGTTAGACAATATTACAAAACATATTTTGTTGACCGAAAGAGAAGACTAACTTTCGGTACTGCCTTCTAACTTTTCACAAAATTAATCAATTATTTCCTCACGGGTACGAATGTGTTTCGTTTGATATTGGTGTTGGCACAGAAATGGTACCTTGAAACACTTTGCGTACTCTTGAAGAGTGGATTGGTAGCATTCCTGATATATCGAGGGAGGCACTTCCACGCTGAACTTAACCTGCAAAGCAGCGCAACGACGGCCATGAAAATCAATCAAGCATAAATTCTCCAGTACCACTCCTACTACTACTCACTGAGCCAAACTGAGACAAGCAAAGCCCGCCTGAAGAACCACTACAGTTCTCCAATTCACTTATGTAATTAGAGAGGCAATTAGCTAAGGAGAGGCGGGGTTGACACAGGAGCCGGGCTGCAGCGTCTCGGTGACGCGGACGGAGTCGCCACCCCCCGCGGCGGCCTCGCGGAGCTCTACGGCGGCCGACGCTACGGGAGCTCGCCGCCTCTGGACCCACGAGGTGGAGGCGGACGTGGAGAGGGATGAGAACTGACAGACGGAGGAGGAGGAGGACGACGACGACGACGAGGTGGGAAGAGGGGAACAATTAGCACAGGAGGCCGCGCGGGGGGAGAAGAAGCGGCGGTTGTTGCGGCGGGGGACGGAAGCGGAGGCGACGGCCGCGGTGGCGATGGCGAGCTCCATTGCCGCGGCTCGGAGTGAAGCAGCGCGGTCGTGTGCATTTCGACGGGGAGAAACGAGGCGAGGGGATTAGGATTTAGGTGGGTGTTAAGCGAATAAAAAAAGTGGGATCAGATATTTTCGTCCCCCCCCCCCACACACCCACAATTTTTTTTCTTTAATATTTTTTGTTTTGAAACTAGTCATTAAGGTTCCGAAATTGCAGAAAAGAGTGCATGTCGCTCGTACAGGCGATCGATACCTAGTTAACGGCCAGTTAACGGCTGAGAAGAAATCGTTCCATACTGGGGTGACCGGTTTTTTTATGTTAATTCCTAATTTCTTTTTCGAGGATAATTAATAGGAGAAAAATAACGAAAATGATCATAGTACTGATGTACTTTAATATTTTATATCTTTAAATACTTGATACCTCTTAGTATTGATTAGAAATAAATTTTAACGAAAATGGCCATAAGTTACAAATACTGATCTTTAAGTACGTGATACCTTTTAGTATTGATTTACTGTATTTTTTTTTATGCATTGGCCAAAATATACCATAAGTTAAAAGCACTAATCTTTAAATTTTTGATTCCTCCTAGTATTGAGTTACTTACATATTTCATATGTAAGTGACTCGAAGTTGTATCTTTCGCAGGAAGTCAAAAGCGAGCATTTATCTCGTCAGTCACGCACATGTTACCGCCGCGCCCGACTACATCTGACGTGCACCGCACACTGATCCCACGCGCATGGTATATTAGGGCTATTAAAATATCGAGAACTACCGTTAAATGTCGTCCGTACCGACCAACAGGCGATTAGGGGCAATCACATTACTAGAAAGGTCCAACTAGAACAAGATAAATTTTAAAATATTAATTAATATATAAGGATTTGTATTATATTGTGAAAAGTACTATGTGCCGTGCAAATTTAAATTGTATAAATCAATTTTACCTAAAAACCATTTAGTGTATTATGAACAAACTATACAAATGATGGCTCGAAAAATCCTGAAATAAATATGTCTTGTTCATAGGGTGTTAGGTGTCCTATTTTTTCAAAGAAATTTAGGAATGAACTCAGTTGAATAAACCAAATGACTGTAAATAGCCTCACTTGCATGACACACTTAAGCCTTTGCGGCAGCCTGTGAAATATCATTTTTAAATGTAATTTGTTAGGAGAACGGGCTAGATTTGCTCTTTGATATATGCAATACCATATGGCGGGAAAATATTTTATTTACACCTTGCTTTGCATATTAATTCTGCTAGTGCAATAACCCAAAGTATTATAGTCGAGTCAACAATGAAACGCTTAAGCCTTTTCGGCAGCCCATGAAATATCATGTTCAAATGTAATTTGTAGGGAGAACGGGACATATTTACTCTTGATATATGCACTACCATATGGTGGGAAAATATTTTATTTACACCTTGTTTTGCATATTAATTCTGCCAGTGCAATAACCCAAAGTATTATGGTCGAGGCAACAATGAAACGCTTAAGCCTTTTCGGTAGCCCGTGAAATATCATGTTCAAATGTAATTTGTAGGGAGAACAGGCCAGATTTGCTCTTCGATATATGCACTACCATATGGTTGGAAAATATTTTATTTACACCTTGCTTTGCATACTAATTCTACCAGTACAATAACCCTAAGTATTATTCATCGTACATGTCATGGTTGTATGGCCGGGTCTCGGTGACCCTCTCGTCGAGTGCAGCGTCCCACTGCACCGCCCATGGTTGCATGCGGTGCGCGAACTGAGTGTCCGCTGCAGCACCCATCCGGGTCATCCTGCAATGCAAAAACAGGAAGTACATACCACATTCATTCTGCAGAGATGCGAAGTACTCACCTCAGGAGACGTACCTGTGAGTGCCACGTGCGACAACGTGACGAGGCGGCAAGGAAAATGACTGGAGCAGGCCGAATTACCGCAGCATACGGTGCGGCGAGTACTCCTCGACACACAGGTCGAAGACGAGAACCTTACGGGTGAGCCAGAACGGCTCATCTCGCGTGTAAAGCACGGAGACCCCGTAAGGTGCTCGGGCGTGGACGTCGTACGCGCTGTATGGCGTCCAACACACGTCCTCGTCGTGGAGGTGGTCGAACTCCCGAATGAACTCGAGGTAGGGCCTCCTCACTGTCGGTGCGCGTACGTCCGCTGCGAGAAAATAAAAAATGATGAATGTTATGGAAGTGTGTAAGTGGGGAAAAAGATACAAGGGAGCATACCTGTCGTCGGACCCAGTAGTGACCCATGGTGGGCCAGTCCACCGTGTCATCTCCGTAAAGATCCTGGGGGTACGGCGCGGTGTCAACAGCAGGCCTGCCGATGGAGAAGCCTCCTAGGACCACAACTGAAGGAGTAGGATGCAACCCGACATCGTCGCATCCTAGTCCGCCCGAGAGGCGGCGTCGCACAGACCTCTGTACGTTGCCGCAAGTAGAGCTGAGGCCCACGACCACTGCATCATTTGTTTACAATGGGGAAGTTAGACATGTTCCGCTGATAGGAGATTTGAACTGATTGTGTTACCTCATCCTCCGGGGTGTCGGCGATGTGCTGGGCGTACTCGATCAGGTGCCGGTCTACCGTGTTCTCGTAGGAGGACGGGAACATCACCCAACCGAACAACAACAGGAGGTATGCCTCCAGATGACAGGCCACCTCCTCATCGTGTAGGTGGAGCAGCTCAGCCTGCAGCGTTTGGTACAAACATTATCAGCAACTTAGCGCTTCTCTCTTAATTTGCAACGAAAGAGGTACTAACCGTGAACTGAAGCAGCCACGCCTTCGTCGGTCCGTGCCGCTCACCTGGTCTGAGGGGCTGGTAGGGGGCTACCCAAGGGTGCCGCTGCACCTCGGCGAACCACGCGAACAACTCCGCGTGCCATGTGACGGAGGCGTCGTGCGACACAACTGCCGGACCCGCACAGGGGAGGCCTAGGAGGTAGGACACGTCCTGCAGCGTCAGAGCCATCTCTCCACACGGAAGGTGGAATGTGTGTACCTCCGGTCTCCACCGGTCCACGAGTCGGCCAGTAGGGACCGATCGTACCCGAACCGTGGGACCTGCCTACCCTCTAACGGGGCAGTGACCTGCTCCACCATCCTACAGAGAGGAAGTAAGCCAACCGCTCGCAACCTGCATGTAGTGCATTGCGTCGTTAGTATTGCATTCACAGGTAAGTACATGTACATAAAAGAGTGCAAGCGTTGTCAGCTTACCGTGGAACCCAGCGTGGGTCAATACGAAGCAGCTCATTGGGCACCCGAGGCCAGAGTGTCCCTAGCTGTCGGTTCTGCTCTGCGGAGTACCTAGACTGGTGGGTCGCATCCACGGTCGGGTCGAGCAACTCAGGGCAAGGTCGCGCCATCGTCGCCTGTTACAAAGTAAATACAACAAATTTGTCAGTAATTAAATGTTTACACAAAATTAAATGCAAAATAACGAAATGTAGCATATTCAACAAACAATACAACGGAAGTCCAGAAAACTAAAAGAATCTCATGTTACAAACATACTAAAGACGAAGACATGTTCGATGAAGCACACAACGTCAAAAATTACATTATCCTCATAGCAATTAACTGGTATATCGAAAATTACATTATCCGTATAACAATTAACTGGTACATCGAAAATTACATGATGCGAACAACAACTAACTGGTACATCGAAAGTCACATGATTGGAACAACAGTTCACTGGTACATCGTAAATTAAATGATTGGAACAACATCGAAATTACATTATCCACGGTTGCGACGCGCTTCGGACTCGTCCATATCATTCCGAATACGTCGTGTCCTTCGACGTCCGACCTTCTGCTTCAACATTCGGATGTCCGGTACCCATCGATGGTCCGAAGGGGGGGCTGATGTGAACGATCCATCCACTCGGTATCCGTACACCTCGTGATGTCACGTGTTGAGAACACTTTGCTTGTAGTAGTAGGGGGAGATGTACGAACGACATGATTGATGTGTCTCGACGGCTGCAACAAAGACGTGCGAGCACGGCAAGTGCAGCAGGCATGGTTTCTGGTAGGAGCACTCGTAGTCAATTGCTCGAAATATGCACAGATGGGAAGTCCTCTCCCGGTGGGCACCTCTGCGACCTCAATCACCGCAGTGCATGTGGTATCTCCGTTCCACACCACTCTTCGGTGTCACCCGATGTGTCTGGGCTTTCTTGTTTTCTTGGACATGTACGTAGATACAACCGTTGAGTACGACAGTCGATTGTCCGACATACATGCTGCGGAGTTCTTGTATCGCTCAATGAAATATCTTTATGTCCCTAGTAAGACACCTTCAACTATACCCACCAATGGAAGGCAACTGGTGCCTTTCATTACCTAGTTGTAAATCTCCGTCAGGTTCGTTGTCATGATTCCATAACGTGAGCCGCCCTTGTCATGCAGAAGGGACCATTTCTTCAAAGGCTCGTGTCGTATCCAGTCGGTGAAACTCTTTATGCTGGTCCCCGACCTACGCCGAATGTTTGGGGCATCTGTCGGGAGCGCACACAAGGCTGTGGGATCCTCTCCTTGCTCGTGGTACACCATCGGGTTCCTTGATGAACTAGTAGTATCTCTTGGATTCATTGATTGCTTCTTCGTTAGTTCATCCAACGTCCTCCAAAGCGCGTCGAACTTCCTCCGTTGGTTCTGTTTGCATAGCCGCTTGAACATGTTAATAAGCTCCTTGTTCCTGAACTGACGAAAAAAATTGGCATCCATGTACCTCATGCACCACCTGCTCTTCAGGTCTGGCCATTTTGCTGCTCCCACGACGGCGGACCCTTGTTGCATATCCACGATCGCCCTTAGCAGCCCTGCATGTCGGTCATGGATGACACAAACATCAAGACTGTCCAGAACAACTGCCAGCTTCACTCTTTCAAGGAACCAGTACTAGCTCTCGTGTTTTCCCCCTCCACGAAGGCCAATGCAACCGGTACAACCTGGTTGTTGGCGTCCACCGCGATAGCAGTTAGAATCTGACCCTTGTACTTCCCCGTGAGGAATGTGCCGTCCATGCAAATGACCGGGCGATAGTGCCAAAACGCATTTATGAATGCACCGAGGGCGAAGAAGGCACGCTGCAAGACCCACTTACTCGCGCACACACCCCCCGCAGGAAACTCCGCAAGGTCGACGAATGTACCGGGGTTCCTACGTGCTATTGCCCTGAGCAAGTGGGGAATATTCTCGTAGGAAGCCTCTTACGTCCCGAACCGTATTTCCAGAGCTGTCCTTTTCGCTCTCCATGCCTTTCCGTAGCTAATCTTGTACTGAAACCTCTCCTCCACGGCTGTGATAATAGATCGAGGCTGCAGGTGTGGATTGTCCACGATCTGACCATAAAAGACATTTGCCACCCAAGTGGACGACAGATTGCGGTGTCCCTGCTCCGCTTCTTCCATTTCAGATTATGCTCCATCAACATGGAACATTTCCAATAGTCCTTCCACTTCCCCTTGTATGCATGTACCCGCCATGGGCACGAATCAACTACGCACTTCACGTCGTACTCCTTTTTGCTGGACTTCACTACCCTGAATTGCCGTCGGAGAGACATTGTCCAATACTTCACCGCATCCGTCACAGCCTCCTTGTCTTTATATATGGCCCCCTGTGTCACCTCGTTCTCATGATACTCCCATGCATCAATGTTCCCTTTATTCATTGTTAGGTCTTCGAAATTGTAAATGGTCCACGCACCAGAGATAGGCACCTTAGGAGCATTGTCCTCTTCGTCGGAGTGTTCACCATCAGGGACTTCCTCATCCACACGGTCCTCCTCTTCCATCAGTTGAACTATGTCCTACACCTCCTCCCCCTTGTCAGCCACCCCTCGCGCCTCCACCACTGTCTCCTCTGCCCTCCCCCCAATCCCTTCGCTACCGCCAGTCTCGTGCTCCTCGTCTCCGGGCTCCTCGCCACCTTCATCTTCTCATCCATCTACATTTGACGTCCCCTACCCCGTAATATCCACCCCGACATAATGAACTTGCGACACCGATGGAGCTACCGGGCAGTACTGTACCAACAATATGAGCGGCCAACCCCGCTCTACGGCAAAACCAACATAACTCCTCCATTTTGATGTCGAGTTAATAGGAATCAGCTCTCAGTAAAAACAGTCTTGCGCACGGCTTACTACTGCTTTGACCCGCAACCGAACAGTCTGGGCATCCAAATTGAACATCCGAGACATCCACTCCAACAAACCCCTGTATGTCCTATCGCTCGGTCTACATATGCCCCGTACGACTCTTGAAAATGATGATAAATCCACCCCATCCGCCCCCTGTGCTATCTCCCCATCTCCATAAAATATTTGGAAATACAATTTCTCCGACATGCTGCAACGTCCGACGGAAATATATTACTCTAAAATACAATATACAAAACGTACATTGATCGTACTACAAAATTCGACTATAAATAAGTCATTCGACTATAAATAAGTAATTCGACTTGCCTACCATATGTCCTAATATTATATTTGTGCCACATTACATTAACCCTACCAAATTAATTTTGTAAATATTGCCTACTATTTCCATTGTATTCAATTTCTAGATATTGAATACTACATTAAATTTGTAACATACTAAATACTACACAATCCTGAAATTTCTAAAAACTAAATACTACATTAAAGTTCTAAATATTAACTGCGACATTAAATTTCTAAACACTACACAATCCGAAAAATTCTAAATGCTACACAATCCTAAAATTTCTAAACACTACAATAAATTTCTAAATATTAAATGCTATATTAAATTTCTAAATACCACACGGTCCTAAAAAAATTTCTAAACACTAGAAAATCCTAAAATTTCTAAATACCACACAATCCTAAAATTTCTAAATAATAAATGCTACATTTAATTTCTAAATACTACACAATCCTAAAAAAATCCTAAATTTACCTTCACAAAAACGACGAATCGATTTTCTTCTTCTTCTTCCCCTCTTCTTTTTCTTCTTCTTCTTCTTCTCTTCTTTCTTCTCTCGGCTGCCTCTGCTCCCTCGCCAAATTCGGCTGGCTTAAAGCCCACCCGTCGCCCCAGTAGAGGGCGATTGCCCCTGCTTCAGGCGATAGGTGGGTGGTGCGCACGGCAGCCATTTAACGCTCGTTAACGCCCGCACTGATCGCCCGTATATGGGGCGACGCCTATTTTAGCAAATTCTAAACCCTAACGCCTACTTTTGAAAAAAAGATTAAAAAAATATTAAAGGAAAAAAAACCCCACCCCACCCCCGGCGCCTGTAGTCCTTGAGACGAGGACACAGGGAGCCCATGCCGGGCTCAGGTCTTCATTCTATTCAGGCCTAAACGGGCCGGGCCAGGCCGGGCTGAGATGGGCTGATTGTCGGGTTTTTCAACCCAAGGTGACTGTGTAGAGGTGTTTTATGTATTCTTTTCCGTCAGAATTCAGATAGCTCTATTTGGTGCGGATGGTAGGATTCCTAGGCGACTTGGGATTTTGTCTCGATTTTTGCAGGAATAGAACCGTTTCTCGTGAAATTTCTTCATTCCAAGACGAGACTAAGTATTACATTTTCCCAAAAATCTCATGTGCGTTCTATAGTTTTCGGCATGGTCATGCACCTTTTGGTTCATACACGCGCATCAGAATATCGATGCTAACCTCAGTTGAAACATACACAGCAGTAACTGCCCAAGAGCATGGTGAAAACTGAGCATGATTAGCTCTGTGTGAAGTGCAAGGTGTGTGGTCGAACAGTGGCGGACTCAACAGGTGATCAAGAGAGGCTAGGACATACCTTACTCTTAACAAACAGAAGGATGTTCGATCGAAGGCAGAGCAGAAGGCATTTGATGATTATTGCATTGCAACAGGGATAGCAGTTGAGCACTCCGTACCGCACGTCTATACACAGAATGGGCTAGCTGAAGCACTAATAAAGAGGATTAATTTCATTGCCAAACCGCTTTTGCAGAGTTGTAACTTTCCCAACACTTGTTGGGGACACGCAGTCCTGCACGTAGCAGCTCTCATCAATTTCAGACCTTCGGCCTACAACATCCATTCCCCTATGCAGCTTGTGCACGGGATCATCCCGAAGATCTCCCATCTCGGAAAATTTGGGTGTATGGTATATGTTCCTATACCACCCCCTCAGCGGACTGCAATGGGCCCTCTCTGCAAGTCTGGGATATACGTTGGTTATGAGAGTGCATCCATAATCGTGTATTTGGAACCCATGATCGAGACTTGCATCTGACCGGTCGATTGCATATTTGACGAGGATCGTTTCCGTCATTAGGGGAGAAATCAACCTTTGGATAAAAATACGGGAAATCATATGGCATTCCTTTGGGATCCCGCACATGACCCCAGCACTAATGAAGCAAATCAAGAAGTCTAGAAGATAATTGATTTGCGAGAATTTAGCAAATGAATCGCTGATCATTTTGTGATCCGAAGAGGCGTGGTTAAGTCGCATGTACGCAAGAAATGCACGGAGAGGGTGGAAATACCAAAGAAAATAGAAGGTATCCCTCATCTGTTCAGAGGCCTCAAAAAGAATAGGAAATCTGCTCCTCAAACCCAAAGTACCGGAGGCGTCTGAGAAAAGCGGCGAGAGGACTTACCACAACCAATCACGAAAATACCCCAAGGAAAGAAGGGAGCCAGTTGAGACGGCACTAGAAAAAGCCGACGGAAAAGTCAATTCCGGACTTGAATCTTCCCACTGCAGAAGCGTCGAAAATAATGTGTGCACATAGGCGATGAAAAGCTAAAGGAACTTGCTCTGCGATAGGGAATAGCGAAGAGCAAGTAGAAGTGCATGAAGCACCCCATGAAGAAATGGCCATAAACTTTGTAATAACAGGAGAATCCTGAATAGAGCAACGACCAACATTGATGCATACTTTGCAAAGAAGATTGCCTCGATCATTGATCATGATCCGAACTGCATCTCGCGAGAATGCAAGAAAAGGCTAGATTGGGAAGAATGGAAGAAGGCCATCAACTGCAGAGTTAGTCTCTCTGAACAAGAGAGAGGTGTTTGGGCCGTATACGCACACCTCCTATATAAACCCTGTAGGTCACAAATGGGTCTTTGTTCGGAAGAGGAATGAAAGCAACGAAGTTGTAAGGTACAAGGCAAGGCTTGTAGCTCAAGGTTTCACTCAACGTCCTGGAGTTGATTATGAAGAAACCTATTCTCCGGTCATGGGAGGAATTACCTTTAGATATTTAATCTCAATGGCAGTCAACTTGAAGTTGAGAATGAAGCTAATGGATGTTGTCACAGCATATTTTATGGAAACTTGGATTCGGAGATATACATGAAAGTACCAGAAGGTATACCTATCCCGAACCAAGGCAGACAAATAGAAACACATGCAGTGTGAAATTGGAGAAATCACTGTATGGGCTAAAGCAGTCAGGAAGAATGTGGTACAATCGTTTGAGCGACTTTCTCTGCAAGAAAGGCCACACAAACAGCGAAGATTGTCCATGTGTGTTTATACAGCGATCCCCGAATGGATTCTGTATAATCTCCGTCTATGTAGATGACTTGAACATCATTGGGACGGATGAAGAAATTGAAGAAGCATGCTCATACTTGAAGTCTGAGTTTGAAATGAAGGATTTGGGTAAAACCAAGTTTGTTTAGGCTTGCAGCTTGAGCATGTCCAAGGAGGAATCTTGGTACATCAATCAACCTACACGCAGAAGGTGTTGGAAAGATTTGGCTTTGAAAAGGCATACCCTGCAAAGACTCCAATGGTCGGAAGGTCACTCCAAGCAGACCTAGACCCATGCAGACCTAGAGAAGAGGGGGAGGAAGTCCTGGGAGCAGAATTCCCATATCTGAGTGCAATTGGAGCGCTCATGTACCTTGCGAATAGCACTAGGCCGGACATTGCGTTCGTTGTGAATTTGCTAGCCCGGTACAGTGCAGAACCCACCAAAAGGCATTGGAAAGGGATCAAGGACATCTTCCGTTACCTCCAAGGTAGCAAAGATCTTGGTTTGTTCTTTAGAAGAAACAATGGACTGAATTTGGTTGGCTACGCCGATGCTGGGCACTTATCAGACCCGCATACTGGCAAGTCCCAAACTGACTATGTTTTCCTATGTGGAGGAACAACAGTTTCTTGGAAGTCGTCTAAGCAGACTCTTGTCTCGACGTCGACAAACCACTCGGAAATCATTGCTTTGTATGAAGCATCTCGTGAATGTGCATGGCTCCGAAGAATGGTTCACCACATCCAGAAGTCATGTGGCTTGAACATTGAGCAAACTCCCACAATCATTTATGAAGATAATACAGCTTGTGTTGCCCAAGCACAGATGGGTTATGTGAAGAGCAATCTCACGAAGCATATCAACCCCAAGTTCTTCTATGCTCACGAATTGCATAAGATGAATGAAATCAAGATATTGCATACTAAGTCATGTGAAAATCTTGCAGATTTGTTAACTAAATCACTCCCAGCATCTACCTTTGAAAGGTGCGTTAAAGGAATTGGAATGATGAGACTTAGAGAAGTGCAGATTTCAGGGGGAGATATTTCACATACTCCCACATGAATCTCGAACATGAATTATGAATACCCAACATGAATCTCGAAGATTAGCAATTGAAGTTTGGGTGAATTGTACTCTTTTTCCTTAGTAAGTTTTTCATGAAGTTTTCTTGCATAAGGTTTTAACGAGGCAATTCGTACAACATAGTAAGCGTATGCTATGTACTCTTTCCTCAAGTATTTTTCCCACTGTGTTTTTCTGGCTTTGAAAAACCTTATGCAAGAAAACTTTCAAAGGTTCGTTGTGAATTTGCTAGCCCGGTACAGTGCAGAACCCACCAAAAGGCATTGGAAAGAGATCAAGGACATCTCGTGAATGCTATGCATACGCTTACTATGTTGCACGAATTGCCTCGTTAAAACCTTATGCAAGAAAACTTCATGAAAAACTTACTAAGGAAAAAGAGTACAATTCACCCAAACTTCAATTGCTAATCTTCGAGATTCATGTTGGGTATTCATAATTCATGTTCGAGATTCATGTGGGAGTATGTGAAATATCTCCCCCTGAAATCTGCACTTCTCTAAGTCTCATCATTCCAATTCCTTTAACGCACCTTTCAAAGGTAGATGCTGGGAGTGATTTAGTTAACAAATCTGCAAGATTTTCACATGACTTAGTATGCAATATCTTGATTTCATTCATCTTATGCAATTCGTGAGCATAGAAGAACTTGGGGTTGATATGCTTCAGAGATTGCTCTTCACATAACCCATCCGTGCTTGGGCAACACAAGTCGTATTATCTTCATAAATGATTGTGGAGTTTGCTCAATGTTCAAGCCACATGACTTCTCGGATGTGGTGAACCATTCTTCTGAGCCATGCACATTCACGAGATGCTTCATACAAAGCAATGATTTCGAGTGGTTTGTCGACGCCGAGACAAGAGTCCGCTAGACGACTTCCAAGAAATGTTGTTCCTCCACATAGGAAAACATGATCGATTTGGGACTTGCCAAGATATGGTCCGATAAGTGCCAAAGATCGGCGAGCCAACCAAATTCATCCATTGTTTCTTCTAAAGAACAAACCAAGATCTTTGCTACCTTGGAGGTAACGGAAGATGTCCTTGATCCCTTTCCAATGCCTTTTGGTGGGTTCTCAGACTGCATCGGCTAGCAAATTCACAACGAACGCAATGTCCGCCTAGTGCTATTCGCAAGGTACATGAGCGCCCAATTGCACTCGATATGGGTGCTCCCGTGACTTCCTCCCTCTTCTCTAGGTCTGCATGGGTCTAGGTCCGCTGGAGTGACCTTCCACCATTGGAGTCTTTGTGGTATGCCTTTTCAAAGCCAAATCTTTCCAACACCTTCTCAAGTGTAGGTTGATTAATGTACCAAGATTCCTCCTTGGACATGCTCAAGCTGCAAGCCTAAACAAACTTGGTTTTACCCAAATCCTTTATTTCAAACTCAGACTTCAAGTATGAGCATGCTTCTTCAATTTCTTCATCCGTCCCAATGATGTTCAAGTCATCTACATAGACGGAGATTATACAAAATC
This sequence comes from Otatea glauca, assembly GCA_036346275.1. NCBI lineage: Eukaryota > Viridiplantae > Streptophyta > Magnoliopsida > Poales > Poaceae > Otatea > Otatea glauca. The sequence goes on along the minus strand of CM070721.1, from coordinate 24,156,672 downwards.
CATTCGGGGATCGCTGTATAAACACACATGGACAATCTTCGCTGTTTGTATGGCCTTTCTTGCAGAGAAAGTCGCTCAAACGATTGTACCATATTCTTCCTGACTGCTTTAGCCCATACAGTGATTTCTCCAATTTCACGCTGTACAGGTTTCTATTTGCTCCGTCTTGGTTCGGGATAGGTATACCTTCTCGTACTTTCATGTATATCTCCGAATCCAAGTTTCCATAAAATATGCTGTGACAACATCCTTTAGCTTCATTCTCAACTTCAAGTTGACGCCATTGAGATCAAATATCTAAAGGTAATTCTCCCATGACCGGAGAATAGGTTTCTTCATAATCAACTCAGACGTTGAGTGAAACTTGAGCTACAAGCCTTGCCTTGTACCTTACAACTTCGTTGTTTTCATTCTCTTAGAACAAAGACCCATTTGTGACCTGCTGTGGTTTATATAGGAGGTGTGCGATACGGCCCAAACACCTCTCTCTTGTTCGAGAGACTAACTGCAGTTGATGGCCTTCTTCCATTCTTCCCAATCTAGCCTTTTCTTGCATTCTGCGAGAGATGCAGTTCGGATCATGATCAATGATCAAGGCAATCTTCTTTGCAAAGTATGCATCAATGTTGGTCGTTGCTCTATTCAGGATTCTCCGTTATTACAAAGTTTATGGCCATTTCTTCATGGGGTGCTTCATGCACTTCTACTTGCTCTTCACGCTATTCCCTATCGCAGAGCAAGTTCCTTTAGCTTTTCATCGCCTATGTGTGCGCACATTATTTTCGGCGGCTTCTCGCGAAGGGAAGATTCAAGTGCTGGAATTGACTTTTCCGTCGGCTTTTCTAGTGCTGTGTCTCAACTGCTCCCTTCTTTCCTTGGGGTATTTTCGTGATTGGTTGTGGTAAGTCCTCTCGCTCGCTTTTCTCGACGTCTCCGGTACTTTGGGTTTGAGGAGCGATTTCTATTCTTTTTGAGGCCTCAACAGATGAGGGATACCTTCTATTTTCTTTGGTATTTCCACCCTCTCGTGCATTTCTTATGGTACATGCGACTTAACCACGCCTTCGGATCACAAAATGATCAGCGATTCATTTGCTAAATTCGCAAATCAATTATCTTCTAGACTTCTTGATTTGCTTCATTAGTGCTGGGTCATGTGGGGATCCCATGGAATGCCATATGATTTCCCGTATTTTTATCCAAAGGTTGATTTCTCCCTAATGACGGAAACGATCTCGTCAAATATGCAATCAATCGGGCAGTATGCAAGTCTCGGTCATGGGTTCCAACACCGATTATGGATGCACTCATAACTAACGATATCCTGCACTTGCGAGAGGGCCCATTGCAATTACCGAGGGGGTGGTATAGGAACATATACCATACACCCAAATTTTCCGAGATGGGAGATCTTCGGATGATCCTGCACAAGCCGCATAGGGAATGGATGTTGTAGGTCAAGGTCCAAATTGATGAGAGTCACTGCGCAGATCGCGTGTCCCCAACAAGTGTTGGGAAAGTTACAACTCGCAAAGCGGTTTGGCAATGAAATTAATCCTCTTTATTAGTGCTTCACTAGCCCATTCTGTATAGACGCGCGGTACGGAGTGCTCAATCGCTATCCTCGCTGGTAATGCATAATCATCAAATGCCTTCGAAGTAAATTCTCTGGCATTGTCCATTCTAATGGACTTCACGCGATGATCAGGGAAAGCATTCTTAATTCTTATGATCTACGAGATCAGCTTTGCAAAAGCATGGTTTCTAGTTAACAATAAGCATACATGCGACTATTTCGAGGAAGCATCAATGAGCACCATAAAGTACCGAAACGGTCCTGACAAGGGCTGAATCGGGCCGCAAATATCCCCCTAGATGCGTTCCAGGAATCAAGGAATTTCACTTTGCACTTTCATGACAGAGGGTCTAGTTATTAATTTCCCGGTGGCACATGCAGGGCACACGAAATCTTCATGATTCGAGAAATTTTTAGCATTAATGCCATGACCTTGTGAGTTGTTCACTATATTTCTCATCATTCGAAGACCAGGATGACCTAATCTACCATGCCATAAAGAAAATAACTCAGAGCTTCTAAAAATAGTCTTCAAGGAAGTATACACTTCGGGTGCATGAATATCCGTGTAGTACAACCCAGATTCATATGAGGGACATTTTTCTAATACCATTTTTTCACATACCGCGTGCTTCACAATGCACAAGTATTTTTTGCCATTTTCTTCATTGGTTTCTACGTGAAAACCATTAGCGCGGATGTCTTTGAAGCTTAAGAGAGTGCGCGTTGATTCAGGGTACAAAAGGGCTTCTTCAATTACCAAAGTTGTACCCGTAGGCAATATAATAGTGGCTCTTCCTGAGCCTATTACATATGAATCGCTTCCTGCGATCGTAGTAATCTTTCCAACGTTCTTCGTGATTGACTGGAAGTATTTAGACTCTCTTAAGATGGTATTTGTTGTGCCACTATCAACAATGCATATCTCTTCTATTTGGGCGCTACATGATTTCTAGATAAAAGAAATATAATTCCAATCAAACAGAGGCAAAATAATTCAAATATTGCTTGTAAATGAAAGAATACTGGAATAAAGAATAAATTGCATATTTATTCATGAGAGAAGTATGCTCTTCTAGAGCTTACAATTCATTATTCAAAAGAAAAATGCTAACAACCATAATCTAAAAAAAAATAATGCGATTCATACATTAACGGGCTTTGGACTTTCCCTTGGCCTGAAACTTCTCTTTTCCACCCAGCTTGCCCTTCTTTCTATGAATGGGCTTTCTCACCTTATAGCTATTGGCATTAACTTCTGTGCCAGTGCCCCTTCCAGGTGGCTGTGAGACATAGTTCTTGCGTAGAATATCGTCTTGTGATTCCGCAACTTGCATTACATCAATCAGTTCGCTATACTCCTTGTATGTGTCCTGACGATAGCTGCGTGCACTCTGGATAGCATTTGGGTGGAAGGTAGAGAGGGTTTTCTCAATCTTCTCCTCATCAGTGATCTTCTTGCCACATAGGGAGAGATTAGTACAAATTCTGTGCAAGGCAGAATTATACTTGGCCACTGTTCTGTAGTTTGCAAACCTCAGGCGGACCCAATCTTGCTGTGCTTGGGGCAAGATGGTGTACTTGAGCTTCTCGAACCGCTTCTGAAGTGCAGTCCAAAGCTCAAGTGCACTCTTCTCAGCCATATATTCATTCTTGAGTGGTCGAGAGGTGGTGCACGAGGAAGTCGCGAGGCTTGATCGTTCGCTCTCGGTGAGGTTTCACGTCCTGCGAGGACCCTAGACCAATCGCTGCACGGAGCTTCTTGCCCCCAAGAACGATCTTCACGTCCAATGCCCAAGTGAGGTAGTTCTGACCGTGCGGGGCCAGTTCTTCAAACTCACGATTCACAATGCCGGACATCTGCAGGATTTCAAAATTCCGATATTAGATTACTGCGTGTAATCTAATAGAAAATGGTTGCAAAAGCATAAAGTGCAGAAAATAAATTGCCATGCATTGTAGTATACAAAATAAAGCAATGAATTCAAAAATCATAAAGAATATTCATAAATGCAGAAAATAAAGCCAGAAAAATTAAAAACAGAGCCAGATAATTTTCTAGATTTTATGGCAATTTTTTCAAAATTTTCTGCTATTTTTTTTCTTTTTCTTGTCTCTTTTCCTTTTCTTTTCCTTTCTTTACTTTTTCTTTTCCTTTCCTTTTCTCTTTCTTTTCCTTTCCTTTTCTCGGCCGAGCAGCCTTTGGGCCATGGGCTCCTCAGCCCATATCCGTGCGCGGCGGCTAGGGTTCCCACCCCTAGCCGCCATTCAACTTCGTCTTGTGTGGTCGAAGGGAGTGAGCAGCATTGCTTGGCGTGTGGAGGAAAAAGAGCGACGCATGTGGCGGCTGCGGTCATGAGCCGGCGTCATGCGGAAGAACGGCGTCGACGGCAGCCGCCGGCGGGGCGCCGAGGCGACGACGGTCAGCGTCGGGGAGGCGGCGGTGATTTGGGTGGCGGCAGCGCTCACGGAGGTCGAGGCCGTGGCGCGCGGCTTCAGCCGGACCGCAACGGCAGCAGCGACGGAGAAGCCGGCGTCGTCAGGCGGCGCGCGGCGACTCTCATAGTGCGCCACGAGGCGACGGGCGAGGCTGCGCCGTGTGATGCGTGGCGCGCGTCGGCGACGCGGAGGCGAAGGCGCGTGGGCGCCGAGGTCGAGGCGATCAGCCGGGCGGCCTTGGTGAGGCGTATGGCGGGCAGCGACATGCAACGGCGGCCGAGGGCGGTGATGCCGTGCCGCGGCATCGGGAAGCCGGCGGCGGCGGGCGAGCCGAGCGGCGGAGCCGAAGCGGCGACGGCCGCAGAGGCCGAGGCCGTGGCGCGGGCGGCCGAGCGAGCGGTGATGATGTGGCAGAAGGAGGCCGCGGGCGGCGCGCAAGCGGGCGAGGCCGGGCGACAGCTGGGAGGGCGAGGCGGCGACACTGTGTCGTCTTGCGCGTCGAGGAGGCGCTGGCGCTTCAGCGGCGAGGCCGCCGGTGCCGACCGGAGCGACGGCTAGGCGCCGCGGCTATGGCGACATGCTCTGGTAGCGCAAGCGAGGCACGGCGGCGACTTCAAGGCACGGCGCGGTGCTTCGTGCGCGCAGCCGAGTCGTCGGCCGGCTGCGAGCGCGCAAACCGAAGCACGACGACGCCCGCAGCAATGCGCACAGCGGAGCTTCAAGCTAGCGGCGCGCAAGCCGATGTATTTTTTTTTCCTAGATGAATAGTACTCTAGCTTCGTGCCGTACTGAGTAGCTTCGAGTGATCGCCTTGTAGCTTCGTGCCACGTGACGAATACAGTACCAGATGCGTAGGATAGATGTATGCATAGAAACGACAAGCGTTTAGATTCAATCGCCGAAAACCCACCTTTCTCACCTTTCAATTTTGATCACCGATAGAGCTTCGTGCTGATAACGTGTTAAGGAACCTCGCTATCGAATAGTCCGGGGTTCCCGAACAGATCTAAACTTGGAGAACAGAGAGAGAGACACAGGTTTAGGGAGAGCGACGACAGAATACTTTATTGATTTCTGATTACTTGTACATAGGGGTGACCCCCTCCTCCTTATATAGTAGTCGTCTAGGGTTTCGGCTAAGGGACCATCGTGGGCTTTCCATTGGGCCACATGGTTTCCCAACAGCATTGAAGGGAATGATGATTTTTCAGTGGAATATGAAGGATTGGGGCAACTTTCAGTGGTACGTGAGGAATTTTCTCCAAGAATATATATCAGCTTTTTTGCAGCAAAAGTAGTAACATCGACATATATGAACCCATTATTGCAAGTTTGCAACGATTTCTATAAAGTAACACCGGTCCTAGTAAATGAAAAATATATTCACTATACATCACTAAATAAACCATTTTTTGGAAGTCACCCAAAAGTTTATGCTCATGCCTCCAACGGTTGACAGTTTTTTTCCGATTTTTAGAATGTTTACATAGGCTGAAATAAATTCCTTTTTGAGTAGATTGACTATAATATAACTATAGAATGATACATCACTATAAATCGGTTCTTAAGTTTTTAGGAAAAAACGATTGTGATAGATGACTTAGAATGGGTGTTAATAATAATCACTATCGGTTCTCAAGTTAGAAGCGATTGTGATGTAACACTGGGCACATCACAATCGGTACTCACTTAAGAAGCGATAGTGATGTGCACAGACATCACTATCACTTCTTAACTAAGAATCAATAGTGATATATCGGTTCTTATGTGAGAAGCGATAGTGATGTGCGCATGCTCATCACTATCGATTCTTTTGTGAGAAACAATAGTGATGTAATGAGCAAAGAACCGATAGTGATGATCATACATATCTCTATCACTTTTAGTTAAGAACCAATAGTAATATGGCCTTCATCTGTGTCGGTTTTTATTTGGAACCGATAGTAATATGATTCATCTGTGTCGGTTTTTATTTGGAATCGATAGTAATATGGTTTTCATCTGTGTGGGTTTTTATTTGGAACCGATAGTAATATGTTGTTCATCTATGTCGGTTTTTATTTGGAACCGATTGTGATGTATATGGCTATCATAATCGATTCTTTGTAAGAACCAACATAGATAGCAGTAGTAGCAATGCAATGGGTTATTTATAAGAACCGATACAGATAGATGTCAATACAATCTGTTCATTTTAAAAACTGATACAGATAGCGCTACCGAACACATAAGTCGGTCCCCCGTCCGCCTCTCTCACTTGGTTCTCGCTCCCCCGAAGTCACTCATCGTCTACCCGCGCTCCCCCGGGTTTGCCCCCGTCGCCTCCAAGCTCCCCCAACTCCGGAGAACCCTCAGTCAAGGCCATTGCACAGGAGGTCGACCTCGACTCGAAGCTGAACCCGGCACGAGCGTGTTCCGGATGCCTCCGCGAAATCTTTCAAGAGATGACTCGATTGGTATCTGGGTGGTGTAGACAAGGAAGAGGAGAGAAGAGGAGGTTTGACTATGGACACCACCAAGTTGATGACGTCAAGAGCCGTGGCCCTCATCCTGGCCAACCCGTCGCCGGATTCGGCCACCGACATGCCGGAGATCATCGTCCAGGTCGTCGACCTCAAGCCCATTGGCACCTGCTTCACGTGAGAGCTCTCTCTAGATCTAATCCTCTTTGCTCTTTGTGTAAGCAGTTAGCTTGCCTCACATCGCTCGTTTAGTCTTGCTTGCCATTTTGTGCTACAAGTCGTCAGATGAATAGTGCTGCTTCTATTGCTCTTGAGTGTGTTTTCAGAAAACAATAATGAACTATAAACCAAACATCATTGATGTGGGTATTAGAGAATGTGAGGCAGGCTAAAAATGTATGTATCAACCAGCTTGCATGTGCCCTGATAAAGAATTTATGTCCTTGTGTTGTTTTAATTCCAGAAATTAATTTCTTGATGTGTCAAGAACTAACATTCTGGTCACTCCAATGGTTATTAGGGAAATTTATGCATTGATAATTAAGTTTGTATCTTGCATGTTAGAGAAAAAGGGAAGTCTCGTTAAAAAGGGCGAGAAGTCGAGTAGTAAGAGGTGCTTTTCTAACTAGAAGGTTCTATGCTTTCCTAGAAACAAATTATACAACTCATCATGCATGTGTTGTTACCAATGGTATGGTATAGATTGGCAACATTGGCCCCTCAACTCATTTTATTCAGGATTAACTAGTGATTCTCCTATTTGCAACTTCTGGAGAGTATGCTGGATTTGATCCCACAGAGCCCACTTCACGAAGTGGAGGTAAAGCACTAGCAGTCCAACAAATAAGACAGGTCTGGTGTAACTGTGTAACATTTGGTATTGCACTTTTCACTTCTTGCCACATTACTTATCTTTTTTTTTTTTGTGTTCAGGACCGTGGTTACAAGACGGTCGTTATGATTGGTGATGGTGCAACTGATATTGAGGTATATAGCTTGATAATGCCTTGAAACTTTTCTCCCGACAACAAAGATCAAATAAATATGTTTGTTGGTGGATACAAGACGGTCGTTATGATTGGTGATGGTGCAACTGATATTGAGGTATATGTTTGTTATAGCTTGATTTGCTTCGTTGATGAGATGTGCAAATTCTTTCATGTTGTTTGTGTATAGAAATAACAGGGGACTGAACTTCTACCAAAGAATGCGCTAGCAAAACCAAAAAGAGCTAAAGTTCAAATCTGGAAGCTCATGCTACATTGATGCACCATTCAGGAGTAGGGCAAAGTTGCTGGTTCGTTAGGCATTTCAACAGAAATAGCTATTGATTTACTATGCTGTAACAATGAGTCAAAGAGGTCCATGATAATGAATAGTGCTGCTTAAGAGCCTCTTAAAACACAAAGGTGTCAGGCTATCGACACATGACATTTAATTTTTGTCAATATTTCAGTGAAGGAAAAATTCAGGAATGATGCCCTATATAAACAGCATAATGACTTAACAGATAAATGAGTTTATAGTGATTTAGCTTTTAATACCATAAAGAAGTGTTCTTTATATGAAAATGCACAAAGATTTGTATAGCTACATCTACTTAACTGTGTCTCTGCAGGCTCGGTAACCTGCTAGAGCAGATTTGTTCATTTGTTACGCTGGTGTCCAGATGAGAGAAGCAGTTGCAGCAAAAGCCGACTGCGTCATCTTTGAATTTCAAGAGCTAATTTCCTAATTGCCACAGTTTGATTCCTCCTAGCAATTCTGAATCTTGCATTATTCCCTCTGAGTGCAAATAATTGTAGCTCTTATTCAAGATGTAGGTTTCACAGGCATGCATGCATCTTGCATTGGATTTCTCTTTGCCCCAATAGTTCTAGCCTGGTTACTCTGCATGCATGCTCTTGACCTTTACACTATCTAGCTTGCCTGGTGGTGCAGGATCTGAAGCAATGTTTGTAGATCTTGGACACTTCTCATATAGTGCAATCTAGGTAATTTTTTTTATCCTGTATGGGAATTCCTACATAACATTTTATATATTTTTTGTGCTGATCATTTAGTTTTTTTACCGCTTGCTTTCACTTCTGTAGTTTACCCTGCGCTAATTTGGGCATATATGGGTCAAGCTGCTTACTTATCAAAAAATCATGATTTCCCCAAGTTGGATTTCACATTGTTGTTCTAGGTATGTTTTTGTATTTTAGCTGATGTATTCATATGATAGGAACTAGTATGTACATCTTGAACATCAGACTATATTACTCTCGTCAACAAAAATTACATCATATTCCTAATTCATTTTATCGTCAGTCATCAGATATGAAGAGATCTCTGATAGTTTAGATCATCTAAATTGGAAATTAGTCTGGTTAAGTGCACTGTACATTGTGAATTCACTCCCAGTCCCCCACCACTTCGTATGATGATTATTAGTTCTCTATTTGGAGATTTATCTTAATACCGTTTTAAAAAATAAGGATAATTGTATTATTTAATAGCCCAATGATGGATATTTTGTATTAGGTACTGCATAAGCTCATTAAGTTCATATACACCGGCTATATTTGTACCCACTCGTAAATGACTGAAGGGAAACGCGGTATGCTACGCTAGCACAAAAAAAAACTACCGCGCAACCAGAAAGCTACTCGCAAGAAGGGGATCATAGATAAGATTACCACTAGACGCGCAGTTGCGGAATCCTTCGCGCGTCGATGTAGTGGTTCGTCCTCGCCCGCGATCGTTGCGTCGATGTAGTGGATCGTCCTCGCCCGCCGTGGATCGTCCTCCCACGCCCTTGATCGCAGCAGCGTCACCGCAGCGATCCACACGCCGAGAGATGGAACGCTGCGTGCGTCGTGTGCAAGCACCAAGTCGCTTCGGCGAGGCGGCGAGAGGAGGAGGCTAGGGTTTCAAGTGAATCAAACCTAAACCGTGGAAAGCACACTCTGCGCCCTCCTCCTCCCCCTTATATAGCCACGAGATGAAACCTAAACCGGGGCCCACCAAAGACATGCTAAGCCCACGAGGTTCATTAATTACGGATCCAATCCAAATTAATGCGTCCCACCCATTAAGTGTGTGACCTGCGAGTTCACATACGTTTGGACATGGATTCGAAAACTCCTTTTCAATCCAATAGTTGGTAGAGGCTTCTTGCAAAGTATGCCAACTCCCAAACATACTTGTGATCAAATCGAGCAGAACCTATCAAAAGAACTCATGTAATAATCCCTTTGCCAAGTATATGAAGATTGATCTCAAGGCAGAAGCATGTCATCCTTTGATGATTCAATCCATCTCTCGATCCGTGATATATTAATAAGTTGTGATTGACTCCTCAATCACGGCATGGCCATGCACTTTCTTAATCATATCACACGAGTGACCTTGTCATATATCTCCGTTTCATTGGAGTGGCAAATTCCATCTTGATTGCTCACTTCCTCTGCACGTTTCATAGTAAACATGAAAGCTACCTTTATAACTATCCGGTTAGGAAGTAGTGTTTGATAGCCCCAAGGAAAACTATTACACATGTAGGGAATATAACAATCTCAGTGTCTAAGGATCATACATCTTCTAGGTATGAGATACTGCGATGACACATAAGAATGAAACATTCTCGCAGTTGTCCCATAGCGGGTCTATCTAACCCATGTTCTTCAACATGGTCCACAATGTAGAGATGATATCTCCATATCCCATGATCTATGAAGCATGATCATCGATCACTACATGTCTTGATCTATTCATCGTAGTCCTATCACGATGATATCCGATCGTAGATATTTATCGAATTACATCATTAAGTAAAGAGCTTCATAATCAAGTCACATACTTGTTGATCAATACAATGATATACATTCATTGGACCAATAATCATATTATTATTCATAAACATAGTCATGTTACAATCATCCAAATGATTGCCTCAAGGGCATAACACTAACAATGACCATAGTCTCCGCAATTAGATGGCAAAATAGAGCTCAAAATATGATGGAGACCACATCACAATCGGTTCTAAGCTAGAACCGATTGTGATGTGCCACTCATCACAATTAGTTCTAGCTCAGAGCCGATTGTGACGAGAGGCACATCACAATCGGTTTTTAAAAAGAAGCGATAGTGATGAGGGGCACATCACTGTCTAATGACTCTGTATCGTCATTAGAACTGACTGTGATGAAGAAAAAGAGCCGATTGTGATGTACATTTCTGTAGTAGTGTAAGGAAGAAAGTTGGATTTGGTATACAAATTCTTAATTAGAAAATTCTGGGTTTTAGTTGAATTTTTTCACCATTGAATTTACGGCTTTAATATTTGTACATCAGCAACATTTCCACCTCATCTAATAACCTCTCTCGCCAATTTTCTGCCTTTATAGAAGGTTCTTTCGAATCTTCCCCCATATCGAAGGAGGCATAGTAGCATGGGACAAGCCAGCGGCATGGGTGTTGGAGGCAGTAGTAAAAGATAAAAATAGAGGGATACTTAAGATTAAAGTAGTCATGCTAATCTTACAAAATATATATTGAATGTTTTTGTTCAATCTAAATTCATACGTAATGATAAAATATCGCTACTATCATAATGTTGATCGAATACGTATAAGTATGCGCCAGTAGCAGTGGACACCATGCATTAAAAGGCTTTAGAACATCACTCACTAACATTTCGGGCTCTGTGCTAATGAGTGAAATGCATTTGCAAAACGTTAAACCTCCTTTAAGTTCTGAGGATTCTATTTCTCTGCCATTTTCTCCTTTTTTTTTTGAGGTTGATTTACACACATCTAGTTTCTTTCCAATGGTCTTCAGGCCACCCATCCACCATCTCACGGCCCGAAACGGCAACAATAACGTCGTTAAAACTCGACCGGAGCCGTTCCGTCTTGCTCCGTTTAATCAACGCTCACCACGCCGCCGCAGCACGGCAAGGTAATCGAGGATTCAAACAGGGAGGAATCCAATCTTGTGACGCAAGCCAAAATCCTTCAAAACCCCAACACCGCTACCCTTCCACTGCATCCCACAGAAAACACACCACCAAATCAGCAGCAACCCCAACTCTCTCTCTCTCTCTCTGTGTCTCTGTCTGCCCGAACCTCACCGAATTGATCGAAATGGCGTCATCTTCGTCGGCGTAGCCGCCGCCGCCGCCACCACCGTGGGTGATCCTGGGCCGCGTCTCCCACGTGTGGCAAGACGATGAGGAAGACCCCCGCGACATTTCCGTGTCGTTGGCCGCTCTGCCGCGCGTTTCCAGCCTCACCATGCCCACGAGGATCCACCCCGACCCCAGCAAGCACGACAGGCACCCATACGTCGTCGCCGCCGACCCCGCGGGCCTCCTCGTCTACCTAACCAGTTGGCCCTTCGTCGGCTTCGATTTCGAGCGCAACCCCCCTGGAGTCCTCGTCATGCTGCTCGACTTCCTCCCGGTCGTTGCCCGTCGACGCGTTGCGCCCACCGGCACCACCATCGTCCGTGTCCCCGACCGTGTCCAGTGTGAGTAGCTGAACTTTTACTCTCATTGAGAGAGGATGACACTAGGAGCTGGGGCAATTTTTTCTAGTTTATTTCTCACACAATGCCATGCCAACCTAAGGGGTTGGGGTTACATATTTATAGCTGGCCAAGGCAGCCAAGCATATACCTAGATGCTAGTCTAAGATGCTGTCCTAAAAGCTGTTAAGATGTTGTCCTAAAAGCTAAACGAAGACCAAGTACAACAAAGACCCAAGTACAAGACTTATTCCATCATTCTCCCCCTAAGTCTTGTGCGTCGTCTTGTGAGACAGTTGGACCATCCTAGTTCTGGAACAGAGCTCAAGGAACTTGATCCTCCCAAGAGGCTTGGTGAGCAGGTCCGCGAGTTGGTCTTTGGTGTTGATGTAGCTCGCCTTGATGCTCCCTTCCTCCAAGCAGCCTCGGATGAAGTGATACCTTACCCGGATGTGCTTGCTCCGTTCATGGAAAACGGGGTTCTTTGCCAGGGCCAGAGCAGACTTACTGTTCACTCTGAGTTCGACCGCTCCAGTATCTCTGCCGAGGAGATCACCAAGCAGTCTAGCAAGCCAGAGCGCCTGAGTCGAAGCGGTGGAGGCCGCTATGTACTTGGCCTCGCAACTGGACAGGGCCACCACCTGCTGCTTGACCGACTGCCAGCCAACGAGGCCCTTGTCGAGGAAGAAGAGAATCCCGCTCGTGCTTTTGCTGGTGTCGATGTCGCCGGCGTGGTCATTGTCATTTATGCGACAAGGTGTGCCTTCCGTGGCGCCCGGGTAGTAGAGACCGTGGTCGAGAGTCCCCGCAACATAGCGGATGATCCTCTTCACAGCCTGCTGGTGTTCCGTCGTCGGGCGCTGCATGAACCGACTAACGTAGCCGACGGAGAATGTCAGGTCCGGCCGTGTGTGGGCGAGGTAGCGAAGGCTTCCCACAAGACGCCGATACTGCGTAGCGTCCACCTCCTCCGTCGTGCTGTCGCAACTCAGCTTCAGCCTCTCCTCCATCGGGGTGAGAGCCGGGTTGCAGTCGGTGAGCCCAGCCAGCTCAACGACGCGCTTGGCGTAGGCTGTCTGTCGAAGCGTGATCCCGGAGTCTCCCTGGTGCACCTCGATCCCCAGGTAGAAGGAGAGAGGCCCCAGGTCACTCATCTGGAAGATGGCTTTCATCTCTTCCTTGAACGTTGCCACTTCAGCATCCTTGGTGCCGGTGATCACCAAGTCATCGACGTAGACGCCTACTAACAGGGTGTTTCCGCCGCTGCCCCGTCGGTAGACGGCCAGCTCGTGCGGGCTTTGTCCGAAGCCCATTCTCTTGAGCATGGAATCCAACTTGGCATTCCACGCCCTCGGTGCCTGCCTCAAGCCATAGAGGGCTTTGCGCAAGCGCAACACCTTTCCCTCCTTGCCGGGGATCGCAAATCCCGGCGGCTGGTGCACGTAGACCTCCTCCTTTAAATCGCCGTTAAGAAACGCCGATTTGGCGTCCATGTGATGAACACGCCACCTTCCGGGCGGCCGGCGCAGGAGGAGTCGCACGGATTCCATCCGTGCCACGGGGGCGAAAGCATCATCGAAGTTGATTCCCTCCTGCTGCATGAAACTGCGTGCCACCAAGCGAGCCTTGTGCTTGACGATGGCGCCGGCTTCATCCCTCTTCAGCTTGAATACCCACTTAAGGGTAATCGCACGGTGACCACGAGGGAGGTCGCCGAGCTCCTGTGTGGTTCCTCTCAACCGCGTCCATCTCCGGATCGCATCGCGGCACGCCAGCCGTGTGTCTTTCGGCCTCCGCGAAGACCGAGGCTCGCCGTCGCCGCGCAAGGTGCGGGTGCACCTCCGGATCGTGAGGCGCCATCCCCAGACCGCCGGTCTCGAGAAGGTCCTCCATCGTGACGATACCGCAGCGGCTTGCCGCCGTGGTACGCGCGTCGATCGCGCCTCGTCGTGGGAGGGCGGAGTAACGAACTCCACCGGGCTGTGCTCGACTCGAGCTGGTGTCGGAGTGGTCGTGCCCGGAGGTGTGATCGTCGGTGCTGGAGTGCGTGGGATTGGAGTCGGTGGAGACTCGGGGACTGGGGTAGGCGTGCTTGGTGAAGAGGAGCAGCCTACTCCCCCAGCTTCCTTGGAGTGGACGTACTCGACAGTGAAGTCGTTGTACGTCGGAGTTGAGTCGTCGGCCGCCGCCTTGTCCCATGCCCATCCTCGCCCTTCGTTGAACACTACGTCGCGCGCCGTGCGCACACGCCGTGTCCCTAGGTCAAGAATGCGGTAGGCCTTCGAGCCCTCCGCGTAGCCGATGAACACCCCCGGAGTGCTCCCGTCGTCGAGCTTGCCGATATGGCCAAGCTCTTTGGCAAACGTGAGGCAACCGAAGACCCGCAGGTGGGAGACTGCCGGCTTGCGCCCATGCCAAGCCTCGTATGGCGTCTTCCCGTTGAGAGCCTTGGTGGGCGAGCGGTTGAGGATGTAGACGGCCGTCACCACCGCCTCCCCGTAAGACGGTGGCATTCCCGCCGCTGAGGAGGGCCCGAGCCATCCCCACAACCGTCCGGTTGCGCCGCCGACGACGCCGTTCTCATCGGATTTGTATGGCGCGGAGTAGTGGCGCTGAACACCCTCATCCGCGCGATGACGACGCAAATTCACCGCCGTTGTCGGGCGCAGACGCTGCGCACTTGCGGCGCCGACTCGCCTCCTCGCAGCAGACTGCAAGGCTGATGGCGTTCGCTGCCTCTCCCTTGCTGCCGAGGACCATCACCCACGTGTAGCGGAGAGGTCGTCGACGAGCAGCAGGAAGTAGCGTCGTCCTCCTGGTGTGGCTGGTGTCACCGGGCCACACAAGTCCCCGTGCACGAGCTCGAGCCGCTCCTTGGCTCGGAAGCTCGAGTCTTTGAGAAAGGAGCCGCCTCTGCTTCGTCAATACGTAGACGTCGCAGAACTGCTCCGCGTGGTCGAGGCACGGCAGGCCTCGTACCATCTTCATGGCACTGAGCCGCTTCAAGGCCTCGAAGTGAAGATGCGGCGCTGCGTGCATCGCCACGCTTCGTCGTCCCGACGAGCGGCAAGGCAGAGGGGTTGTGCAACCTGCACGTTGAGGATATAGAGTCGATTGGTGCCTCTGGTTACCTTGGCAAGAAGGCGACGATGGCGATCCCAAATCCTCATGACTCCGTCCTTGACCTCCACGCGTGAACCGTTCTCATCCATCTGTCCCAGGCTGATGATAGAGTTCCTCAACGCGGGGATGTAGTAGACTCCGGTGAGCAGCCTGTGCTCACCAGACTCGGCGGTGAAGATGACGGAGCCGACGCCCTTGATTTCCACGCCGGAGGCGTACCCAAACTTGACGGAGCCTCGGACGTTGGAGTCAAGCTCGGTGAAGAACTCCCGTCGACCGGTCATGTGATAGGTGGCACCGGTGTCGAGGCACCACCTGTCAGTTTTGTCATTTCCGGAGCCGTCACCAAGGAAGGCGTGCGCTCTCGGCTCATCAAGGTGGAGGAGAGCCGCTGCGGCCGATGCCGCTGGAGGCAGTTCGATGCTTGCGTGTGCCAGGAGCAGAGCTGGCTCCTCCTCCTCCGCCTGTGCGACGTGGGCCTGACCGCGTCGTGGCTGTCGACACTCCCTGGCCCAATGGCCAAGCTTGCCACAGTTGTGGCAGGCGTCGTCTTGTGTCGGCTTCTGGTTGCCGGCGACGCTGCCCTGGGCGCCTCTGCGGGCGCCACCCTCGGCACGTCCTCGTGCCCGGCGGCGCCTCCGGCGCTTTGCGCGATTTTGCTTGGCGTCGCTGTCGAGGGGAAGGACTCCCCCTTCTTCCTATCACCCTGGCAGGCCTCCCACTGCTCCCGAGTCAGATGTAGCTTCCTGCCGATGGTAAACGACCACGAGAGAGACTGTGGCTCGTCATTGTCGACGACCTTGAGACGACCTATCACCTCCTCGATCGACATCGTGGAGAGGTCCAGGAGAGACTCTATCGAGTGAGCGATCTGTTTGTATTTCTCGGGGATGCAACGGAAGAGCTTCTCGACGGCTCTCTCCTCGTTGTAGGTGTCATCGCCAAACTGCACCATCTTCTGCAGCAGAGTGTTGAGACGGAGAGCAAAGTCGTCAACGTCCTCACCTGGCTTGAAGGCCAGGTTCTCCCACTCCTTGCGAAGTGCCTGCAGTGTAGTCTTGCGAGCGCGGTCGCTGCCGATGCGTGTCGCAGCAATGGCGTCCCAGGCCTCCTTGGCAGTTCGCTTCTGGGAAAGCGAGAACTGCATCTCGGGCGGGACTGCAGCAATGAGGGCATCCAGCGCCCGTCGATCCTCGTAGTAGTCGGCGTCGCCGCATCGAATCGCCTCCCACATATCTTTGCACTGAGCCGCACCCTCATCACCGCGGCCCATTCGACGTAGTTGATCTTGGTGAGGGTAGGCCACCCACCGTCGGGACCGATGTCCCTGACAACGGCCTGGATCCCGCGATGACCATGGTACCGATCCGGGGAAGGAGAGTTGCGCCGCTGTAAAGGCGCGATCTCCGTCGCCCGAGCTTGCCGCCGGGAGCACCGCCGGGCGCGTCCGCGCCGTCGGTGTCGCCGCCAGCGCCTCGCCCGAGCGCCGTTAAGCGCGTCTGCGTCTGTCTCGATCGCCGCCACCGCGCCCATGGGGATCTGCGCGTCATCCATCGCGCCGCCGCTCGCGCGCTCTCGCCACCGAGCTCGTCGTTGGCGAGGAATGGAGCCGCTGGCGCTATCGCCGCAGAGCTCGAGCTCTGTTGCCGCCCGACGCGCCGCATCTGCCGTCGCCGCCGCTTCTACCTCCGCTTCTGCTTGCCGCTTCTGCTTCGCGCCGCCTTGCGCCCTTGCTTGCCGCTGCTGCGATCAGCTGCCGCTACTCGCTTGTGTTCTCTGCGCGGCTACCTCGGCCTCTGCCGGTGCCCGCGCACTCAAGGCGACCGAAAGGCCGAGATTCTTCGGACATGGCGTGCTAGTGAGGGGCTGTTGCGTGGGGAAGAGGCTGCCTCGATCGAGCCGCTTTGCTCAAATGCATGCGGAGAGGAGGGATGGCGACAACGGCCGGTGTTCCCGCTGCATTTGGGGGACTGAGAGAGATGTGGGAAGGTGATGAGTAGGAGATGTTTAGGTTGCAGGACAACCAAGCTCTGATACCAATTGTGAGTAGTGGAACTCTTACTCTCATTGAGAGAGGATGACACTAGGAGCTGGGGCAATTTTTTCTAGTTTATTTCTCACACAATGCCATGCCAACCTAAGGGGTTGGGGTTACATATTTATAGCTGGCCAAGGCAGACAAGTATATACCTAGATGCTAGTCTAAGATGCTGTCCTAAAAGCTGTTAAGATGCTGTCTTAAAAGCTAAACGTAGATCAAGTACAACAAAGACTCAAGTACAAGACTTATTCCATCGTCCAGACCACTATTTCAAACATCAGGAACATCGGCCTCGTCTGCCTCCCCGGCAGCGGCGGGGCCCAGTACATTATCGCCGAGCTCCATGTCGACAAGGGCACAGACACCGACCGCGCCAGGCTCTTCACATTTCGCTCGGGCACCCCCGCGTGGGTCGAGCAGGATCTGCCTTGCCCTGCGTGGGGACGCAGCTTGTGGACTACCCACGACGTGATCTCCCTAAACGGTAAACTCTGGTGGGTCAATCTCCGGTTGGGTCTCCTCAGTTGCGATCCTTTTGACGATCACCCGGTGCTGCGCTACGAGGGTCTCCCGGAGGCGATCTCTTTCAATGAGCAGCCGTGGCTGCGGGACCTTGCGAGCAACCGCTGCGTCAGGGTTAGCAATGCCAAGCTGCGATACGTGGAGATCGCCCGTGCCCGTGGCCATCCTTGCGAAGCAACGATGGTGGTCATGTGGACGCTGGACGTCGGTACCGACGGGTCGACACTGTGGAATCAACAGTATAGAACGAGCTTTGCCGAGATTTGGGCGACCGACAGCTACAGGGCGACCGGGATGCCGGAGAAGGTCCCCGCACTAGCGCTCGTCAGCCCCAGGAAGCCCGATGTGATCTACTTCTTCCTGGGGCAGTACCTCCTCGGCCTCAACGTTCCCGCGCATAATGTCGTGGAGTTCATCTACGAGCCCTACGACTTGGTCGATCCGGTTGCTGCGCTGGTGCCGCCGCCGCCGGTCTCCTGGCGCTACGTCCTTGCTTGGGAGCTGCCACCTTCCCTTTCCAATGGTATTAATCACTTGCTCTGTGCTAGTTATTTTCTCTTGATCGTGTGCTGCGACTTGATCTTATGTTGCCAATGGAATTACGTTGATTTTGAGTACCGATTTGGCAGTATGTCGCATGGTTATGGTTTCTGCCATTACTTAGTTTTAGTGCTAAGAACATTCCATGATCCATCTGCATATCCCCAATCATGTGGTGTTGGTGTTTCTAGTGCTATTTTTTGCTTTCCTAGTATCCTGTGGTTGACTTAACAGGAAACTTGTCAATTCATTTAATAGATGTCTCCTTAAAGTTGGATTAATCTGCTTCGGCATAGATGAGTTCATGCATGTTTACTCCTTGGATGAAGTTATTAGTTCTTGCATGAGCAGAGCAGCAAGGCATATGCAGACTGCAGAGCACATCTGATTTGGACATATGGTAACCTCTTGTCTATCCATGGCCATACACGTACTTATGGGCGCATATGATCACGTATAATCACGTGATGACGACACTTATGTGGCTCTTCAGTCATATATTTTTTATTTCTGCAATGAAACATATCAGATGGACTGCTCTGCTTAATTAATAGGAAGGCCTACACAATGTTTTGAATGCACAGGTTACTTGTGTTTACTCCTTAGATGTGCTGCGACTTCAAATGCTATGTTGTTTAATAGAGTTTGTATGGATTTGGAATAATTCTTCATGCACCAATGCCTATAGTTATGTTTTTGCCATTAATTAAGTATTAATCGCATATCCCCATTTACATGCATATAATCATATATCTACTGTTTACTAACTACTACATGGTGCTTCTCTAAAGAGTTTGCAACCTCACGAGCCCATCACCGCCAAGAGGAGTTAAACCTTCGAGACAAGGCGGCGCAGCTGCGGCTCATCGAGGATGCACTAAAGAGGCGGGAGGTGGTGGCACAGCACCACGAGGACGATTTGAAGAGACTGGAGGAGACACTTCTACGTTATGAACCTAAAAAGGTGCGAAAGATTATTCTTCACCTCCTTTTAGAACAAAAAAACAACTTATAAACCTGCAATTACAAGGCGATATCAATACTTTTTCTAAAAAAAGGCAACAAGGTTTTTGGACTAATAGAACCGTCACTTATAGATCTTTGAAAATAGAACCGTCACATATATTGAAGTTTGCTTAGAAAACTGCAATGATTTGAGCATAACTATGCTATGATATTTTATATTTTGTACTTTTAAGTAAGCATAATTACATACACACCGTTATTAGGAACTGTACCATTTTCTCAACAAGTTGCTTAAATACACGCAGGATGACTCTGCCTGGGAAAAAGCGCAGCTTCTGTTGTTTGGTGGTGTGTTCATTACAGGGTTGACTATCCTATTTCAGTTCTGGCCTTGGATCCCACGAGAGTACGTCAGCTATATATTAGAAGCATTTGGTACTGTATGGGTTCTGGGTAGCATCGCTTTGCCATTTGCAGTATTTGGGACGCGCAAATGTGAGAAGGGATTTGGTCGCAATGCCGCACGTTTCTCTTTCATGTGCTTCTCGCTCTTTGTGCTGTGTGGCCTCTACCGCATGTCCGTGCAACCTGATCCATCGTCAGCATCAAGCGGGGATCATTTGCTTGCTCCGACCCAAAGTGATCAGGTAGGCACAGAATGGACATGGGTTGTCTACGTTGGACTTGGGCTTGCTGCGTTGGTCGGCCAAATTTTCTCTTGGATTATGGTATACTTTTGTATTCTCATCATCTTCTCATTTTTTTTTCTGTTTTACGAAGATCTGTTATGTTAACATGTTTTTGTTAATCAAAACAGGATTGTTGCAGAGACGCTGATAGCTAGAGTCACGGAGGTGTGGCATTTAAAACTCAGGATACGCTTGATTGCACGTACTTCTGGCCCAGTGTCTACGTACATGCGTGTGTGATGGTGTTGTTAGTTGTTACCAACTGTGTCTTTTTTGGACGGACAGAAACGCAAGAGTTTTTCCATGACCACTGTAGTTTGTTGATATAATGCATCAAGGTTTTGTTGTTGTTGTTGTTTGGAGTTGAAGCTTTACCACTTTTTGGAGTTGAGATCCTTATAGACTGAAATCTGGAGCTTTTGGTGGTGGAGATGCTCCCGGGGTAGTAGATCTCTGAAATATTGAGTTTACTAGATACATTCATACATATGCGTGGTGTCACGCCATGCAAGCACAATTTTCAAATCTCTCCGAGTGCTTTGTAAGGTCACAAAGGCGTGAAAAAACAATTTCTTTATTGAGCTATATGAAAATTGGATTTACATCTCTTTATTCAAAATAGCAATGCTGCAGTAGGTTTCATTCCCAAATTTTCTTCACAGTAATAAAACTGTCACTACTACAAAACGACTCATTTTAGAACATTCGTCAATGACAGTTTTCAAAAACCGTCTGTGATGAGGTATCATCATTGACGATTTTTTTACAAAAACAGTCAGTGATGAGTGTCATCCTCATCATCGACGGTTTTTAGCTAAAACCGTCTATAATGTTGCCCTTGTCACTGACGGTTTTAGCTAAAAACTGTCTATGATCATTATGATACCATCACACACGATTTTTAGTTAAAATCGTATGTGATAACCTTGTATCTATACCCCTTTATAATGCACATAAGCATTCTTTTCTACGCCCACTCCAAATAATGCACCCCACTAGAGATGACCCAACCTTCATACACCAAGCGAAACGTCCCCAGAAACTTACCTCCATCAAAATTAAGCTTTCAGATCTTTCCTCAGTTTTACTCACTCACATTCGATGGTCATTGTTTAATGTGTCTAACTCATCTCTGTGGTCTACAATAGATCTCTCCCCATCTCCAGCATTATCTCAAGGAAAAGGAAATAAATATCCTGAAATTAAGAAAAGAAAAGATCATATATTACGTGCCGAAAAAAAGAAATCGAGACAGACAGTATACTATTTCATACGGTTAGCATTATGTCTCGCCCGTGCCTCTGCCGACGCCACCACACGCGTGCCCTCTGCCCCCCGCGCCCGGCGACCAAACCCTAGGTGGTCCGTCGGCGCGCTTCCTCCTCCCCTCTCCGTCGACGGCGGCTACCTCATCTCCTCGGCGTGCCCCCCCTCGGACGTCACTTGAGGTCTCCACATCAGTTGCTCGCACGTCGCTATGGTAGCTCTCCTCTCCCGCATACGCATCCACGTCCCCAGATCGATCTCCATCACTTCTTTCCTCTCCCCCTCCTTTGTCGCCGCCGTAGCCTCCAAAACCCTAGCTCCAAGCCCCAACCTCACCCCACTCAGCTTGATCCGCCGCTTTGCCACCACGTCATCTGCCGCGGCAGATGAGTTCGTCAAGGGCGGTGAGTTTTGCTTGTGATTTTCGGGGGGACATCGGCTTGGATTAGAATCGTGATGATTCTAGTGAATCGGGTGTAGTTGGTTGGGTGCTTTGCGGATTAGTGTAATTCTCTCACTGATTTGAGGTGAAATTTTAGGTTTGCAAGGCGGATTTGTGTGTATTAAGGCTGCTATGTTTGGTCCTAGTTTCCCCCTCTTTTAGGTGATTTGAGACCGAAAGTTCGGCGTTTTTGGTAGCATTAGCTTATGGGCGAGTGGATTCCAATGTACGAATAACCAATGCTTTTCCCTAGATTGTGCGTCAGTGAGTATTTGTTCTCTGGCGAGCATTGTTTTTGGTTTTGGTATTATGCTTGCATCGAAATGAAGTGGTATCTAGGAGGACTTTTTTAGCAGCTCACCTTACTGCTACTCATGTGTTCATTTACTAATTTTTCTGATGTCCTTTTAACATCCCATTTTATTTGAGAAGGAAATTCAACCTTTTGATGGTGCTATTCGGGAAATAGTGGAGCATGTTTTGTGTTTTTGGATTTCTATTATAAGAATAATCCTGAGATCCTTAGCAGTAAGATATTGAAAGTAATTATCTATTCTATATTCTGCGCTGGTGTAGATCCGTTGCAAGGGGATTTTCTCGAGGTCATCGAGGAGTTCTTGTAGCATGGGAATATGAAATGCATTGCGTTTAACCACAGGGGAACTCTCCTTGCTGGTAATTATCTCTGCCTATTCCTCGATAAGTATGTTTAATTTACAGTTTTGTGTAACTATCTTCTTAGTTCATATAAAATACACTGGTTTCTTTTACATTGCAGTGCATGATTAGTGTTGAGTTTGTCCTGTTGAAATTTTTTACTTGTTAACAAAGATCAAAAGCATTTCTTCCAGTTTGGTGCCAATGGTAGTGTCTGCCTTCTTTTACAATTAATGGTTCCACTGCCATCTGTATTATGCATAAAAAAATCACTTTTCTTGTATAATTTTCTTTTCCACATGGAACATGTTTATAAGAAGAAAAGTTGGTGCTTCTGCAAGCAAAGGAGAGCACAGATTGTAAATATGGGACCGAGCAGAACCTATTGCTGCTGGTGATCTCTCAGTTCAGACAGCATGGTTATTGGTAGTTTTCTTCGCAGCGGTGGGCTTTTCAATTGTTGTATCAAATTTTGGACCTTTCATTACATCTCTTTACTGTCTTGGTCTATTTCTTGGCACAATATATTCTGTGGCAATTGATGAACATTAAGCAATTGTTGGACCACTATATTCTGGAGCGATGGACAAGAGGAGTGCAAAGCATAGTCGTTGAAGATAATAATGAGATGAATGTCTTAGAAAATCATAAGTTAGAAGCTTTGCGCCGTTACGAGTTTCTTTCTCACAAGTTTAGTGGCTTAGCCTCTTGAGCTGCTGATTATGAAGAATGTTTTGACACTAGTGGATAATGCTGATTAGAATGGAGTCCAGGATGTTTCTCAAGTATCAGAGAATTTTTCTCACATTGCTAGCCTAATGAAAATAAAGGTTCAGAGAGTTGATCAGAGCGAAATAGAGATTGGGTTGAAAAAATGCACAAAAAGAAGAAACAATCATGTACAAATATATCTAAGGTACAATCATGTCACTAAACACATTTTTTCAAATCCTTTCTGAACTAAAACGAAGAGCCGAAGAGCTACTGGTTTAAATGCTAAACTTTTCAGTTTTTAGAGACTAACAACATGTGACAGGAAAATAGTGCATATTGCAATAGTTTACACTATCAGAGTGCTAATTCAAAATCATGGGAGTAAACATGAGTGTAGAAACATGTTCGCAAACTAAATTCATAAGTTGTATGAACTAGGAAAAAAATAAAGATTGGAACAAACCTCTTGCTCGAGTTAGGCAACCCTCCGTGAGGTTCCTTTCCTCTTGTCAAGGGGCGCTGACGCGGTCAGAATCACAGCATAATTTTGTGTGTAGTATATACTTGCGCACATGCACGATAGGCTAACAGATGTGAAATTTACTTTGGATCATGAATATAGGAAATGGTTGAGAACATACTCGTAAAATGTAATGAAATTTGATATTAGCTCTATTTTGAAGGTTTTTTTTGTTTTTTTGCTTTGAGGCCTACTGTAGTTGGAAATTGTAAGAGCGATCTAACTATGTTGAGGTTGTTAGGGATAGATGCACGGCTAGAAAGCTGGAGACAAGATTTAACGTGGAAAAACCCTTACGAAAAAAAAAATCACTGGAAATAATCCACTATAATGTTTTAAAATTATAAGTATAGGGGTTGGTTTATATAACTAAAAAGTCCTAGTTGTAGAAGACTAGTAGACTTGGAGTAACAACTTATTTAGATAGAACCAAAAGATATGGTAGTTAGAGATATTTGAGTTATCTCCAACAAACCTCCCCTTAACTCAAAATCTAAAACAAAATTGTTTCTGAAAACCATAAAGGGTATAAAAAGACTGAAACAGTCTTATCCAAGTGCTTCGTACGAAGAAAATTGAGCAAACCACCAGTAGGTCGAGAGAAAGATTGGAACAGTCAATCTAAACACATGACAAGAAAAGAATTCGAGTCTAAGAGGATATATGACTAATTCGGAGTGCTCTATTTGAAGACCTACCAAGTAGTCCTATCCACGGGGATGGATGAGAGTGAAATATACTTGTAGGACCCTCCACTAGGATGGTAGGGAAAGAAAGGGTGCGACACCGATGGGTGTGCACTCAAGCTATACCGGTATAAGCCTTAAAGGGTGCATTTTTGAGCATGAATGCATGATGCATTGCATGAATGAATTTCAGGTAAGACTAACTGTTGAGGTTCACTACTTGTATGCTTATGGAAAATACTGTATCTTGCTGTTCAATAACCACTTGTATGTTCATTCTTGTATGATATACTTTGCTGGGTTTTTGAACTCACGCTTGTTTGTTTATTTACTGTTTTAGGTACTTTGTTGACGACATTCAGGGATGGGACTTAGCTTCACACTTCACAAATTGTCATGCCACACTTGCTAAATAGTTTTGGAGCAATTTCCTCTCATTGAATAAATAGTAGTTCAATTTTGGATCATTATTTAGAGGGACATTGTGAGAGTGAACTATTTGGTTATATTGTTTAAGCGTTATGTTGGTTGTAACATCTCAAAATTTGAGTTTTGGAATGTTTGAATTAAAAAAAAACCATTTGCATTTTCCTTGAATTAATCAATGCTTAATTTGAATTTTCTCTTAATGATAGGATTTAATTTGATTAAACTATACATCAAATAAAAGATTTTATTGTGCTTAAAGGATTTTTTTCTATATTTTTGGAGATTTTTCTGAATTTATTTGCTACTTATTTTCCTTTATTTGAATTTTTGGAATTTTCTTAATTGAAAAATATTTTTATTTTTCAAAAACCCAGCTCGGGCGATTTTCCACGGGCCCATGTCCTTAACCTGCTTTTTCGTCCCGTTCCGCTTGGTTTGCCTCTATTCATGACCGCTTCACCTGGCCCACTTCGCATGTGACCTAGCCGCCCAAACAAGCACTTGTCGCCCCGCCTAACCCCAGCCATCGCCGAGTTGAAATTGCATTCGTGCCACCATCTCAGAGTCTGTGAGACTCACGCCTCCCAAGGCTATTTAAGGCCGCGTCGCATCTTGTCCGAGGTTCGCCTTGTTGCGCCTCGTCTTCCGCCCCATCTCACGTAGCCCGAGGAATCGACGTCTTCTCCCACAAGCTCATCGGAGTAGCACCACAGCCCAAAGCCTTCTTCCCCGTTGTCTAGCCGCTTCGATGCGTCTCCGCCGCAGCGGCGTGTCTCATCGTGTTCCTTGTGTCAAGCTCTTCCCGATCCGCACCAACCCGTGTCAGATCCGGTCGAGATCCATCAAAGACCAAGTCTTCTTCCTCGCGTCCGACTGGTTTGCATCACCGTCCTCCCCCTGTCGCTCTTCTTCGCTAAACCGTGGCTGTCCGATCGCTAGCGTGCGCTTCGGATTTTGCCACGCCGCCGCCCGCAGCCACGAATCTCTACCGTCCGATCCGGTTGTGTCGCCGATGCTTGACACGTGTGTAAGATCGAGATGCCGACTAGAGGGGGTGAATAGGCGGCTTTAAAATTTTCTTCTACGATTAATTAAAATCTCTCCTAAGTACCCTTATGTCAAAACCTAAATGATAAAAGATGCGAAAGCGATAAATTACGGTTTTGACAATCAAAGCCTAAGTCATGTAGACTCACTAAGTGTGCTAGCTAATTTTGTCTCTACACAAGAATATACAATCCTAAAGATAATCAAGCAATTTAATTTTAGGAATGTAAATTGCAACAATGTAAATTGAGAATTGCAAGCAAAACACAAGAAGACACAATACTTTTTACCGTGGTGTTCGGAGACTCACCGGTCTCCCCTAATCCACGTTGAGGCTAGCACAAATCATATTTGACCGGCTCCACGAATTGAGAACCCGCCTTTTCACAATCTCCTTGAGAAGGTCACCGCGCACGACGCCTCCACACGCCGTTTAGGTGTCGGCAAACACCAAGAATAGGAAGTTAAGCCCTCTAATTTGAGCTCCACCAAGTACAACACATGTACAATGGTGATCACCGAGTGTGACACATGCACAAGGCTCCCCTCAAGTGCAACACATGCACAAGAGGCTCTCAATCCTCTCCTAATTACAACACATGCAATTAGAGCTCACTCTTAGCTCAAGAACCAAATTTGGGAATGCAACACATGCACAAGACCACAAAAATGCTCAATAAGGCCAACAACAACCAAATGCTAGCCCCCAAGGATCCTTATATAGCCTCCACAAGAAAAACTAGTCGTTGGGGGTCAAATGGGCAAAAATATCTAGGAGACCCGGTCATACTGCCCTATGGCCAGTATGACTGGCCTTTGGTCCAACGGTTAGAAAAAACTAGTCGTTACTCAGAAAATCCAGTCATACCGGACATGGGGTAGTCATACCGCTCACACCCCGGTAGCACCGGCCTTCAAAAAAACAAAGAAAACCCTTCTCTGGAATTTTCACACCGCCTGAGGTCCGATCATACCGGACTAGAGGCGGTATGACCGGCCTTAGGACGGTCATACCGCTGCTACAGTGACTAAAATGGCCATAACTTTTTACTCCGAACTCCGATTTATGTGATCTTGGACTCTATGCGAAGCTTATCACGAGGGCTGTAATCTCCACCCATTTTCAAGATTTAATCAACCATAGATATTTTTACATATCATAAAAATAAAGACTAATGTAGTCATTCGTGTCTAAAATCTAATTTCTCGAAATCCTTTACATAGACCTAATGAAGAGCGTGACTACAGTCTAGAGAGAGTCAATAAGATCAAATATTGAGCCATGTGATGATCAACTCATGATCAAAACAATTTTACAAAATACATTTGCAAATTCTAATTATATGCTCCAATATCAAATGCATGAACACCAATATTTTGCAAAACACATTTGCAAATATAAATCTTGCAAACAAGAGCAATCAAGATCATATCTTTGAGCCATGTGATGATCAACATATGATCAAACCAATTTGCAAATATATTTACAAACCCTATTCACATGCTCCAAGATAAGATTCAATTAAATCATATTTTGCAAAAACTCATTTTGCAAATGCAAAGTATAAACCTATCAAGCCTTTGTGATGATCAACACATGATCAAGTCACAAGCTAAGACTCTGATGCATGAGCTCTCTATTTGCAACACGCAAATATCTAGCTCCATACAAACAACCACTTAAACCAACTTGCATAAGCTATCTCCCTTTTGCAACACATGCAAATCCGTAGCTCTATACACAAACCAAATCAAGATTCAATAAGAAGTAAGCATGAGTTCCCTTATTTGCAACTCATGCAAATACTTAGCTCATGCAAAAACCAACCAAGAGAGTGAGCTAGATTGAACCAGATTGAGTTCATCAACATATGATGAAGCTCAAGCTATAAAACTCGACCCCTCTTAATAGTACGACAACCTATACTAGCAACCCAGTCTCCCATCCAAACACCGAGACCGGTAAAAGACTAGGAACACATCCTTAGCCCTACCTAGTTATACCTTTGTCTCTAAAACATCCACTTGGAGCTATTATGATTTCCATCATCTTCTCTCCAAGCCGGGTTCTTTCTTCTTATTCATCAACACATGATGGACCTTCTCTAGCTTCACTTCACTTCGAGATTCATCCTTGAAGCTCATCACCACATGATGACTTCTTCTTCTTCCCGATTCTTTATTTTCTTGGACTCAACCTACTTCGCAACTTATGAAAGATTGTTAGTCCAATAAACATGGTTGCCTTAATCATCAATTGCACTCCATTAACACATAATGGATGCCCCTACAATCGATTGAGCACAACCCCAATCAATTTGAATGATTTAAAGGTGTCTTGAGTACTTTGCGCAACTTATGCTTCATTATACTTAAGAACTTTTCGCTTGTCCTTAACTAACGAAGAAACACTATCAACACATGATGAAGCGTTCTTTGATTGATTGAAAGACAACCGAGCTCAATTTGACATGAGTATATATTAACTACGCAAGTTTCATATACTCATTTTGATGGAAAGTAATGATCCAAATATATTTGAGTGATGGAAAGGGAATCAATACTTTTGAGGCCATCAACTATAGAATAAACTCCACTAAATATATACATATTAATAATTGAACTTTGGAATCAATATGCACATAATCAATCTTGGATAGCATTTGAGTTTATCCTATATTAACATGAGTATACTACAACTACAAAAGTTAAATATATTCAAAGGATTGTTTCAAAGTAATGATCCTTGATATAGAAAGATGAATTAGATCAATACTATTGAAACATCAAGGTAAGGATGAACTCCCCCTAAATGTGTGCATTCATGTACATATGGAATTGAAAACATTATGCACATCTTAAGATTGAGACTACGGTGAAGTTCATCCTTTATCTTGAATCCAAGGAATGCATCTAGAAATAATAGAGTTGTATTGGATGCATACCTTTGGGATTTCTATTTTTCAATGAGATGAGACTAATCAAAGATATACTCAATAAAAGAGTTGGTCTCATATTTAGATTTATCAATATGATCATGAAAATTATATCCAAGGAATGCAATAAGAAACTCGAATGCATACCTTTCATATTTAGATTTTTCATCCAAAAGAGACTAATAAAGTTGAACTCAACAAAAGAGTTAGTCTCATAAAAAGATTTGTCATTAATTAACAATTGAGACTAATCAATATTATGATTATCAAAATAGTCCGTTTCAATATTATATTTGTCATTAACACCAAAATCAAACTAATGGAACTTGAACTTTCAACGTGGCCCAGAAAAATTCCAGAAAATACTTTAAGATATTTTGAACCCAAATAAAATATTTCCAATAAATGATCACCAATACTTTTCACTGAATAAATAAAAGATAGCAAAAGCCTTAATGCAATAAATTCAAAATAAATTAAATAAAATCTCAGAAAATTCAATAAAAGAGTAAAGCACAATAAAACCAATGAAAGCAAAATTTGGGATGTTACAAACCTCCCACTTAACAGAATCTTGACCCCGAGATTCAGGGCTCACTAGAGAATAGGTTTGGGAGTTCTGACTTCAGATCCTCTTCACTCTCCCAAGTTGCTTCATTCTCTGAATGATTGCTCCACTGAACTCTGCAAAAGCGAACAGACTTGTTCCTGATCTTGCGCTCCATCACATCCAAAATCTTAATCGGCTGCTCCTTGTAGGTCAAATCCTCCTGCAGTTCGATTGCTTCTAATGGCGTTTACTCTACTGGCACTCTGAGACGACATCTCTTAAGTTGCAACACTTGAAACATATCATGCACTTTTGCTAACGACGGTGGCAACTCTAACTTCTAAGCAACCTCTCCTTGACGACTCAAGATCTTGAACGGACCAACCTATCTTGGCGCAAGCTTCCCTTTAGCATGAAGCCTTTGAACATCTTTAGGAGGAGTAAGTTGGGGATACACAAAATCATCTGGCTCAAAGCTCAAATCACAACGACGATTATCAGCGTAGTTCTTTTGCCTTGACTGTGCTATTTCCAACCTCTTTCTAATCATAGCAACTTGATCTTTGGCTTCCTTGAGAATACTAGGCCCAAATACCAAATGCTCTCCCGTTTCATTCCAATTCAACGGGGTATGACAGGCACGACCATACAAGCCTCAAATGGTGACATTTGCAAACTAGCCTAGTAACTGTTGTTACAGTTGAATTCTGCATACGGCAAACATTTGTCCCCTGATGTAGCATAAGCTAATGCACAAGCTCTTAACATATCCTTCATAATCTGATTAACCCTTTCGGTCTGACCATCTGTCTGCGGATGATACGCTGTACTAAAATTCAAGTGAGTTTTCATTGCTTCATGCAACTTATTCCAAAACCTTGAGGTAAATTGGGTACTTCTATCGGACACAATCTTCCTGGGCACTCCATGCAAACACACAATCTTTGACATATACAGCTCTGCCAAATGATCTCCGAAATAATAGTATTCACAGTTATAAAATGAGCAATTTTGGTCAAACAATCCACAATGAACCAAATA
The DNA here is from genome assembly GCA_036346275.1 of Otatea glauca. Lineage (NCBI taxonomy): Eukaryota > Viridiplantae > Streptophyta > Magnoliopsida > Poales > Poaceae > Otatea > Otatea glauca. Next base: position 24,126,512 of record CM070721.1, on the reverse strand, counting down.
GAATCATAACCTCTCTGAGTCTTAGGCAAATCGCTAATAAAATCCTTTCCAATTTCCTCTCATTTCCATTCTGGAACCTTCAATGGCTGTAACAACCCAGCGGGTTCACACTTCATATTAGGCCACCAAAATCTTTCCCTAAGATCTTGATACATCTTAGCACTTCCTGGGTGAATTGAGTACTTGGAATCATGAGCTTCCTCAAGAATCAACTTCTTAAGCTCCTTCTTGTTCAGTACACAAATTCAACCTTTAAACCACTTAGTACCCTGGCCGTCCAACATATGATCCCTGAATAAGCCTTAATCTATCTTAGACTTGATCCTGTTGATCTCTTTATCATCCTTATGACCTTCTCTGATATGATCTTCTTGTGTTGGCTTCACTTCCAAAGCAGCTACAAATCCTAGTGTAACAACTTCCAACTTCAACTTTTGAAACTCCTTACACAATTCCGATTGATCACTTGATATCATCATACTAGCGCTATGGCTCCTATGACTCAAAGCATCGGCTACCACATTAACCTTATCAGGATGGTAATGGATTCCAACATTATAATCATTGATCAACTCCAGCCATCTCCTCTGTTTCATGTTGAGGTCCGACTGAGTATAGATATACTTCCAACTCTTGTGGTCCATACATAGCTCTCATCTATTTCCAATGAGATAATGACGCCACAACTTCAAGGCATGCTCTACAGCAGCTAATTCCAAATCATGCATAGGATAAATCTCCTTATGTGATCTCAATTGCCTCGACGCATAGATAACAACATTGCCATTCTGTACCAACTCACATCCAAGACCTTGTCTAGAAGCATCACAGTATATATCAAAATTATTTTGCTTATCTAGAAACCTAACATAGGTGCTGCCATCGACGCTTCTTCAATTTCAGAAAACTCTTTTCGCACTCCGACGTCCATGCAAACTTCTTCACCCTTTCCAACAATTACGTAAGCGGTCTCAACAATTGTCAAAAATCCTTTCATGATAATATCCCGCTATTTTCAGAAAACCACGAATATGAGTAATAGACTTCGGTTGCTCCCAATACAATACTGCTTCTACTTAGCTTGGATCAACAACAACTTCTTTAGTAGTCATCACATGACCAAGAAATTCATCTTTCTCCCTCCAAAATTCACACTTACTAAACTTAGCATACAACTGTTACTCTTGCAACCTTTCCAAAACCAATCTCATATCTTCTGCATGTTCCTCTTCAACTTGGGTTATACCACCATGTCACCAATGAACACCACAACAAACTTGTCCAAATCATTACATGAAAAGCTTACTCATCATGTTCATGAGATATGCAGGAGCATTGGTCTATCTAGAAGACATGACTATACATTCATAATGTCCATATAGTGTAGAGAACGCAGTCTTAGAAACATTCTCCGGACGAATCTTCAATTGATGATATTCTGACCGAAGATCTATCTTGGAGAAAATTCCAGCTCCTCTCAATTAATCAAACAAATCATCAATCCTGAGCAACGGATACTTATTCTTTAATCGTCACTTCATTTAATGCTCGATGGTCGATACACATCCTTATGCTACCATTTTTCAAACAGAACAGGCGCTCTCCATGGAGACGAACTAGGTCTAATGAAAGCTTTCTTGAGCAATTTCTCGATTTGCTTCTTCATCGCAACTAACTCATCTGTTGGCATCCATATAGTCTCTTCACAATTGGTGTTGTACCAGGCACTAACTCAATATCAAACTTAATATTCCGATCTGGCGACATACTAGACAAATCCTTGGTAAACATATATGAAAATTCTCCAACAACTGGCACATCTTCTAGGCTGGAAACCTTCACACTGTTTACCATCAACCGACCATTACGAACTGCGGTCACTTAAAATTCCACTCTCTTACCACCAAGGCTTTCAACTGACATGACTCTTCAGCCACAATCCGAACAACCTTATACTTGGACATCCATTCAATTCTAGCAATAATTTCAAGGGTCTGAGTACCCAACACAATATGATTTGCTTGGAACTCTACTCCCTCATTAAGCGACTGAAATCCCAACCATCCTAGGTTAGGTCGAGCACAACTGAGTACTTTTTGACAAGGACAAACCATCTGGCTGACAAACTTCATGCTGAATACCGCTGAACCGACCACCATTTCACACACAACATTTTCAGATGAACAATCAACACAGGGAAATACTCAGGGAAACATCTGACCTTTCTTTTTTTTCATCAATGCTTTTATTCCAACACTCCAATACCAGCATATCCGCCGTCTGTACTTTATTACTTTACAAAAGGAAATCTTTACATGGATTTCACCACTGATCACTTTTGCTTTACTAATAAAGCTATGACATTGAACAGTGCAAAATCATTGCTCTAGACTTCCTTGATTTACGTGGGCACCGAAGTTTTGACTGGGACGGAGTTGAGATTGAACCAGCATGGTCGCTTTCTTCGGAGGGCAATTGTTGGCAAAATACTCGTGCTCATTGCAGGTATAACAGAGTCTACGTCAAATTCTCTTCCTTCTTGAACATTTGCTGATCGGGGTAGTGCCTTCGCTCAGACGCCTTTTCTTCAACTGGTTCTCTAGCAAACTTCTCTTGTGGCGTCACCTCTCACTCTTGGCGTTATGTACTTAACTGAGGTAACTTCTGGAATGATAATGCCTATAGGAGATGCTCATCTTTTCCGTGGGTATTGATTAGCATAATGACCTTTCTCGCGACACCTGCGGCATGTGCATATCCACTGTTGTGCTTCGTTGGGCGTAATTGTATGCCCATTGTTGTCTTCCTCGCAATTCAGAGTTGGTTGCTTTAGAGGGCATTCTCTAGATCAATGACCTTCTTCACCACACAAGAAACATGCTATTGGTGGTTGTCACTTACTGCTTTCCTGATGAAAGCTGACAGGATCAGGGGGCTGCATCTTTAGTTATTCAAACGGCATCACCTGAGCAGTTGACATTCCACCTCCTTTTGACAGTCCTTGAGCAATTGTGACTCGTAGATCCTCCTACTGATGCTGGGTCATGGCAGTAACTATCGGAGCCAAGGGACGTTGAGCTGAGCAATGATCTTGACCTTCACAAAGGTAACATGTGATGTTTCTCATAGGACACTCTCGAGGAGAATGGTTTCCTTCACAGCTAGAGCAATTGATCGTATGCTCATTGGCGGTATATCCTATTTCTCCACAGTGAATGCACGCACGATCTTTTGACTTGTTTGGTTGACAACACTTCAAAGAACATTGTCTAGATATCGAACAAGGTGCAGGGGTAGCATTCTTCTCTGAATTCACTGTGACCATACTACTCTCTAGTGAAGCAAAGAGATCACGAAAAGTAATAACAAATTCATTCCAAGTGATATTCTGCGGGGCTCCATGATTAGCACAATATTCCTTCCATCATTCAACAGCAATTCCTTGCAACTGATATGAAGCATACAAGACCTTCTCATCACTTCTACACTGAGCGATGAGTAGCTTCCTCTCAATGGTCTTGAGCCAATCTTCTGCTTCTGAAGGTAAAACATTTTCTGAAAACATCGGCGGACAAGTACTTATGAATTCTGATAACTTTAAGTAAGAACATGAATCATTGACAACGGTCCGAGATGCTTTATTGACATTAGCTTGATTGGTCATATTTTGCATTTGCTTCATCATTGCATGCATCAACTGATTCTGAATAGCCAAGAACACTCCAAAACTCTGCATGTCCATATGTAGTGGCGGTTGGGAAGCTGATCTATCATTGAGATTCTCACTGGGTTGATTACCACTCTTGCTGACTTCATTGCTTCCATAAATCTGAACCATCTGCTTGATTGCTTCACTGGGTTAGGGAAGAGGGAAATAGCATAGGTAAGAAGCAGGGATCCTAATGCAGGGGATATAGGTTTAACCCAATCAACTTAAGCAAGCAATATTAATAACTTGTTATGGTTGCTTAGCCTAAGGGCTATGCAACACATACTGCACACTCAGCAATCAAGGAAGAACCAATTTAACCTAAACACACAAAACTACTGTCTACATAGGCGACACTCCTATCCTAGCAGACGCGACTCCCACACATGAGTCTTAACTGGCTACTTGAAACACTAAGTCTTCTAGCTTCTGAAACACTTCATCGATACATTCCTCCTTGAGCTCAACAATTCCTCCCTTCATGATCTTTGGGGTTGACAGCAAGCACTTGATGCATTCTCCAAAGGTTTGGTATTGTCATATGACAGGTGCTGTAGGGAAGGAACTTGTTTCTTTTAGGGAGAAGAATGAAGCATTGTAGCCTTGTTGCATTAGGAAAACAATAATGTTCTGTATTTGTATTGTGCTTAGGTTTCTCGATGTAGTAGAGGACAAGGCTCATACTAGAGTTACTGAAACCTTTGCAACCTATTGTTGGATTATCCCTTTAAGGAAATAGTGACTGACGCTAGAGGTCTGATGTTGTTGTTGGTTATCAAATTTGACTGTCGTATTCATTTTCTATGTAGTATTAGAGTTTGACTTTCAGTAGCATTATTATCTTATGGTATAGTTTGTCTTTATTTTCCTTGGTGTGAGTTACTAATATAAATTACTTTCTTCAATACAAATAATATTTTCTTTGGAACTTTCTTTTAGTCAGTGCACATGTATTTTTAGAAACTGTTGAATACTTCTCAAAATGTGCTGGTGACTAGTGCTGTCCAAACGGGTCACGCCAAGACAAGCACGGCCGTTAAAAATGGGCACGCCCGCTTAGGCACGCCCGCTTAGGCCCGGCCAGAACGGTCGCGTCTGCGTTTACCACGTCTTCGAACCTCCGCCAGCACGGCCCGTTTGAGCCTCGGGCCGTCTTTGTCTTTACCGGGTCTTCAGCAACGACGGGTCGCCCCAGAGTCTGCTTAGCGTCGAGAAAATTTGAAAAAATTAGAAAAAATAGAAAAATTTAGAAAAATAGATAAAATATGGTAAAAATATGAAAAATTCGAAAAATGGGAAAATTTAGAATAATTAGAAAAACTCGAATGATGAATAAAAACTTTTAAATATATATATAAATTAATAAAAGCTAAAATACAAGATAAATTCTAAAATAAGACAAATAATTTGAATTAAATAATGAGCTTTATTGATGTTTGGCTGCCTCGTTAAAAACTTTGCCAAATAAAAACTCAACACGAGAAAACCTTGGCAAAGAAAAAAGAGTATGGCCTATAGCTCAGTGATACAATAAAAAAGTGAAGATTACAATTATTCTTCCTCATTATCTAGATAAAGATTTTCGAACGTCTCGCCAAATTTCGGTATTTTCTCGCAGTATGTAGAGCTCGTTGATTAGCTTGTTCCCAATCTTTCACAAAGGAGAAGTATTTCCACCATCTCACTAGTCATACTTGTTCTTCTCTTCGATTATTCTTAGGATAGTCAAAGCGGACTCAAGAAAGCGTGGAGATAGGAGGCTGTTAACACATCCGTGCTAGTATGGAAAGCACGGATATGTTATCTTGTGCTCGTGCCACCACCGCAAAATGTTGAACTCCTCTTCCTTCTCTTGGTAGTTGATGATGTCATTGTTGAGATAGGCGACTAGCTCCCACTACTTGATGTGTCCGCACTTGTCGTTGATGTAGTTGAACTCCTTGAGGAAGAGCCACTGTACCCCATATCTTTCCCCACGCGGTTTTCTTCTTACTTGTAGGTTTGGTGGAGGTCGCTGCATGCGAACTCCAGCAAATTTCCGATCTTACTTATCATAAACTTGATTAAGTTAGCACTGACGGTTGAAAATAACTAGAATAATCAGTACCTACCGCATAACTTAGAAGTGAGAGAACATTACGAATCCCTAATTTTAGCTCTAGGATCTAAAATAAATGCAAATGCATATAACATAGGAATTTCTTGCCAATATTTTAAAAATTTAGTTTTCATAGCATAAATGACTTCCCGCAATATATTATCATTTTCGTAGCTCTTTAAGTGGGTAGCAATTTCTAAAATATGATGCACAATTAAAGGAGAGGTTGAATAATAAACTCCAGATAAAACAATAGTGGAATCAAAAAAAAGTTCTAAAAATGAAAGCAAGTATTTAGCAACATACCAATGTCGCTCTGTGAGTACCGATTGACCATCCTGTGTACGACGGTGCGTGTTAATAAAAACAGAAAATGTGCTCTCATATGGTATGACATTCTTAAGCATCAAGTAAGTAGAGTTCCATCTAACAGCATATCCAAACCAAACTTACGCGGACGTACATTCATTGCAATACAATAAGTTTTATATGTTGCTACTCGTTGATTAGAATGAATTAAGAAAGATATTGCAAGATTTAAAAGGTTCAATATCTTGATTTAACCTCTTTAAACCAGATTTAACTATAAGATTAATAATATGGCAAGCACAACGCTGATGTAATAAGAAAGATTCAAAGATATGAATTGAAAAGCGGAGTAAGTATGTTCATGGCGAAGTATTTGCGGAAGCATTATCTAATGTTATTGCAAAATCTTATCATTAAGTCCAAAATCTTCCACAACTTTTACAATACAATCAGCAATATTTTCATCAAGATGTGCTACATCAATTAATTTGAATCCTATGATTCTCTTTTCTAGTTGCCAATCATCGTTTACATAATGAGCAACTACACTAAGGTAATCCTCTTTAGCTCTACCACTCCATATATCGATGTCAAAGACACGTAAAAAGCACAGTACTAAATTTTTCTTTTAGCTTATTGCGACAATTATTATAATATTTAATCAAATCTCTAGTTGTTGTCTGTCTAGAAACCGCAGAAAATCTAGGATTATGAGCGGTCCTAATAAAGTTTTCAAACGCGGTGACTCACCAAAGTTTAAAGGAAGATCTTGAGAAGCGATTAAACGACAAAGAGATTCACGAGCTACTTCAGATTGTAGTCGACGCACGTCTGCGTCGCGTCGGGTTGTATCGCAGATGCGTCGCCTTGAAGCCATTCCGCTTTTTTCTACAGTTGTCAAGATGCCTCTTCAAGTGCCCTGCTCCACCAAGATTTCGCGATTAATTTATGCTTACAATATTTACAAACAAAGATACCCGATTTGGACATCGCTTGATATCTCAAAAATCGGTCGAAATCTTCCCGGACTCCGATGTACTACGCCTTGCTCTTTTTGCCCGGTGCTTGCCGACGCAGAGCACTTGTAGAGCACGAAGATGGCACACTCCTGCAGCTTCTTCGCATATGATGCAAGAAGCTCCTCGGGTGAAATCCAAATCGAAGTGGGAACGACGGAAAATCCCCTGCTCCATAAAGCAAACTACAAGAAATAATGACGCTATTAATACTAAAATATGATTGAAAATACTAACAAAATAAAATAATAAATCACAATTATCACCTTGATTTCTTGTGACAGGTTTAAAGTCGAATTTGGATTTTTGACAAAACTATTTTTAATTTTGCCAAATTACCACTAAGAGCAAAAGAATTTCCACAAGAGAATGATTAGAAGAGAATGCAAGGTTGCTGGTGTAGAAATGAGGAGGGGCAGCCAACTATTTATAGGAAAAAATTCGGATTTCTGAATTTTTCGATTTTTATGAATTTTTAAATCAAGAACGGCTATAAATGGCTATTTTTTAAACGGGCCTAAACGGGCCGGACTTGTGCCGTCTTGCGCGTGCGTCTTAGGCCGCGTTGCCGTGCCGGGCCGTGCCGCGTCGCGTCGCGTCGTCGGGCCCGCCGTCAGAACGGCCGTGCTTGCGTGCCCGCCCGCCGTCGCCGCCCTCCGGCCCAAGCACGGCCGCGGTGGGTTGGCCGTCTTGCAAGACGGCCCGCTTAGCGTTGGGCCGTGCCGTGCCCGGGCCGTGCCCACAGTAGCGGGCCCCATGCCGACCCATTTGGCACGGCCCGTTTGGCTAGGTCTACTGGTGACTGCCTCAAACTATTTCCTCCTGCCACCCGTACTCACTCTCCTCCTTCCTTCTCTCACCTGAGCACACTCCTCCCCAGCTCAAGACCTCCATGGTGCCTCCTCCTCCTCCTCATGGCTGCAGCTCCCTCCATGGCGCCTTCTCCTCCTCCTCATGGCTGCAGCTCCCTCCTTGGCCAAGCCCTTCCTCCTTCCTCCTCCTAAAGGTGAAGTGAAGGTATTTATTTTTAGGGTTTGTGGTGCCTTGCATTCTGTAGCTAGGAGGAGCCCTGCTAGTTTTGGGTGTTCTAGCGTTGTATGTTTTGGTGGATTTGGGGGACTTTTGGTGGATTTGAAAGTGGGAGCAATTCTGTGATTTTCGGGCAGATTTTATCTCCTCTGTTAGGGCGTGATTTCACGGATTTTAGAAGCGTTTCCTGAGGGTTTGACTCAAGATAAAGTTGTAGACATTTTTCTTGCGATTCAAAAGAGACTGAGAGCGTGAATTTTCGTTCAGCCAATTAAAAGTTATGTTCGTTTTACTGCTGGCTGCTCTGAATCTGTTTGTGTTAGTAGTTGGTACTTTGAGTGGCTGTTTAAGGCTAGATGGAGGCCGAATTAGAATTTCTAATTGCCTACAGAAATTTAGGAAATTTCATGTAGATTCGGAAAATGTCCTTGTTTGCTTGATTTGGATTCATGAATCAATAGTTATGATATTTTGAGGTATGCTGTCCCGAACTCATAAACCTGCTGGAAGTTCGGAACTGAGATTGAGGTTCAGAGTGTGATTAGAGGTCTTTAGAGCCATCTCCTGAACTTTTGGATGTAGAGAAAATTGAAGATAATGATGTTAAGTTTCATTAGGGTCTGAGTTCACTCAATTTGGTTCATCCATTTGAAATTTACAATTGATTAACTGTCTGCTGCTCAAGTCCTGATCTAGTTTGCAGTAGCTGTTTTGCTTGGTGATTTAGGTCAAGTTGGAAGCCGAATTGAAATTTTTCAATACCTAGAGATAGATGGGAAATTTCCTGTAGATTATGAAAATGTCTTCTTTTGCTTCATTTGGAGTTGTATTGAATTTATATGCTATGTTGAAGTGAGCTGTCCAAACTGATTGTTTGCCAAAAGTTCAGAGGATTGGGAAGATTTGGAATGATGTTCAGATCGAGTTTTGAGGGTCATTTATGCTTTTCCTGAATGTTCGGCCGTAGAAGAAGTTGTAGATTATCCTCTTGTGTTTAATTAGAGCTCAAGAACATAATTTTTAGATCAATGGTTTGAGAGATATACTAGTTTGAAGGTCTGCTGTCTAGGATGGTAGCAGTTTTGGTTTAAGGGCTAGTTGTGAAAGTATTAATTGGTCTATTTGAGGAAGTTTAAGTGGGGTTAAGCATAGGAGCAAAGGTGTTGTTGTTTATTTGTCGCTTGAACCTTGATTTGCAATGTTTTGAGATAAATGCATTTATTTATATATTGCAGGAAGTGTGTTTTTAGGAGTGGCTTCCACCTCACGCCACTCCACTCTTCTTCGCTAAAAGACAAGTGCATGTAGGGAAAAAATGTGTAGTTAAGAATATTTGTTGTTTAAATTTGATAAATGATACCTCGCTGTTTTACATGATTATGGTTAATCAGTGTTACGGTTTTTGCTTGAGATCTTGATGTTAGGATGGTGAATATGAGGATGACCACTTGGTAAGGTTGGTAGGTGAGAATGATTCATTTTTGAAATATGTTGCATCACTCGTATTCATATTGTGAATACGATTAGAATAATGCGGATGGTAAGTGTATGAATATGAGGATATATTATTGTTCACGTATTTAATTATAGCTATGAGAATGTTGGAAAAGTATGCAACCTATGATCTATTATTGTCAATTGCATATGTGCATTCATGATGGAAGAGGCGACCCATGTAGATGTGGGCCTCTGTGCTCACACGTAGTGAGCACGAAAGTCCTACCTCGTAGTCCCATCCACAGAGATGGATGTGAGCGAGTCAGTAAGACTATAAGAGTAGGCCCCTCCACGGGATGGAAGGGAAGGAGAGGACGGGTGTGCACTCAACTATACCGGTATAAGTTATGAAAATGTGCATCTGAGCATGAAATCATAATGCATTGCATAGCATTGCTATTGTTGTTGGATCAATAATGTGAAGAATGGTTAATCCGTTGAACTGTGAACTCAACTATAGTTGATCAATGACTTGAACTTTAAAAGAGGTTTGGACATTTCTGTTTTATGTGCATACTGAATTTAAATAAGGAATATCATTATGCTATTGTTTTCAATGCATTAAATGATTATGGTTCTATCCTTTTGTTGATGCACTTTGCTGAGTCTTGGACTGACGCTTGTTGTTTGTTTCTGTTTTAGGTACTCTGAGGACGACTTGATGGGATGGGACTTAGCTTCACCTTCACTCACTGCCATGCCATTCTCAGATAATAGCTTAGAGAGTTGTCACCATTGATAGCTAGTTTTGGTCCAATTGTATTAGTGCTTTGTGATTGTGGTTATTGTGATCTTCGTTGGTGTTGAGATTAATAGTTGCCTTGTGGTTGTGGTCGTTACTAAATTTAATTGCTAGCGTGTTTCCTTCGTAAGACTAGTTATTTATGCTTATGAATGATATAATTGTAATCACGTTTGTCTGCTGAGTGGATGTTCACCTTTTTAGGAGAGGTGTTGCCGAATTTTTTTTAATTGGATTAGTAAAATCATTAGAGGCGATGTGTCTTATAGCATGCTTGATGATTGCTTTGTTAAATTGGACCACTGTTGAGTTTTTATTATTTGTTTTTGGTGACACTCTGGGCACTGGTGGTGCCGGGGTGTTACAGTTGGTACCAGAGCGGGCTTTAGGTCCGTGGTACAGAATTCAGTAAATTACTCTAGGATGAACTAAAATTTGTTTTGTGGAATTAGAAACATGGTTTAGGATTAACCATTAAAAGTTGGCCTTATGGCAATAACTTTAAAATTGGAGATAGATTGGTTAATTAATTTAAAACTTGACACACTCTGATGCACAATAGGATTGGGTTGGGGATTTATTGCATTGCGCTTTAATGCTTTATTTGAGCTCTAATATTATTGTGATGCGTGTTGTTATGTTTATAAAGGATCTACATGAATATTTGTGTTTTATGAGTCAATTTGTGTCAAAGGGTTTAGGTCAGGTATTGATAACCGTGGTAAAGGTTGTGGTTTATCGGTGTGGTTGGTTAGAACCACCATTTGAGGACTAATAACCTCCTGTGGGAGAGTGCTTGTCCTTTAAGTCATAGATCTGAGAGCTGGTGGAGTAGATTTTTTGGTCTTGCCTTTTGTGGGTTAAGACAAAGAAGAAGAGTTTATGGTTGTGACTCTTTTGGTTGCTAGTTTAGCTATGACGCCCGGTTTTGTTGGTTGGCGTTGGCTGCTTTGCTGAGAAAGTTATCGATTTATTCTTGTGTTTGTCCTTCTCCGAGTTTAAAAGAGTTATTGTTGTTTTGTGATAGACTTAGTTGTGAGGATCTAAGTTTTAAAGCTTTAGTAGGAGGGAATTGGATGACCGCTTGGTTTTTCCTTTTGTGAAGAGTATCCTTACAACCATCTTCCTTTGTGGAAGTTTAAATCTTGAGTTGGTTCGAAGAACTTTTGTGATTTGAGAGTCGAGCTCCTTGGTGATTTATGGTTTTGTTTTCTGGAAAGAAAAAATGTTTATTGGTGTTTGTTCGTACTTAAGAATTGTTGTTTTACTTAAAGGTTAGGGTCACCCCCCTATAGTTTCAAGGGTGGGTGACGTGTTCAAAACCTTAAGTCTGTGATGCATAGTTAGAAGATTGAGTCGATGTAAGCTACCAATGTGATTAAAGTGAAGTTGTTGGTTGTTTAAAGACAACCTAATTTATTGGGTTGGTAGAGAAAGATTAATTGAGATGGTAGGTGATTTTAAAGTGAAGGTTGATGAGAGTTTATTGCAACTTGTTGCGAGTCATGGAATCAATTGGAAGTATGGGATTTTGCTCCTGTAAGGCTAGTATTGCTCCCGATTGAGAAGGTCTAGAGTCTTTTGTTTGATGAATTCATTAGAGCAAGGTGATGTTGTAAAGCACTGGAGTGTAACGGTGTAAAGTCATGAGGGTTATTGGTCTACGTTGATTATGGGTCAATTAATATTGTGGATCAACAACATGACTTAATCGATGTGTAATAAAAAAATGGGGATATATGGAATGATTGTATAAAAGATTGAGTTTTGTCCTTGACAAACGTCTTTCTTGAAGCCTTATTTATGAATTATGACTAGTGGAGATCACATCGAGTTGTTAGAATTATTTATTGGTTGAATGAACGGGGATACTAAAAATGTTGATTTAGGGTTGTACGAAAGTTACTCATTGATCATGCCAAATAAATGTTAAAAAGATAGGTTCTAAGTTTGGAATAGATAGTTGTATGATTGATGGCTCGTGATGGTTATTAGACTAGAAGACAAAAAAAGGGTTGATGTACTGTCTTATGTTGAATTAACTATTAAGTTAAATGTGCTGAAAATGTGATAATGTGGTCCTCCTTGCTAATTATCATGAGATAGACTTGGTTTGCTATTTGGATGATAACATGACCAGTTGTGGTTATAATTATGGGAGCAGGTAATCAAAACAAGAGTGGTTATGTAATGCATGGTCAATGTTGATGGGGCTTGTCAATGCGCACAGTGTGAAAGCTGAAACCGTTAATGGTAAAGGTATTAGAATACAAGAGATGGTGGGATATAAGGTGAACTCATGTTTAAATGCTTATGGATTGGTTTGTTGGTGCATAGATGCAAGCCTCTTGGCTAAGACGTTCGGGTTCGTGTGCAATAGAAATTCTCCAGATTAGATTGCATTTTGACAAGTTGCGGAGTCAGCTTTGATGATTGAAATTGAGGATGAAAGAATGTTTAATCAGGAAGAAATTTGTTGATGGCTTTTGAAATTCTTCATTTCATTGAACCATGCCATTCGTTATCTTGGCTAAGTTATTTAGATTATGTTAGGAATGTTGGATTTACACTCAAGAGTGTATGATTTTATCGCACTTCTTAGCGTACAAGTGAGTTATCTGTGGAATTACTATTAGAAAGGAATAAACATACATAATGAAATGTGTTGGAAGCTCTTGAGCTGAAAATATTTGTAACTCTATTTTGACTAGAGTTGTGTTTGAGTAAAATGTGTGCGGTATTTGTGAATGTATCTAAAAGGTGAATCTTGTGATTGTGTCATAAGTGAATTTTGTTGGTGAAGTGGATGTTGTTGGAAAATAAGTTTCCCTTCTCTTGAGAGAAGCTGATGCTTGTGTGTATAGATGTTTGACTCGAGGATCAGTTTTGCTCTTTTCGAAACGTTGGCTTTGGTTAAATGTGAGGTGATTTGCTTTGGTAAAAGTGAGATGACTTATTTCGGTTAATGTGAAGGCATCTGTCAAAGATTTATGCGGCGTTTTTTTGATAAATTGAGCTTTCTCCGATATGAAGTTTATCACATTGATTTCAAAATGAGGAAAGTGGTTATTTTTGTTAAAGAGAATTGAGAGTTCCCTTGCTTTCTAGTGGGAGAAAAATAAAATGAATGATCATGGGTTCTTTGGGTTAAGAGTGAAGAGTACCGAAGGTTTTGACAATTTGAAGTGAAATGTTCAGTTGTGAACATTTATCCTGGGTAGTCCTTTAGGGTGAGGTAGGTTTGGTAGAAGAAAGATTAAAAATTATATTGTGGATATGCGGTGGGGACAGAAATTATGCTATAATGGGCTAATTCTTTTGAGGGCAGTGGTCGGTAATGGTCCTATTGTTAAAGGTTGATCAATGGGAAAGATGGAATTATGTGTTTTTGGTCCTTTGGGGGTCAAGTTTGGAACCCCGGATATCTAAACGGATGGTATTGGAGATTTGCTGAGTCGAGAGAAGATGAAATGAGTTAAGGTGCTTGTTCAGATTATTCTGACAGATCGGCTAGTTGGGGACAGGAGTCTCACTTATATGAGAAATATGTCAAAAGTTCAGGCCAAGTTGGTAATGAGGTTTACGTCACTCGTGGAGTTTCTTGTTGTGTAGTGGTGACTCCTGAATTCGGGGTCGAATTTTGTTAAGGGGGGGATGTCATATGACAGGAGCTGTAGGGAAGGAACTTGTTTCTTTTAGGGAGAAGAATGAAGCGTTGCAGCCTTGCTGCATTAGGAAAACAATAATGTTCTGTATTTGTATTGTGCTTAGGTTTCTCGATGCAGTAGAGGACAAGGCCCATACTAGAGTTATTGAAACCTTTGCAACCTATTGTTGGATTATCCCTTTAAGGAAATAGTGACTGACGCTAGAGGTCTGATGTTGTTGTTGGTTATCTAATTTGACTGTCGTATTCATTTTCTATGTAGTATTGGAGTTTGACTTTCAGTAGCATTATTATCTTATGGTATAGTTTGTCTTTATTTTCCTTGGTGTTAGTAACTTATATAAATTACTTTCTTCAATACAAATAATATTTTCTTTGGAACTTTCTTTTAGTCAGTGCACATGTATTTTTAGAAACTGTTGGATACTTCTCAAAGTGTGCTGGTGACTGCCTCAAACTATTTCCTCCTCCCACCCGTACTCACTCTCCTCCTTCCTCCTCTCACCGGAGCACACTCCTCCCCAGCTCAAGACCTCCATGGAGCCTCCTCCTCCTCCTCCTCATGGCTGCAGCTCCCTCCATGGCGCCTTCTCCTTCTCCTCATGGCTGCAGCTCCCACCTTGGCCAAGCCCTTCCTCCTTCCTCCTCCTAAAGGTGAAGTGAAGGTATTTATTTTTAGGGTTTGTGGTGCCTTGCATTCTGTAGCTAGGAGGAACCCTGATAGTTTTGGGTGTTCTAGGGTTGTAGGTTTTGGTGGATTTGGGGGACTTTTGGTGGATTTGAAAGTGGGAGCAATTCTGTGATTTTCGGGCAGATTTTATCTCCTCTGTTAGGGCGCGATTTCGCGGATTTTAGAGGCATTTCCTGAGGGTTTGACTAAAGATAAAGTTGTAGATAGTTTTCTTACGATTCAAAAAAGACTGAGAGCGCGAATTTTCGTTCAGCCAATTAAAAGTTATGCTCGTTTTACTGCTGGCTGCTCTGAATCTGTTTGTGTTAGTAGTTGGTACTTTGAGTTGCTGTTTAAGGCTAGATGGAGGCCGAATTAGAATTTCTAATTGCCTACAGAAATTTAAGAAATTTCGTGTAGATTCGGAAAATGTCCTTGTTTGCTTGATTTGGATTCATGAATCAATAGTTATGATATTTTGAAGTATGCTGTCCCGAACTCATAAACCTGCTGGAAGTTCAGAACTGAGATTGAGGTTCAGAGTGTGATTAGAGGTCTTTAGAGCCATCTCCTGAACTTTTGGCTGTATAGAAAATTGAAGATAATGATCATAAGTTTCATTAGGGTCTGAGTTCACTCAATTTGGTTCATCCATTTGAAATTTACAATTGATTATCTGTCTGCTGCTCAAGTCTTGATCTAGTTTGCAGTAGCTGTTTTGCTTGGTGATTTAGGTCAAGTTGGAAGCCGAATTGAAATTTTTCAATACCTAGAGATAGATGGGAAATTTCCTGTACATTATGAAAATGTCTTCATTTGCTTCATTTGGAGTTGTATTGAATTTATATGCTATGTTGAAGTGAGCTGTCCAAACTGATTGTTTGCCAAAAGTTTGGAGGATTGGGAAGATCTGGAATGATGTTCAGATGGAGTTTTGAGGGTCTTTTATGCTTTTCCTGAATGTCCGGCCGTAGAAGAAGTTGTAGATTATCCTCTTGTATTTAATTAGAGCTCAATAACATAATTTTTGGATCAATGTTTTGAGAGATATACTAGTTTGAAGGTCTACTGTCCAGGATGGTAACAGTTTAGGTTTAAGGGCTAGTTGTGAAAGTATTAATTGGTCTATTTGAGGAAGTTAAAGTGGGGTTAAGCATAGGAGCAAAGGTGTTGTTGTTTATTTGTCGCTTGAACCGTGATTTGCAATGTTTTGAGATAAATGCATTTATTTATATATTGTAGGAAGTGTGTTTTTAGGAGTGGCTTCGACCTCACGCCACTCCACTCTTCTTTGCTAAAGAGGCAAGTGCATGTTGGAAAAAAAAAGTGTGGTTAAGAATATTTGTTGTTTAAATTTGATAAATGATACCTCGCTGTTTTACATGTTTATGGTTAATCAGTGTTACGGTTTTTTCTTGAGATCTTGATGTTAGGATGGTGAATGGTTGGTAGGTAAGAATGATTCATTTTTGAAATATGTTGCTTCACTCGTATTCATATCGTGAATACGATTAGAATAATGCGGATGGTAAGTGTATGAATGTGAGGATATATTAATGTTCACGTATTTAATTATAGCTTTGAGAATGTTGGAAAAGTATGCAACCTGTGATCTATTCTTGTCAATTGCATATGTGTATTCATGATGGAAGAGACGACCCATGTAGATGTGGGCCTCTGTGCTCACACATAGTGAGCACGAAAGTCCTACCTCGTAGTCCCATCCATAGAGATGGATGGGAGCGAGTCAGTAAGAGTAGACTCCTCCACGGGATGGAAGGGAAGGAGAGGGTGCACACCGGTATAAGTTATGAAAATATGCATTTGAGCATGAAATCATAATGCATTGCATAGCATTGCTATTGTTGTTGGATCAATAATGTGAAGAATGGTTAATCGTTGAATTGTGAACTCAACTATAGTTGATCAATGATTTGAACTTTAAAAGAGGTTTGGACATTTCTGTTTTATGTGCATGCTGAATTTAAATAAGGAATATCATTATGCTATTGTTTTCAATGCATTAAATGATTATGGTTCTATCCTTTTGTTGATGCACTTTGCTAAGTCTTGGACTGACGCTTGTTGTTTGTTTCTAGTTTAGGTACTCTGAGGACGACTTGATGGGATGGGACTTAGCTTCACCTTCACTCACTGTCATGCCATTCTCAGATAATAGCTTAGAGAGTTGTCACCATTGATAGCTAGTTTTGGTCCAATGTGATTAAGTGCTTTGCGATTGTGGTTATTGTGATCTTCGTTGGTGTTGAGATTAATAGTTGCCTTGTGGTTGTGGTCGTTACTAAATTTAACTGCTAGCGTGTTTCCTTCGTAAGACGTTATTTATGCTTATGAATGATATAATTGTAATCACGTTTGTCTGCTGAGTGGATGTCCACCTTTTTAGGAGAGGTGCTACCGAATTTTTTTAATTGGATTAGTAAAATCATTAGAGGCGATGTGTCTTTAGCATGCTTGATGATTGCTTTGTTCAATTGGACTACCTTGTTGAGTTTTTATTATTTGTTTTTGTTGACACTCTGGGCACTGGTGGTGCCGGGGTGTTACAGGTATGTCGTCTTCTATTCAAGATAGCCCGGATAAAATTTCAACTTGATCCAGCAAGCAAAAGAGAAAGAAATTTCAGCTAGGGGAAAAGAATAGAAGAATCAGAAAAGTCAAGAACACATTATTCTTTCAGGTTAAGTCTTTTACTTTAGAAAATAATTTTAAAGGTCCTAAAGAGACGATCAGACTATCTACAATCAGTATGGCTTCGATATCACCTCTATTGGGACTTGAATATGCAAATCTGAACCCTCTGTGTTTACTGCACTAGTCCAGGATCACGCTAGTGCACACATGCTCAACATTGGTAAATATCATAATCATACAGTGGAAACATTATAAAAGACATTATATACTTATTAATACTTGTTAAATGACCTTATGATCAACTTACATGACTATGCCTTGTAAGGCTGAACAACAAATTAAACTGCAGCAGAATGAAAACATAGATAAGCCTTCTAGTATACCACAGGCAACTGACAAGGCATGCACTCTAGCATGCGTATCTTCTTGGTACTTCTTAAGCTGATGTAGACTCGTCAACTGGTGATGATGTTGTTGGCAAGGGTGAGTACTTAAAGCACTCAACAAGTTGTGCACAGAATGCAATTCTATATAACTATATGCAAGGCTTATTCCAAAGGACAAGGTTAACATGGTTATTTTGCAATAAAGCAGCATTTATGAACTAATACAGAAAATAGATTGTAAAGACAGTAAAACAAATAAGAGTAATAGATAGATTCGGCATTTCTCAAGTAAACAAAGGTTTCCAATCCTAAGTCAAGTTCCAACCTTCTATATGGCAACCTGCCATCCCAACCAAGTTTTCATTTTATAAAATCTAACCATTGACTACAATTCCCGAGCTGTGCTCAATACCGCGAGCACGGCTATCCGAATAGATTTATACTCTTTAGAGGTTATGCACTTTACCCACATGACATGATCGTCTCTTGTTGCCAATCTATTGACACACTTCGTTTGGTGTGTCGGCAGAGAGATCATGACAAAGTCTTTACAATGCTTTGTCTTAACCCAGTACTACCCACTGAGGTTTCAACACTGGTGGGACTGGTTACCACATCCAGGGCCCCATTCTTGCGCCATGTGAGCCACCCCGTGTGAGGACTGGTTACCACTACCCAGGTCTCACACCACCACAAGCAGTTATAAAGCTAAGATATTGCAAATTAATCAGCTAGGCTCCCATAACAGACATGTGGTTGCATGATTGACTCAAGTCAAAGGCTTGCAAGGTTAAGTCCTTAAGATGATCGAAGCAAGACTTCCACATATCCTCTGCCTATCGGGCCCACCTTGGTATGCTTGCCCCTTTCCACTTGCTCCAATCTAAGTGATTACAACCCGAGTTGATTACCAAGCACCACGTGCCATCAACAATTCAACCTCGTTGCGTGACATCCCTCGCCACAACAACTCAATCTCATTGTGTGACCACACATGACACACAAATTCATAACATTGTTCCATATTCCATTAGTCAAGATTAAACATTGATGATCCATGTACATGTGATGACGTGGCATGTCTAAGCAACTAATACGATCTAACTGTCCCATGTTGATTTTAGTATTAACCAACTATAGTGAACCAATCTAGGGTGACAAATAAATCATGGCATACAAATGACAAGGTAGGGTATAGATCAGATAGGTGGATTAGCTAAGTCGCAATTTAAGTTGAAACAATTGTATACTTGAAATAATATGCAATAAGTTAAAACAATATAGCGATTTTATAAACATGCGTTCAACATGATCAAAGCACAACTTACCTTATAAAAGCCCTTATTTTTGCTCTACACCTTGGTCTTGAGTTGATGGTTCTTCCTCAGATGCATCGCATAATTCAACGTCTACGTAGAATGAGAGAGAAAGCCAAATAACCACCAAAACATAGAATAAACAATATCCAAAAATCAAATAAATTTCACTATTAAATAGATCTCAATTTTACAAATTTTATAAATTTGAATCACCTAATTCGGAGCTACGATGCAAAAGATATAGCTATTCAAAGCTTGAATTAATAGATAAATCAGAAAATCCGAATTTACAGAATTATTTTTGTACGAAAAATAGCATTTATGATGTCATGTTGACGTTAGCACTGAAATTGATTTTCGGCCGAATTATTTTTCTACGGGAAACGATATATGACGTCACGCTGACGTCAGCGGACAGGTGGCCCAATCAGGCGTTGACACGTGGCACAACCACAACGCAGCACGTAGCACCGGCGCATGGACTTGGTCCACAGCCAACGCTGGTCGACGGCGACGGAACGAGGCAAAAACTACAGCGGCACAAAGCGCAACTACGGTGTGCTTTTGCGGGCGAACGACGGCGGCTTGGGAGGCGTGCTCTAGGGCTACGGATGCATCTCGGGATGTGCAACACAGGGGTAGCGGTGGCACCTTAAATAGGGCCTCGGCTGTACAAGAACAAGGCAAAAATGAACTCCAAGAAAGGCAGGATCCGGCGGCGCGGTGGATTCGGATGAGCCGACATGGCGCGATCACAATCGTTCACGCAGGATCCAACGGTGCGCAGCTAGGGTTTTTGGGCGACTGGCTGTGCACACCGGTGGGGCGACGGGCTGGGCTACGCGCGAGGAAAACCGGGCCAGACTAAAAAGGTTTTGGCCCAAACACTATTCCCAAATTTAAAAGATTTTTGAATTAAAATAATTCAGATAAATGAACCATGCCCAAAGAAATAGAAAAATACCCAAAAAATCCAAAAAAACTATAGAAAATACTTTAAGACATCTAGAATCCAAATAAAATATTTTCAATAAAAGATCACTAATACTTTTCACTGAATAAATAAAAGATAGCAAAAGTCTTAATGCAATAAATTCAAAATAAATTAAATAAAATCTAAAAAATTCAATAAAAGAGAAAAGCACAATAAAACCAATGAAAGCAAAATTTGGGATGTTACAAGTTCACTATTGTTTTGTTGTCTAATGTTATACTATTGAATTTAGTGGTTTGATAATTGTTTTGGATGGTGTACGGTGATGCCTCGCCATTCTGTTCATGTTGTCTTCCATTGATTTACCTGCTATTTATTATCCTTTTCATAAATATGCTTTCAATCTATTTACTGTATTTCAATTCAAGTTACTACTTTCTGCAAATGAATCATATGGCTATCCTTTGTCAAGCCTTTCATGAATATATTAAGTCATTTCTCTACGGCTTGCGGAGTACTTTATATGCTCACAGCTTTACGCCTTTGTTAATCGATTGCTGAAGGAGAACCAGAAAATAATGAATATCATGAGTAGGAATATTATGAAGACTACGTGGACTAGGAAGGCGTTTTCCCAGACGATTGCCTGTGGCATGTCGTATGGCCTAAGTTATCTTATTTCCGTTGCAATAGTTTATTTGTTTTTTAAGCCCTTAAGGCATAGTAATGTAAACTTTGACCATAAGGTCTGTTGCTTTATTTAATAATAATTTGCTTCTTCCTTAGTTAATTCGTTGTATAGAATGATATTTCATCTATGTTGCCACTGTGTGTACTAGCGTGATCCTGGACTAGTGCAGTATACACAGAGGGTTTCGGATTTGTAAATTCGAGTCCCGACATTGGTCCTTGGTTAAACTATGTTATGTGTTGAGCTTAATCTTGACCTATCTTGATATGTTGTTATTGCTGAAATTAATTGCTAGAATGCCACCTAGTTGTTTTGACGCACGAGGATATTGAACTCGTGGTGGTTTATTTACCTATGCTCATGTTTGTGGATTCTTGTTTATTATTAGTAGTGAACGGTCACTTAGTATGCTTGCTGAAATTTATGTTTAATTGGAGTATTTTGTTGTGGTTGAGCTTATTGTAGTAGCATTCAGGGCACGATTTGTGCCGGGGTGTTACAGTTAAGGCCGTCCTATTCAAGCACTTGTGGTTGTACTATTTTCTTGGCTCAATAGCGTCTCATAGTTCGGTCCTTAATTCGACCCAGGCGATAATCTCCCCTACACTACGTGCTAGTCACATGCACATCTGGCTTGCTAATAATCGTCCATGTTAAAATTATAGTTTTATTTTCATTTTTAAACAAAATACAACCTTTTTAAATTATAAAGAACAACAAAGTTCTTTACTAAGAATGGCTAAGCTTGATTATTAGGCGATCGTGTATACTCATGTTAACATTATGTATTGTCTACTTTTTTCTAAGGTTATCAAGGTTTTCAATTCAATATTTAGTAAGGAAGTTCCATGATTCATCAGGTATAACTACTAGTGTCCCAATATAGCAATTTCATAAAAAGTATGCACATGCAAAATAGTTTGACAGAAACAATATAAATTAATTGAAATAGTAGTTAAACATAGTTAAGGGGGGGGGGGTGCTTGCCTTGCTGATTGACGTCGAATTCGTAGTTGGGGTCGTTTTTTACAGAATCAGTGGCATCAGATTCTACGTGTCATTTAACAGAAACATAACAGATAACAAACTTTAAAAAGGGCAAAAAGAATAGAGATAGAAAATCAAATAGAAACTTGCTATGAAAAATAGGTGTGGTTTTAGGGTTAAAGCTTATGATTTTACGTACTCGCATTTTAAACTTTCTTTTAATCCTTATATATTTATTACTAGCAGTTTTAGGTTATACTTATGATATGGATTCTTGTTTTATATAGATTATTTTTCTTTATTTTACAAATTCAAGAGGCTAAAATTATATATATTTATATGTATAATTTCGAATTCAAGATGCTAAAATTATTTAGATTAATATTAAGTCATTTAACCACCACATGGTATACCATGTATAAACTCAATAGTTCACTATAAGTATTTTTGTATATCTAGGTAGTTTACTGTCTTAATGACATATTGAATTTGATTACACTCAATTTGGAGCTCTTTTGCATGAGTTATGTATATTTAAACATTCAACATATTGAAACTAACTTTTATTAGAAAAAAGGTATAAAATGAGCTGAAATTCAAATATTTTTTCATATTTAAGTTGCTTATGGCCTAAGCATTCCAACAAAATTAGTTCCATTAAATTCAGAGTTCATTTGCAAAAAATCTTGTATATAGCATATTTCAACCCTTCTCTTTAAGTTTAAATTTAAATTTTGCACAGTTCTCATTTTCAAGATGTTTTGTATATTTAGAAACTACATGATTTTAGATGAATTTATAAATTTATTTCACTTCATTTGGAGTTGTATTGTAAAAGTTATTGCTATGTGAATCTAACCGGTTTTGGAAAATGGAAGTAAATCAAGAAAATATGCTTCTACTGAATCGAAAGCGTCTTGTCACGTTTTTGGCGTGCACGTGTTTTTGAAAATGAACCACTTTCGCTGACAACGTGGTCCCACTGTTAGTATTGTATACGCGCGCTGACTGCTAGGCCTGACCCAGCAGCGGGTGTGCGTGCACGCGACTGACACCACGGTCCCATGTGCAAGCAACTGCAGTCACTGGTAATCTGGGCCCACTTGTCAGTGGCTGAGTGAGAGTGCGAAGCATGGGTCTATCGCAAGGGTTCGATTGGTCAGCTACAGCACTCCAAGTCTTAGGGATTGATTACATGGGCCCACCTGTCAGCAACCATAAGCATGCACGAAAGCCAAAGACTGACTGATGGGCCCCACCGGTCAGTGCAAGTGTGCGATACCGGTGGCTAACACAGATGGCCCACTTGTCAGCCGCACCAAGAGGTAAGGCCTCTGGACAGCCCATGTATAGCATTAAATTGGCTATCAAATCATGTTGAAATTTTTTCAAACTTTTTGACTGGGTTCCTGGGATAAATTTTGCTATCCAGAAAATTGTTTGAATCAAAATCTGTTGTAGAAACATTCTATAAATTCTGACAAGCATTTATGCCCATGTTGTTCTTTTCTGTTTTTCTTTTATATATGGGTGAAATTAAGGTCAAGAATTTTTGAAAATTTTTGATACTATTTTTTATGGCCGAGATATTCTTGTGTAAAAATATCAGGAAGAGATCTTGCATATTTATTTTCTGATAATTCTAACATTGAAATTTTCAGGTTTTCTTGTTCTCAGTTTTTGAATTTTAAGAGGAAATAAATTTGAATATTAATTTTTGATATTTTTTTACTAGAGGTCAATATTGCTCTGCGGAAGGAATGGTAAAAGTTTGAGCTTGAGGCAGCTTCGCAGATTTTGAAAAATTCTGATAGTTCACTGTTTTTAGTAAAAATATCTCAATTCATCATTCTTTTATTAATTAATGCATTTAAATTTCTCCTGACTGTTGAAGAAGAGCTCTGGAGACTTCTAAATATTTAATATAATTCTTTTATATTTTTTCTGATATTTTATTTTTACCTTTTTATTAATTCATTAAATAAGAATTTTCTTTTGGAGCAAAAATCCAAGAAAAACCAATAATGCCAGAAAAATTCAGAAATAAATCATATTCAAAATTTAGAATTTAAATTCTCATTTTATTTAAATTTTTGGGATGTTACAAATCTACCCCCTACAAAAATCTCATCCCCGATATTTATCGGGTTTAAAAGAAATCGGGGAACTCTTCTCTAAGATGAACTTCTCATTCCCATATCGCTTCATCTTTGATGTGATTGGTCCACTAAACCTTGAACATCTTATGAGATTGATTCTGAGTGTGACGCTTAGCTTCTTCGAGGATGCGAATTGGATGTTCTTGGTAGGTCAAATTAGGTTGAAGATCAATTTCTTCTAATTGAGTGAGCTCAGTGGGAACACGGAGGCACTTCTTGAGTTGCGACACATGGAAGACATCATGACTATCAGATGGCTCAGGTGTGAGAGGATCAAGTTGGCCTAGAGGGGGTGAATAGGCAACTTTATAAACCTTTTTTTTAATTATTATAAAAAAAACATTTCTCAACAAATAAACGCAAAACGGAAGCAGTTAAAATAAAAGTCCAGAACAATACTTGTTCAAGAAAACTTTGTAAGAAGGGGAATTTTGAAAGAGAAACTATATTGAGAATAAAGAGAGATAAAAACAATCACAGGAGAACACAAAGATTTTTCACCGAGGTTTAGATATTACTCCTACGTCTCCGTTAGAGCACTTCCTCAGAAGTATTGCTTCACCAAACAACCAATCTCAATGGCTTTTGGTTTTCCACTATCTTGACTCTTCCACTACTCCAGTGAGGTGAGTCTCAACCTTTTACAACAATGGTGGCCTTCCACCGTCACTGTTGGACAGGTCGCACCAACAACTTCTCCAACCGTCTAAGAACAGCTAGTTCCAAGAGTAATAGACTATCCACAAGCCCTGTCTCTTGGTTCAGTAGCTAGACTCAACTAGATTTTAGCATGGAGCAAGTATTCTACAATTCAGAATAGATGTTTGTGATTCTTCTGAGTTGAAGCTCAAAACTCTTTGATGGAATGAAGCTCAGGAACTCTAAAGATCAAAGAGTCGTGTATGATTTGAAAAGATGTTCAGGACATCAGAAAATGTGAATGTGCAAAGCTCTGTTTGTGTCACTCACATTTGAGAACACAGGCATTCTATATATAGATCCTGAACAGAAATAACCGTTACACCTGCCATTTGCCCGTTGGGGGTTGGTAGGGAAGATGGGGTAGGTCAACTGCTACCTTTGTGTAAGAGTTTCTACGGTGTATGAGCCATAAGACACACTACACACATGCCGGACCGAAATTTTTGGTCCGGGGTACATAGTTTTGAGAGGCGTTGTTGAATTCAGAAAGATCTATTCACGTCGGACCGAAAATTTTGGTCCGTCGTACATGTGAAGAGAGTAGAGGATTATACTGGCAAGAAGAAGATTTGCGTCGGCCCAATAAAATTGTTCCGTCGTGCATATGATTTGATTTAGCCAGGTAAACTATGTTTGCGCCGGACCAAAAAAGATGATCCGGCGTACATGGTTTGTTCTCACTTAGTACCAGCGAACAACGTTTGTGCCGGACCGAAAAAGTTGGTCCGGCGAACAAGAGAAAACGACTGGTTTTATCAGAGTTAAACAAGTTTGCGCCGGACCGAAAAAGTTGGTCCGACGTACATGGAATTTTAGACTGTAATAGACTTCATATTTCTGGTTAAAAATAAATTTTAACACAGACTAGAATTTTATTTAGAGAGAAAATATAACATTATGTCGGACTATATTTAAGAAAGAATTCAGATTGGTCCAACGAATAATAATTATACTTGGTTGAAAAAGAATCAATGAAGAGCTCTTAACGCGGGACTGAAAAAGTCGGTTCGGCGTACATGGAGTACGCTCGGTAAAGATAATTTTCAGCGCCGGACCGCAAAAATCAGTTCGGCGTACATGGTGTACGCTCGGTTGGAATTTTTGAACTTAGGATCTTTGAGCGCCTGAGTAAAAGAAGTTTGGTTCAGAGAGAATTGTTTTGGCTAACCAAGATACAACTCTGGATTTTTGAGTGAGAAATATGAAAAGTCCTATGCTCCAAGTAATCTTAGTGATTTTGCATATGAACCAAGATCATTTCTTATGTATAATCCCTCTTAATAGTACGGTGATTTTAACTATATGGCTTGAATCAACTCCCAAGCCAAAAACTAGAAAAAAATACCTTAGCCTTGATCATCAAATCTAACTATTGTCGGTTTTCACTAAGTAACCTTTTTAGTCATCAACACCAAAACCTATATTGTAAGCATAATTTATACAAATGGGGAGCCCAGGTGCTCTCAATCTCCCCCTTTTTGGTGATTGATGACAATACCTTTGATATATTGCTTAGAGCTATAAAAGGAATACTTATCCTGCAGATACAAGTTAGTCTGATAGAACAAATAAGTAGTTTAAACGACTCAAGTATTTTATACTCCCCCTGAATGAATGCACGAGATGAAATTCAACTAAAATCAGAAACATTTAGGAAATTCAATTTAATACGTGAAGCAAATTCAAAAGCATTCAGGATAGGTCTTTCATATATGAAAAAGACTTGAGAAAGGCAAAAGCATAAAGCAAAGTCCATAAAAGACTTGAGTTTCTGTATAACAGACTCTTCTTCTTATAACAAGCTTAGATAGATTAGTAAGAGACGCGTTTCTACAGAGAGAACTATTTTGATCTTAGCCCTTTTAACCAAGATGTTCTTCTTCTCCCTTAAGCTAACTCAATTGTAACTAAGCTATTCTTCTCCCCCTTTGGCATCAAAAACCAAAAAGGTTACTTCTTACGCTTTGGAAAAGTCCTTTTCAGCATACTTGTCATTCTAGAACTTGTGCTTCTTCTTGGAGGGGAAGACGATGATTGCTCTTGGTCTTTGTCAGAGAGAGGAGTAGCCATAGCTTGATCATGCCAACTAGGATAATCAGGATCACCAGGCTGAGGGTTGAACGTGAGTTCACTGAGGTCTTGTTGGACATTTCTGATTAGCTCTTGACTTTCATCTGTCTTATCCAATAAGAGCTGTGCAATTTGTTCCTGATTCGATACCAAATTATTTCTAGCATCTTCAGTGTAGTCCCGAAGGTAATCAAACATATCTCCTTGCCAATCCAAATAGCTTCCAGTCTTGTCAAAGTTCTTATACTTATTTTGAGCAAACTTGTCAATTTGGGCATTTTGGGCATTCTGCTTTTTATTTAGATCATATAGCCTGTCTTTGACCACGAGCTATTCAGTTTTGATCTCACCTATCCACTTCCTTAGATCCCATTGATTGCCTATGATCATATCAAACCTTTTATATGTTTCATCCCTGAGATTTGCTTGATCTTGATAGATCTTTTGCATCATTTCTTGCTGTTGGTGAATTGCTGCCATTTGTTCCTCATGTCTCTGGGCAACCAATCTCCTTTCTTCTTCAAAATTCTCTTGAGCATTTCTGAGATCAGTATTATACTGTTGCTCAAATGATGTGAACCAACCTGGCTGTGAGTCCCACCAAGATGGTTGATGACCATAATCATGTGAAAATTAAGGCTCAGCAAATTCAGAGTGATGAGAATGATGAGAGTTTTCAGAAAATTGCTGAGTGAAAGTTGGCATATGTCCCTGATGTGGCCTTGAACCACCTGCTTCATGTTCATGAACTGCTGGTGGAAAACTTTGAGCTTCCATGAATCTTGCTACTGCAGCTAGTTCTTGCAGTTTGTGAATTTCTTCATCTTCATGATGAGATTCAGAGCTTACAAGAATCTCAGTGCCTTCATGCTGTCCAAAAATCTGATGACTCAAACTCTCAGAGCCATATCCCAATATTTCTGTAGGTGTATGAGGGGTAGCTGGAGAGAAATATTCCTGAGCATGATAGCTATAACTTGGATTTCTACCAGTGTTGCCTGAACTAGCATCTTTCTCAGTATCTTCTTGAGCACTAGGCTCATGTATTGCTGGAAGTGAAGGAGTAGGAAGTCTAGCTGGCCTTTCTTCATCTGTTGTTGGCTTGGGCATCTTGTATTGTTTGGGTCGACAATTAAAATCCCTATCCATCTCAAGCTGGGAGATGATTCCTTGAGCCAAAAACATCTGAGTGATCTGCATGGCAAAAGGAAGAGGGCTGCCCATTTTCCTGTAAATAGCTTCTTCCATTTCTCCAAAAATATAACCTATCAGATCAATGGGTTGTCTTGACAGAATGAGATGTAACAACCAAGCAAGACATGGAGTAACTCCCTCTTTGTATCCAGTCTTAGGGTAAATTGTGTGTCTAAGGATTAAGAGCAGAGCTTTGGCTTCGGTAGACAAGCAATGAACCCTATTAGCATTGAACCCAGCCTCATGAATATCTCTGTAGATGTGAGCAGATACTTGTAAATCAGGCATGTCGCCAATCTGCCTCCATCTATTTCCAGGAAACATCCTATCATGTATCCTAGTTCTGTTTAACAGAGAACTTGAGGCTCCAATAGCAGCTTCAAACTGAGGTGATCTCACCTTTCTCTTTTTCCCATTAATAGTAAACAGAATATAGTGCCTGTTCTTATTTACTAACAGAGATGCATAGAATTCCAATATTCTGCTTTCATTCCAAGCTGGCCCAATAGAAGACATTAGGGCAGCAAGGCCAGGGGTTGACCTTACACAATCTAAAATTCTATTTGATACTAGGACTGAGTTAATCTGGTTCCAGTCCACATATTGATGCTTGCACAGGGCTGATAAAGATTTACCGTTCTTATTTTTCTTGTTTTTGTACCCCAAGAATATATTTTTCTGGAAAGGGGTGATAAATTGCTCATTTAAGGAGGGTCTATCAAAGGGAAACCAAATCTTTTCTGGAACAAATCTCACTGATCTTAGTTTCTTTCCCCCCATTGTACTTAGCTCATGTCCAACAATCATGTCAGTTTCACTAGAGAGCTCTATTTCTTCATCAGAAGATATGTCTGCACCAGGCTCATAGTCACTGTCATTTGAAGAAGAAAGGGAATCATGTGGCACAGGTTGTTTCCCCCTTTTTGGTGGTTTAGTAGTTACTTTCTTCATCACTCCACCAGATCCTTGGGCTTGACTAGATCTATCTGTTTTGGCTTTCTTTTTTCCTTTGATTTTATCAGGAATTTTTCCCAAAAGCCCTCTTTTGTCTGGATTATCAGAACTCATCTTGACTTAGACTTCTTTTCTCAAGCAGAAATACTGAGCTGAATTTGATGAAAAGCAGAGGCTGATTACTGGTAAAGCCAAGCGCAAGATCTTGAGGAATAGCCTAAGTAACAGAGAAAGGACCTTAAGAGATGATTTCTAACTATGGTTTAGATCTAGCAAAAAGGAAGAGATAAGATATAAGAACTTACAGGACCCTAGTCGCAGAAGCTTGAGCAGATTGAACACCGTTGCCAAACACCCGTTCAGGATTTAGCTTCGGTGTGAAGAGAATGTGCTCAGGAGTTTTGCGAGAGGATTGATGAAGATGAACTCTGGTCAAAAGTATTTTGGTGAGGAATAAGAGATTATGAGAAACTTTTGAAGAGGAGGACGGTATAAATAGCACGAATTCTCAAAAGCCGCAATAAAGGCAATACGGACAAGCATAGGAAAGTAACGACTGCAACTGTCGTACTTTGAGGAGGTCTCTTTATGAAGGAATAGTTGGGATTGTAACCAGGAAATCCAAGAATTTGTTACCAAATTCGGACAAGTTTAGCAAAGATAAGCCCTAAGTAGATAAGATTTTGAAATCAGCAGAGATAAGAGATTTAGAGGATTGAGATCAAAATAATTAAAAAGAAATAAGGCATAGATGGCAGAGCTATTGTCGTATACGTCCTGGACTGATTTTCAGTCTGCGTCGGACCGAGTCCTGATGGGTTTTCATTTGCGCCGGACCGATGCTTGTGTAAGGCATGCTTGGTCCACCGTACTTGGAAATCTCTTGGTTACTTTTGGCCAGCTGTCCTTAGTTTTTGAAAATACAGATGTAACTAATCTTAATATATATCAATCAATCAATAAATTCAGGAAATGTTGGATTTCAAATGGAAATGTATGAGCCCTAATTTTCATAAGAGCATGAGTATGTTTTAACTTAAGCTCAAGAAAGAGATAACTCATGTGCTGAATAGTTTATGTTTTCTATTTTTGAACTACTATTTCCTCCTGAAACTTATTTAACCTAACAACTATGTTTTAGGAAAGTGTAATATAATATTAAGGAAAGATAAGAATTTTAGCAGCAATTTTATAGTATTAAGTTTGAAAATTAATCTCATAATTAATCTCAAAATTACATAATTAATCTGAAAATTACATCAGCACTGATAATTGCTTTGTTCACATAAAGATGGCAAGATATGCATGACAAGCAAACTTGACTTCCCCTTAATGTGTCACTCCAAAAATTAGGCAATATTTGAGAAAGCAAGAATATTCAGTTCATTTCTTAATTTTGAAAACCTAGCCTCATCAAGTGGTTTAGTGAAAATATCAGCCAACTGATCTTCAATCCTTACATGACTAAGCATAATGTCACCTTTAGCAGCATGATCACGTATAAAGTGATGTCTGATTTCAATATGCTTAGTTCTAGAATGTTGGACTGGATTGTTGGCAATTTTCACTGCACTTTCATTATCACACAATAGAGGCACATTTTCAAATATAACACCATAATCCAAAAAGGTTTGTTTAATAAAAAGAATTTGAGCACAACAACTGCCTGCAGCTACATATTAAGCCTCAGCAGTTGAGAGTGCTACTGAATTTTGCTTCTTAGAACGCCAAGATACCAAAGATCTTCCAAGTAAATGACAACCCCCAGAAGTGCTTTTTCGATCAACTTTGCAACCGGCATAGTCAGAATCTGAATAGCCAAGAAGTTCAAACGAAGCACCTTTATGGTACCACAAACCGAAACAAGGAGTATGCTTTAAGTATCTGAAAATCCTTTTTACCGCACTAAGATGCACTTCTTTAGGTGCAGCTTGAAATCTAGCACACATCCATACACTAAACATGATGTCTGGCCTAGATGATGTTAAGTACAGTAAGGAGCCTATCATAGATCTAAATAATTTTTGATTAACAGACTTACCTCCCACATCTTGATCAAGATGTGTATTGGTTGCCATAGGAGTTTTGATAGGCTTGCATTCTTCCAGATCAAATCGCTTGAGAAGGTCTTTAATATATTTCTCTTGTGAAATGAAAGTCCCTTCCTTTAATTGCTTGATTTGAAACCTCAGAAAGAATGTAAGCTCTCCCATCATTGACATTTCAAATTCTCTAGCCATTTGATTACTAAATTCCTTGCATAGAGATAGATTAGTACTTCCAAAGATAATGTCATCAACATAAATTTGGCAAATCATTAAAGTACCATTGAAGTCTTTTAGAAATAATGTTGTATCAACCTTGCCAATTTTGAAATTCTTTTCTAGTAAGGAGTCTCTAAGGCGCTCATACTAGGCCCTGGGGGCTTGTTTTAGACCATATAGAGCCTTAGACAACTTATATACATGATTGGGAAACTTTATATCTTCAAAACCAGGAGGTTGTTCAACATAAACAGTTTCTTCAATGATTCCATTAAGAAAAGCACTTTTAATATCCATTTGAAAAAGAGTAATATTAAAATGACAAGCAAAGGCTAGAAGGAACCGTATGGCTTCAAGTCTAGCTACAGGTGCGTATGTTTCTCCATAATCCAGACCTTCAACTTGAGAGTACCTTTGAGCTACCAGCCTTGCTTTATTTCGAGTGACCACATCACTTTCATCTTGTTTATTTCTGAAGACCCATTTTGTTCCAATAACATTATGATCTGAGGGTCTTTCCACTAAGTTTCAGACTTTGTTTCTTTCAAAATTGTTGAGCTCTTCTTCCATTGCCACAATCCAGTTAGCATCCTTCAAAGCTTCATCAATTGTCCTGGGCTCAACACATGAAACAAAAGAGTAATGTTCATAGAAGGTTGCTTGTCTAGAACGAGTTTGAACCCCCTTACTAAATTCACCAATGATTTGATCTACAGGATGATCCTTTGTAATGGTGTGATGGCTCTTTATGAAGTTCAGTCCTTCATTCTTCTTTTCATCATCTTCTGGTTGTGATCCATCTTGAGGCATTGTAGACATCTGTGGTAGATCATCTTTGTCTTCTTTGGGCTTGATCTCACCAATTTCCAATTTCTTCATGGATTCTTTAAGGGCTTCTTCACCTACATCAGCTAAATTCTCAAGCTCACCTTGTGAGCCATTAGATTCATCAACCTTAATATCATAGGTTTCTTCTACTAAACCAGTTGTGTTGTTGAAAACTCTATAAGCTTTAGATTTAGAAGAATAACCTAACATGATACCTGTATCACATCTCTTTTGAAATTTACCTAAGTGTGTTCTCTTTTTATAGATATATACCTTGCATCCAAACACACGAAAATATGAGATATTAGGTTTTCTTCCTACTAGAAGCTCATACGAAGTTTTCTTGAGAAGTCGGTGAAGATAGAGCCTGTTGATAGCATGACATGCAGTATTGATAGCTTCTGCCCAGAAAGCATCAGAAGTGTTATATTCATCCAACATTGTCCTTGCTATTTCTATGAGAGTTCTATTTTTCCTTTCAGCTACACCATTCTGTTGAGGAGTGTATGTGGCTGAAATTTCATGCTTTATACCTAACTCATCACAGTATTCAATAATGTTAGTATTGACAAATTCAGATCCATTGTCACTCCTGATCTTTTTAATGTGACAGACAAATTCATTTTGAGCTCTTTTTGCAAAAGTTTTAAATATTTTTCCAACTTCACTTTTATTTGGCAAAAAGAATACCCATGTAAATCTAGAGAAATCATCCACAATTACAAGACAGTATGAGTTGCCACCTATACTTGCATATGAGGTAGGACCAAAAACATCCATATGCAGAAGTTCTAGAGGCCTAGTAGTGGACATGATATTTTTTGCAGGATGAGGACTAGCTACTTGCTTGCCTGCTTGACAGGCACTACAAAGCTTATCCTTTTCAAATTTAACATCCTTCAGACCCACTACTAGCTCATTTTTGAAAAGCTTTTTGAGATTAGACATACCTACATGCCCAAGTCGTTTGTGCCAAAGCCAGCCAAGTGAAACTTTAGCAAGCAGACAAGTTGAAATGCATGAGGAGTTAGAATTAAAGTCAACCAGGTAGAGATTTTGAAATCTGAAACCTTTAAAATTAAGCTTTTCGTTTTTGTCAAGGACTGTTACCCCATTACTTGAAAAAATACAATGAAAACCTAGATCACAGAGTTGAGCAATAGACAAAAGATTGAAATTTAAAGAATCAACAAGTAATACATTCTCAATGGAGTGATCATTTGAGATAGCTATTTTACCATTTCCTTTTACCTTTCTTTTGCTGTTATCTCCAAATGTAATCTTATGACTTGGATCATTTTCTTTTTCAACTGAGGTGAACATCCTTGGTGTGCCGGTCATATGTTGTGTGCAACCACTATCAATAACCCAATGTCGGCCACCACTCTTGTAGTTCACCTAAAACATGGTCATTTCTTCATTTTAGGTACCCAAATACTTTTGGGTCCATTAGTGTTAGTCTGAACAATTTTGGGTCCAAAAGGATTAATAAGTAAAGACTTAGGCACCCAAATAGCCTTAAGATTTTTGTCCAGATAAGAGGGGCCAACATATCTAACATTCATTTTACTCCTAAAATCCTTAAACAACATATAATGAGCATCAACCATGCATCTCCTTTTAACCTTAGCATATGAAGCACAAGCAAATTTACAGTTTATAGAAGCATGACTGTAGTTATGACAATAACAGCATTGAGTCCTACTTTTGATAAATTTATCTTGGGTTTTAGCTGATCATTCTTTCTGGGCACAGGTTTGGCTTTTAACCTAATCCTTTTTTACCCGAAACAACCTTTTGCTCACCAAGAATTTTATCAAGAGTAGCACTACCAAGGAAGCATTTTTCTAATCCTTTGTCAAATTTTGCTACCTTGGATTTGAGCTCATTGTTTTCAGTCATGGGCCTTTTTGTATACAAAGCATTTTTGCAGTTTTCATTGCACATGCTAGGTGAGCTAGGAGTAATTATTTCATCAGACAACAAATCACAGCTAATTGAAACATTACAAGATGAAACATTTTTAGATTTGCTACTCTGCATCTCATTTTCAACTTCCAGCTCACAATATTTATTTAGCAATTCATCATGATCATTAACAAGTTGCATGTGAGTGTTTTTCAAGGAATCATGAGAGACAGTAAGACAAGCATGATAAGTATTTAAAACAGAATGAGCATGTGAAAGTTTTTCATGTTCTTTTATGAGCTCATTTTGACTGATTTTTAGCATGTCGTACTTTTCATGCAAGACCTTAATGCCAGATTCAAGAATTTCAGCTTTAGCAGTAAGCACATCATTCTTAATCAGTAAGCAAGAAACATTTTTCTTAAGAGCTTTATCTGTAGCTGTTTTGACATATAAAGCATCATTAAGCTCTTTAATGATCTCTACTAGCTCTTGATAAGAGGGAGAATCATTTACCTTCTCTTCATCGTTCCTGGCCATGAGGCATAGAGGTAGGGAGGGTGAAGGTGGTGTGGACTCATCTAGAGCAAGCCCTGCTAGTCCCTTGGACCTTGGCTCTTCTTCATCTAATGAGGAGGAGGATTATTCACTCGAATTTTCTTCATCAGTGACCAATTCACCAATGTGTGCCTCCTTCTTTCCTTTCCTCCAATGTTTCTTGGAGTGGCTCTTCTTGTGATAACTTTTATAGCTTCCCGAGTCTTTTCTTCATCATTGTCATCTTTGTTTTTGCTCTTGCCCTTTTTGTTGCTTTTGTTAGGACAGCGGGCAGCTATGTGTCCTTTCTCATTGCACTCAAAGAAGACAATGTTAGAGAAAGGGTTTCTTTTTGAGAAGTGGTTAGAGGATTTACCTTTGGCATTTACCCTTCTCATGATTTTGTTTGCTGATCTCATAAGTAATGCCAATTTTCTTACATCTTCATCCTCTTCATAGCATGTATCTTCTTCTTCTTCTTCATCATCAGAAGAGTCTTGAACCTTTTCTTTGGCCTTGAGAGCAATAGATTTCTTTTTAATTTCAACTTCATCACCCAAGATAAGCTCATGAGCTGAAATCTTGCCCAGTAGCTCAGTGGGTGTGAGCTTCTTCAGATCGCCACTGTTTGACAGATAGGTGATCAAACTATGATATGCTCGTGATAAAACTCTGATAATTTTCCTGCATACTTCAACATCATCAACTTTAGTTCCTAATCCTTTAAGCTCATTTACAATTGGATTTAATCTAGAGAACATATCATTTGCATTTTCATGAGGGAGCATTTTGAATTGATCGAAATTTTCTCTGACAACAAAATATTTTTCCTCTTTTACATCAGAGGTTTCCTCATGAATTTCTTGAAGAGTATTCCAAATATTATAAGTAGTTGACAAATTACTGACTCTATCAAAAACTTCAATGCTGAGGCAAGAAAAAATAGCATTTCTAGCCTGAGCATCATATTGCAAATTTCTTATTTCTCCAGGGGTAGGTTCTGAGGATGAGGATTGTCCTTCAGGTATGACCCGTGGAGGCAAAGGTCTTTCTGTAACCCTCCACACATCATAACTTACGACCTCAAGATAACATCTCATTCTAATTTTCCAATAAGCATAATTTGTGCCATCAAAATGGGAACCCTTCCTACACTTACTGTAGCTGACCCTATTCCCTCGACCATTTTACCCAAGCTGTTAAGCTTCAAAGGGGTAACCTTGCTCTGATACCACTTGAAAGGATCAAGTTGGCCTAGAGGGGGGGGGTGAATAGGCAACTTTATAAAGCTTTTTTTAATTATTATAAAAAAAACTTTTCTCAATAAATAAACGCAAAAACAGAAGCAGTTAAAATAAAAGTCCAGAACAATACTTGTTCAAGAAAACTTTGTAAGAAGGGGAATTTCGAAAGAGAAACTATATTGAGAATAAAGAGAGATATAAACAATCACAGGAGAACACAAAGATTTTTCACCGAGGTTCAGAGATAACTCCTACGTCCCCGTTAGAGCACTTCCTCAGAAGCATTGCTCCACCAAACAACCAATCTTAATGGCTTTTGGTTTTCCACTATCTTGACTCTTCCACTACTCCAGTGAGGTGAGTCTCAACCTTTTACAGCAATGGTGGCTTTCCGCAGTCACTGTTGGACAGGTCGCACCAACAACTTCTCCAACCATCTAGGAACAGCTAGTTCCAAGAGTAATAGACTATCCACAAGCCCTGTCTCTTGGTTCAGTAGCTAGACTCAACTAGATTTTAGCATGGAGCAAGTACTCTACAATTCAGAATAGATGTTTGTGATTCTTTGAGTTGAAGCTCCAAACTCTTTGATGGAATGAAGCTCAGGAACTCTAAATATCAAAGAGTTGTGTATGATTCGAAAAGATGTTCAGGATATCAGAAAATGTGAATGTGCAAAGCTCTGTTTGTGTCACTCGCATTTGAGAACACAGGCATTCTATATATAGATCCTGAACAGAAATAACTTTTACACCTGCCATTTGCCTGTTGGGGGCTGGTAGGGTAGATGGGGTAGGTCAACTGCTACCTTTGTGTAAGAGTTTCTATGGTGTATGAGCCATAAGACCCACTACACACATGACGAACCGAAATTTTTGGACCGGGGTACATAGTTTTGAGAGGCTTTGTTGAATTCAGAAAGATCTATTCACGCCGGACCGAAAATTTTGGTCCGTCGTACATGTGAAGAGAGCAGAGGATTTGCGTCGGCCCAATAAAATTGGTCCGTCGTGCATATGATTTGATTTAGCCAGGTAAACTATGTTTGCGCCGGACCGAAAAAGTTGGTCCGACGTACACATGGTTTGTTCTCACTTAGTACCAGCGAACAACGTTTGCGCTGGACCGAAAAAGTTGGTCCGGCGAACAAGAGAAAATGACTGGTTTTATCAGAGTTAAATAAGTTTGCGCCGGACCGAAAAAGTTGGTCCGACGTACATGGAATTTTAGATTGTATCAGACTTCATATTTCTGGTTAAAAATAAATTTTAACACAGACTAGAATTTTATTTAGAGAGAAATATAACATTATGTCGGACTATATTTAAGAAAGAATTCAGATTGGTGCAACGAATAATAATTATACTTGGTTGAAAGAGAATCAATGAAGAGCTCTTAATGCCGGACTGACAAAGTCGGTCCAGCGTACATGGAGTACGCTCGGTATAGATAATTTTCAGCGCCGGACCGCAAAAATCGGTCCGGCGTACATGGTGTACGATCGGTTGGGATTTTTGAACTAAGGATCTTTGAGTGCCTGAGTAAAAGAAGTTTGGTTCAGAGAGAATTGTTTTGGCTAATCAAGATACAACTCTGGATTTTTGAGTGAGAAATATGAAAAGTCCTATGCTCCAAGTAATCTTAGTGATTTTGCATATGAACCAATATCATTTCTTATGTATAATCCCTCTTAATAGTACGGTGATTTTAACTATATGGCTTGAATCAACTCCCAAGCCAAAAACTAGAAAAAGATACCTTAGCCTTGAGCATCAAATCTAACTATTGTCGGTTTTCACTAAGTATCCTTTTTAGTCATCAACACCAAAACCTATATTGTAAGCATAATTTATGCAAATGGGGAGCCTAGATGCTCTCAAGGTGGTAATTCCAATTTATACGCCTTTTCACCTTTCTTTTTAGGGATGCGATATGGTCCAATATATCTAGAAGCCAGTTTTCCTTGGATCTGAAATTGACGGATACCACGAAGTGGCGAGACTTTTAAATAAACATAATCTTCAACTTCAAAGCTTTGGTCACATCGATTATTATCGGTGTAACTCTTTTGATGAGATTGTGCTTCTTTGAGTCAGCTTCTGATTACATCTACATGTTCTTGAGCTTCTTGAATAAGATCTGGGTCGAAGAATTGTCTCTCTCCTACTTCAGATGAAAAGAGAGGAGTTCGACACTTTCTCCCATAAAGTGCTTCATATGGAAACATTTGGAGTTCTTGTCTGAAAACTGTTATTGTAAGAGAATTCGACAAAAACTGAACATTTCTCCCAATTTATGCTATACGATAGCACACAAGCTCTTAACATATCTTCTAAGATTTTATTTGTCTATTCAATTTGTCCATCTGTTTGAGGGTGATAAGTGCTAAAATTCAGCTTGGTCCCTAAGAGACTGTGTAGACTTTCCCAGAAACGAGAAGTGAATTGAGAGCCACGATCGGCAACGATTGTTTTTGGAACATCATGCAAACGTGCAATGTTATTAATATATAGTTCTGCAAGTTTATCTCTCGAATATACAGTCCTAACTGGTATAAAATGTGCCGTTTTAATTAACCAATCTACAATTACCCAAATAGAATCATGTCCTTTTTGGGTAAACAAGTAACGAAATCCATACTGATATCATCCCATTTCCATTCAGAAATTTGCAAGGGTTGAAGGAGTCTAGCTGGGTGTTGATGTTTAGCTTTGACACGCTGACATATGTCACATTTAGCGATGTATGCGGTAATATCGTTTTTCATGTTAGGCCACCAATACTCCTTTTTAAGATCTTGATACATTTTTGTACTTCCATGATGAATGGAAAGAGGCGATTCATGGGCTTCTGTTCAAATCAACTCCTTAAGTTCAGGGTCATTTGGAACAAAGATACGATTCCCACGCATGATCACTTCATTTGGGCTTTCAGAGAACTCAAATTTAGTGCTTTCTTTCAATTGACTTTGAATTTTGGTAATAGCCTCATCCTTGAGTTGAGCAGCCCTTTTCTGCATTTCAAGGGTTGGTTGCAATTCAAGAGCAGCAACAAAACCTTCTTCAACTATATCTAGATTGAGCTTTTGGAATTCGTTTATCAGTTCTAATTGATTGGAGATCAATGTGCAATAAAGCTTCTGGCTAAAAGCATCATCTATGACATTGGCCTTACCGGGCAGGTAATGAATGCCAGGATCGTAATCTTTTATCAGCTCTAGCCATCTTCTTTGTCTTAAATTTAAATCAGACTAGGTAAAGAAATATTTAAGGCTATTGTAATCAGTATAGATTTCACATCGATTCCCAATGAGATAGTGATGCCAGATTTTGAGAGTGAAGGACCGAGATGGCGAACAGAGGGGGGGTGTGAATGGTTGCAAATAAAAATTCCCCCAAAATACTCCAGCAAAAACCTCGACAAGATCGCTCTAAGGAAATTGTGAAAAACCCAAAAAACTAGACAACTATGTGTACCCCAAGCTTGCATGGATAAGTACCATAAAATATGTGGGGATTTTTGAGTCACAATCCTGGTTGTCTAGTGTCCAAGATAAAGAGGAATCAATTCAAACTCTTGCTTTTAGAAAGGACATCAATTCAAATCACAAAAGTCACTTTCAGAAAAGCAAAAGCAGAATTTCCAGAACTTGTCCTCAAATTGCACAGGAGGTTGGTGGGTTTCTGCAGCTCACAAAATTCTGAGAATTTTTCTCCCTATGAGCATCAGAGTCTTGAAGAACTCCACCAAATTTATCCTCAAAAACACTTACAAAAAAAACAGGAAAAATCTAAGAACACAGTATGCTCAAGAACTTCGAGCAGAAAGTTTGGGGCTCGGTATTCACCTCATGGCGCCCAAACGGTGCAACAAGTGAACTCAAAAGTATTTATGCAGGTGTATATAAGAGTTCCGAACCTCCTCCAACAAGAATCACTCAAAAAGGATTTATCTATATTTTTTAAAAAATCAAACACTGACTGCTGCGCGAAGAACAAGTTCTGAACAAAGTTGGAACTTGAAATAAAAGATGTTCTCTACTCAATCCAAGAGTGCAAAAGAGATGTAAAACCATATGAACACACTCAAAACATCCAAGATCAGCAGCATTTAGAAGGAGGGGATTCAAATCCAAATTGCTTGAAAGTAAATTGCGGGAATGTAATTGCGGGAAAGTAAATGCTGAATTTAAATTGCGTAAAGTAAAGACATAATGTAAATGCGCAAAATAAATTCAGAGGTGCATGGATAAAACTTTCATTTCTGGAAGGGGAGGTTACAAAGCCACACATTCATGTGGGCAAAGCTCAAATGAGCATCAAAAACCTCAACACCTTCAAGGGAAGGAGGCTACCCCTCCACCCCTATTTATACTACTCTTGGGCCACCTACCACCCTTGGATGAGTCCTCAACCCTAGAGCACTCATCTAAGGGCTAGGATTAACCACACACACAGCCATGCAAGGGCTAACCCAAAACCCACACACATACCGGGTTTTCTTGCACGTTTTCAAAGCATACTACCTAGACCCGCTAACCTATCAACTAGACCTCAATCCGACGGCACTCATTGATCCACGCGGCATCTAGCTAGCATCAACTCCTTTCCTTGTCTTCTTGACTTGCCCGACTCCGCCTCCGATCATCTTCCGCGATCTCCCAACCGTCTGGACCTCCGACTCTCCTCGCCTAGTCCCGGCCATCCTTCGCCTCACCATGACCTAGCACCGTCGCTCGCAACCATCAAAGACAAGGAAACTCCTCACATAGCAATGCCCACAAAGATGTGCAATAAACCATCCAACTCATCACTACGCGCCCATACGACTGCAGATCGCCACTCTGGCAGAGACAACTCAAATTGCTTCATTTTGAAAATCAATCCAAATCAAACTCAAACTTGAGCACACCTTGCTCAAATAAAGTCAAATACTCATCACAAACATGGATGGACCTCCACATGGTCCTTTAGAGAGCATGCACTACGGCTGCTAGTTCAAAATCATGTGTAGGGTAGTGTTGGCGTCAAAAACTTGAAGTAGGGTTTCTGACAACAGCAAACCAGACGAACACCTGGTTTAGAGCGTGCCAGTCGATTTGACCTGTAATCGACAAGGTAAAAATATAAAATTCACTCAAAGCCGATCGTAACGATCAATCGGCTTAAACTCAATCAGCTTGAAGCCGATCAAGATCAAGGTAACAGGATAAATCTAACTAGCCGATTAAGGCTAATCAGAGGATAAAGGTAGATCGATTCTGAAGAAGGCGATGCGCAACAAAATCAGAATAAATCAAACCTGAGGCGTAATTTGAAGAAGATCAATAATCGGCGATGCACAACTTTATTGATCAAGATCGAATTACAAAGACTAAATTACGAGAACTACTCCTAGTCGACAGGAAAAAGTAATGTAGATTGGTGTGTTTGATTGTGTTGTTGTCTCTCTCGTAGCTCGCTCTAGCCCTTCTTTTATACCCGTCGGCTGATCGTGTCCTATTACAACATGTTTCGAAACCTGATCCGTATCGGCCTTATCTCGGATAGTTTTTCCTCGAAGATCTTGCCGTTGCCAAATATCTTCAAATCTTTCCAAATCATCTGTTAGTTTCTGCATGTTTGACTTTCTTGCCGATTTTGACTAGACTTGCCAAATTCTGGTGTAAACATATGCCCCCCATTTTTGAGAGATGACTTGTCATCTTTCAAAAATCACAATTGTTGGCTTCTTTCCCATCGGCTAACTGTTAATATTCACCCAGTAACTGCAGCTTTAATCTCGCCGTAATTTTTTGAAATGCGTGTAGTGCGCTTTAACTGCTCGCGTCTTTTGAGATTCATTTCCCGCCGCTTCAAATTTTTACCATGCTATATAATGCGGCCCCCACTTCGGTCATTCTTCACGCGCTCGAGCTCTCACACTGTTCGCAATCAGCTTAAGCTTCCTATTTGACAGACCTCCGAAGCAATCCTTAGCTCAATCATCCTCCTTGATCGGCCGCAATGGACCTAAGCTAGGTACTTATTCCGATCCCGCATAGCAACGACCAATATTTTTTGGGTCCTTTGAGAAAGCTAGACGTCCATACCGTCACAAACCAAGAAATCCCTTGTTTACCTTTATCGGCTTCTAGTCATAACATAGAATATTGGAATAAGAGTTTTAGAGCCTGGTCGATAGCTCTCAAGGGGTGGAGAAATTGTCTTATCAGAGTGGCAGCCCAAAAGAGGGGTGAATGGGAGAAAATGGGTATAGCTGAGTGTATCCCTCTTTCTCTAGCCGACCCAGAAGCCAATGAGCCCTTGGTGGCCACGGCCTGTTATTTTTGGTCGGATTGTTTTAATGCTTTTTGTTCAAGACCGTCCCATCGCCCAACTCTTTGGATGTTGCTCGGTTGAAGCCGCCTTCGCCGATGGTGAACAAGTATCGGCTTTTAGTGGAAAACCGAAGTATAAACTTATCCGATCTAAAGGCGAAGGTTGGGCCAAATATATCAGAAACAATATTAAGTTCAATGGCCTGGTATTGGACGAAGAGCATGTTGCCTTTCTGAATCTTTGGCTAGATCGGTTTTTTTGTGGAGCATCCCTTGGGCCGACTCAAGTTTATCAAGTAATAGCAGAACAACTCGTCGAAGGACGTCGGCTAGCACTAGGAAAAATCTTCCTCGGCGCTGTGCATCAGATGCTTTATGTGATTAGGAGTCGGCTTTTCACTGGCTTTGGGAAATTTACCGTTGGTAACGTAGGCGGTCCGATGTGGTTTGTGCAAATATGGTTATACTACTTATTCAGCTGCTCTTTCAATTTGGACTTAGCCGACGGGACTCCTTTTCCGAGGGAAGACACACCAGTGGGAGCACTTATCCAGTTCAGAGAATGCCGATCTTTTGGTGAGAGGTTCATAATGTGCTCCAGTAATGAGACAAGGAATCCATCGGCTGCAGAAAATTCTTGTCCTTCTTCTTGCAATTAGACACTGAAGATTTCAAACAGCAAGACTTTTTTAGTTATGGTGCCACAACAGATTTTCCTTGGCCTTCATTTCTGCACTTGGAAGCCGATAGTTCTCTGATGCCTCAGGAAACCTTGGATTTGTATAGAATTTTCATCTCTCCATGTATCTTCCATGTCGGTCTTCACACTAGGAATCGGACATTCCAGCCTTCGTATGAGTTTTACCACCCCTCAGTCTACGCAAGGCAGCTCGGCTTTGGTCAGGTGATCCCAAGCCTGCCACTTCTTGATCTTCTTCAACCTAGAGCAAGGGTTTGCAATGCCACCTCAGTAGGGCTAGTCTTGGAGTTAGCCGATGAGCTTCAACTACGCAGTCTTCCTCACTTCTATTTGAACGCTCGCCGGGTAGGAAGCTTTACAACATGTTGGTCGGCTATCGCAGAGTGTATATACATGGAGAAGACTCCATCGCTTATAATCAAGGAATTCTTTCCCGATCTGCCAGAGCCATCTTTAGTGTCTAACAACGATTCTAGCAGTGAAGCTAGTTCATCGGGTTACACTAACACAAGTCTTGTAGATATTGATAAGGTATCGGCTTGAATAATTTTCTTTGTACATCAGTTCTTTTGCCAGATATATTTTCTAATCACCTTTATTGTCGCATTGCAGACTAAGGCTGCCGATAAGAAGCCCGCTTCTGGCCAATCGGGCAGTGGCCAAGTGAAAAGGCCACTTCAGTCGACTGGCCTCATAGGGTACACCTCTGCAATTTAGAATTCGTAGTCCGTCTTATCGACATTGAGAAGAAACAACCAAGTAAGTATAAACACAATCGACTGTTATTATTTTTTGTTTTGCCCAACTGACCTTTAGCCGTTTATATTTTCAGAAAAGAAGAAAACAAAGTACATCAAGGCTCTTGCGAAAAGGGGATCCAAGCCCCAAGAGCAGAGCGGCGAGAGTTTGCCACATGCGTCGGCTAATACAGAGGTAAATAATCGTACCTTTTGTTAAGTGACTTATATCTCTCAATACGTCGGCTTACCCTTTATTTGCTTCTTTTAGCTGACGCAATCAGCTCAAGTTGCGAAGATCCCGGCCGATCTTCCCAAGATTTCATCTACGCCACTCTCTCCTCCACGGCCGACGCCAACAGCTTTGGTTGCCTATTTGCCAGAGCTCTCCGACCCGACAAACCTGTTGGGCTTTTCCCTGGCTGATCTTGATGATCCTGAGATCATGGCCACCAACCACTACGATGTTGAGATCGGGAAGATCCTTGAAGTGTCAATGGAAGCGTCGGCTGCCGTCACCTCTGCTCCAGGCATGAAAGAAAAACCCAACAAGCTTTCTGACCTGGTTACGAGGTCACAATCAGAGATCCTGGTGAACAACCAGCCGATCCGTGATGCTATGGCGGCGGTTGAAGCCGATCTACCTCCAGAAGCCATGGAAGCTCTTCTCAATGTCTGTCACCTGGACGAGAGGAGGTCTGAAGTGGAGGCAGCGCAGGCTAGAATCAATCGTCGTGAAGCACAGGAGGCTGATCAAAAGCTCCTGGATGAGTTGGTCGCTGACGCCAAGGCGAAGAAGCGCAAATTCGATGCTGATGCACAGCAGC
This sequence comes from Otatea glauca, assembly GCA_036346275.1. Lineage (NCBI taxonomy): Eukaryota > Viridiplantae > Streptophyta > Magnoliopsida > Poales > Poaceae > Otatea > Otatea glauca. Next base: position 24,082,360 of record CM070721.1, on the reverse strand, counting down.
TAAAGTCGACCAAAGAGTCTCTCTCCAAGCTTGAGAATACTAAGAAATTTCTTTTGGAAGAGTTGGCCAAGACTGAGAAAGAAATCCAAGAAGGCCATCAAACCATGGAAAAAACTACATCGGAGATTAAAGAATAGAAGCTTGGTATCGCCATGGCCGTGGTGAGTGTGCAAAAGCAATCGGCCAAGGTTGTATCGGTGCCGGGGAATGCAAAGGAAGACGATCGCATCATTGACGAAGTTCAATGTGTGATTGCAAAGGCTGCTGGCGCTCTCTCGGCTTTGGGCGCAACTCTTCCAGGCTCAGGCATTCAATACTAGTTATGTAAAACTTTGTCGGCTGTTTTTGGAAATATTTATCTGAATATCTTGTAACTCTTTTATAATCGGCTGTTTAACCGATTTTAATTTTACTTTCCCATAATTTTATCTCCTTTGAGTTTGCAATCCTTTTAGCCGATTAACAGCACTGTGTTAACTTGGCTTCAACGCAATTCGCAGTCGGCTATGCTCCAAACCAAACGCTAGGATAGTATCTCTTTAAGTATTTCCCGTTAATTACCTTAGGCAAAACATGCCCCTCTAACGTTTCCAGTACGTACGAATTTCCACCGACTAGCCGATTAACCTTGTACGGCCCTTCCCACGTAGGTGACCATTTTCCAAATCGGTTATCTTTCGAACCAACAAGCAGTATCGTTTTCCACACTAAATCGGCTTGATCAAAAGATTTAGGCACGGCCTTTTTATTATATGCTTTTGCAACTCTGACTTTATTCTTCTTAAGCCAATCAAGCGTAGACAAACGTAACTCTGCTAACTCATCCAAGTTATCGACCATCAAATTGTTATACTCCTGAGCCAACAAACCATTTTGCCTGGCCACTCGTATAGACTCAATGTTAATCTCCACGGGTAAAACGGCTTCTTGACCATATACCAACTGGTAAGGTGAAAGCTTCGTTGCTCCGTGATAAGCTAGCCGATACGCCCAAAGTGACTCCGATAGGGTTGAGTGCCAATTCCTTGGTCTTTCGTTGATTTTTCTTTTGATCAACTTAATTAACGTTTTGTTAGATTACTCGGCTTGTCTGTTAGACTGAGCGTAATATGGGGATGAGTTCAATAACTTAATCCCCAGACTTGTCGCGTAACTCTGAAATTCATTAGACATGAACACCGTACCTTGATCGGTAGTGATTATTTGCGGTATTCCAAACCGATGGACAATATGTTCATTAACAAAACCGATTTCTTCAATACTGGTCACTTTATTAAGCGGTATAGCTTCAACCCATTTAGTGATTGTTTGTGGCCTTTACTGGAAGCAGGAAATATTTGGCCGATTACATCTATCCCCCAACCTCTAAACGGCCATGGCTTGATAATTGGGTGCAAGGCCGATGCCGGTGCTAGTTTTATATTGCCAAACTTTTGACAAGTCTGACATCCTTTATAATATTTGAAACAATCTTCTAGCATTGTGAGCCAAAAATAACCTGTTCGTCTAAGCATCCATTTCATCTTATGAGCCGATTGGTGAGATCCGCAAATACCTTCATGTACCTCGCCCATTGCTACCCGTGCTTCTTCGGCTCCAAGACATCTCAACAGCAAGCCTTCCATCGTCTGATAATACAATGTATCATCCGTAACAATGTACTTTAATGCTTGTTGCCTAATCTTGTGTTCTGTCGGCTTTGATGGGTCCATCAGGTAATTCTTTATTTGCGTTCTCCAATCCACAGTATCTATGCACATGACGGCTTTATCTACAAATTCAGTTATCTAATATCGGCCAAAGTCTTTGTACTTTGATGCCTTTTGAGCTAAGGCGTTAGCTCTATCGTTCAATTCTCGAGGGACATGACCGATAAAAAATGATGTAAACGAGCCAATAATCTCAAAGCATTGTTCCAAATATTTCAAAGAAGATTTCAGACGACATTGGTATTTTCCTTTATTTGTCAGATAATCAACATTGAATCCCGTATGCCTCAACAAAGATTTACTCCGATGTTTTCTAACAATTGCAAGCCCTTGAGCAATGCTTCATACTCTGCCTGGTTGTTTGAGCATCGACTGTTCAATCGAAATGCAAATTCAAAATTATACCCTTTGGGTGATATGAGTACAATACCGATTCCATCACCTTCTCTGCACACCGACCCGTCGAAAAACAATTGCCAAGGGGCTACAGATACCAAATCGACAGTAGTATCATGCCCTGTTATAAAATCGGCCAGAACTTGTCCCTTAACTGCTTTAGCCGATTTGTAAATTAGGTCGAACTCTACTAAGGCATAAGCCCATTTGCCAAGTCGACCTCATAAAATCGGAGCTGATAACATATATTTTATAACATCGGTTTTATAGACCACCTTACAAGCCGATGCTAAAATGTAATGTTTAAGTTTCGTACATGAGAAATACAAAGACAAACATAATTTCTCAATGAAAGGGTACTTGACTTCAGCATCAAGTAGGCGTCGGCTCAAATAAAAGATAACCCTTTCCTTACCATCGATTTCTTGTGCTAAAACAGATCCGATAGTTTCTCCTACCGATATATATAACTCGAAAGGAATCCTTTTGTGCGCGCCAAACCGAGGATTAGCTAGATATCCTTTGATGTCGTCAAAAGCCTTTTGCTGATTGATTCCCCACACGAATTCTTGATTATCCTTTAATTTTAACAGTGGGGTAAAAGCACGAATCCGACCGGAGAGATTTGAGATAAATCTTCGGAGATAGTTAAACTTGCCGATCAACTTTTGTAATTCATTTTTGCATGTTGGCGGCATTGTTTCAAATATGGCTTTAACTCTCGCTTGATTAACTTCAATACCTCTTTCATGTACCATAAAGCGCAAAAATTGCCCAGCCGACACGCCAAAAGCACATTTGAAAGGATTCATCTTCAAGCCGTGCAATCTTATATTCTGGAAAACCTTTTCTAAGTCGGCCAAATGTTGAAAGTCATCTGCAGATTTTACTACAACATCGTCGATATATATTTCGACAAGGTGATAGATTAAGTCATGAAAAATCAGATTCATGGCTTGCTGGTATGTTGCCCTAGCGTTTTTCAAGCCGAAAGTCATAATCGTCCACTCGAATAAACCTATGGCACCAGGACATCTAAAAGCTGTTTTTGGTATATCAGCTTCTGCCATGAATATCTGATTGTATCCGGCATTTCTGTCCAAAAAACTTACGATTTTATTCCCTAATGCAGCATCAATAAGCATATCGGCTATGGGCATCGGGTATTCATCTTTTGGTGTAGCCTTATTCAAATCTCTAAAGTCGACACACACTCGAAGTTTTTCGTTTTTCTTCATGACTGGGACAATGTTGGAAACCCATTCCGCATATCGGCAAGGCCTAATAAATTTTGGCTCCAACAATCGTTCTATTTCCTCTTTTATAACATTATACAGGGCCGGATTAAAACATCTAGGGTACTATTTAAACGGCTGATATCCTGGTTTAATAGGGAGCCGATGTTCTACCAACTGTCGAATTAAACTAGGCATCTCGTGATACTCCCAAGCAAAACAATCTTTATAATCCTTAAGAATTTTGATCAATTTTTCTTTGTATTTTACATCTAATTTTGCGCTAATAAAAGTTGGTCTTTTCCTATCACTGCTACCTATATCGACTTCTTCAAGCAGATCAGTGGATGTGAAGCCTTGACCCAACTTTTCAATCTCTTGAAAATCTTCTATAGCCACATAACTATCGGTTATTTGCCGATAGCTTTGCATCTTATCTTGTAATGCCTTCATTGTTTTTCTTGTCCCCATCAGCGTAATACCTCATTTGTTCGATCAAACGTGCCTGTCTTGACACTGATCGGCATAAGTCCTGACTTACTTTCGCAGATGAAGTCGCAGTCATCCAGCGTTTTTCCCGATAGACATCCAGCTTCTTCGTGTTGCCAATTCACATCAGAACTGGCCATGGTGATATGAGCCGATGTGTCGGCAGTGACAACTTCAACTTCCCCTCCATTCTATTGGACAAGCGCTTGATGCACAGTCGACGGGATGCAGCAGTTGGCGTGAATCCAATCTCTACCAAGCAGAACACTGTAAATTCCCTTAGCATCAATGACAAAGAATGAGGTCGAAAAAGTTTTACTACCGACAGTCAGTTCTGTAACCATGATGCCCATGGCCTCTGTGCGATCGCCTGTGAAGTCGTTTAAAACCATATTAGTTTTAATCAAGTCTTCATCGGTCTTACCCAATTTCTTGCAAGTCGTATAGGGCATTAGGTTTACTGTAGTTCACCGTCTACTAGCATCATTGATATCGGCTTGCCATTTATGTACCCTTTCAGATACAATGGTTTTAGATGCCGATGGTCATCCCTTGGTTTCTCGAAGATTGCATTTTGGACGCTTGAACATGACTGAGCAAAAGTTTCTTTAGCCGACTCTATTTTGATTTTGAATTCGGCTGGCAATGTGAACACCATATTGATATCCATCGGAGGTGTATCGTCCCTAATCATAGGAGAATCCAGATCATCCGCCGACTCAAAATCTTTCTCGACCTGTTCCTTTTTCCTCCATTCCTTCTTAATAACCTTGATCGGACGAAGCTCACTAAAAGTCTCATCCCTCTTTTTTTCTGCATCGGCTTCTCGGATCTCTTGAGTCCTTAGTCTCTGAAGCCGTCTGTGCTGTGATTGGCTAAGGCCAGATGGGCACCACCTAGGTTTTGGCTCTACCGGCTTCCATATCTGGCCAGCCAAATTTTCCCGATCTGAACTAGGCCTTTGTGTTTCAACCTGGTCTGATGTCTAATTTGGTTTAGATATTCTTCGCAATGTGCCTTCAGAACTTTTGTCATGATCTCGAATCAGCCTGCATAGTTTCTATCTCTAGCCGATTGTCTAGGCTAATCGTCTTGGGGATAATGCTCCATCGGGCATGTATACGGGGATGGCAATGCTACTCCCCTTTCCCAACAAAACTGTCAAAAAGGACACCTTCTATGTGCTCTCTCCATGTTTTCGGTGTGATATAAATTATCCGACCGACGAGTTGGATATCGTGGTCGATTATTCATCCTTTCATATTTCTCCATCAGCTGAGAAAACGTCGGTCTCGGCCTTTTTGTTGGCTGCCTTGATGGTGATTTTTCGGCTTTATACCATTTACCCACCTGAGGATTTCCTTTGGGTTTAATGGTTCTTGAATTCTTCCCTTCACGATCGGCTTCTATTTGTAATGAGCCGATTGTAATCTTCAATGTCTGGCTGCCATTTGAAGTTGACTGAATGTCAACTTGCCGATCCTTTTTTGGCTCATCATGCATCGGCTTTTTCCCTTTGCCTGAACATTGAACCATGTTGATAGGGAATGGATCAGCGTCAACTTGCATAGTCGGCTCATCAGCAAATTTCAACCGACCATCCTCGATAGCCGACTGGATCTGTTGACGAAAAATATTACAGTCATTAGTATTGTGAAAAAAAGAATGGTGCCACTTGCAATACCTGCGTTTCTTTATCTCGTCAGCCGATGGTATGACATGTCCTTCGGGCATCTGTATTATTTTTTCTTGCAATAATAAATAAAAAATGCGATCACATTTGGAGACGTCAAAGGCGTATTTGACTTCCGACTTATTCCTAGTCGGCTTGAGCCAAGAACAGACTAAGGATTTTTTAGACCCTTTTACCCATTCTGCTATGTTTATCTCTGCTTCATCGTCTTCTGAAGAATCACTCGGACAATAGTCGACCATGTTAACTTTAGCTTTATCCTTTTCTTTATTGCTACTATTTTTAAATCTATCTTTAAATGTTTTATTATCTGGGAATCGGCTTTCTTGAGCCGACACGCGATGAAGCAGATGACTCAGATCGGTGAACTCTTGCCCTCCAAACTTCTCTCTAAGTGGTGGAATTAATCCTTGAAAAGCCAAATCAACAAGCTGGTTATCGGGCAATGTGACACTAAAACATCGGTTTCTGGTTTCCCTGAATCTTTTAATGTAATCAGTTATCGATTCTCCAAATTTCTAGTGAACAGAGCTTAGGTCAGAGATCCTGAGCTCTAAACTGCCTGAGAAAAAGTATTCGTGAAATCGGCTTTCCAAATCATTCCATAAATGGACCGAATTTGGAGGCAAACAAGTGAACCAAGTAAAAGCTACTCCGGATAACGACAACGGGAACAGTCTTATTTTTAGTCCATCGGATTGAGCTGCTTCGCCGCATTGCGCGATAAAGCGTCCGATATGCTCCAGGGTAGTAATCGAGTCGTCACCAGAGAACTTTGCAAAATCTGAGACTTTGAAATTGTGTGGGTAAGGCTTGCGATCTATGTAATCAGGGTATGGCTTTCTATAGCCGATAACCTTTCCTTTTGGCTATATGCTGAATTGATCCCTCAAGACGGCAGAGATTTGATCGGCCCAGTTCGCATTATCAGCCACTAGAACAACAGGCCCTCGATAATGTTGGTCATAGTTGGCATTCTGCCCCCCCCCCCGAGTGCGAACTCGGGTTGCCAATTAGGTTGAGCCGATGGCATACGAGTGTTCTGATCGTACCTATTATGTTTGACTTGGGGTTCTGGTACTGGGACAAAAGGTTCTGAAGAAGTCAGTACCCTATGCGAACTTGGATTTCTAGGCAAAGTAGACTCATGTGGGTATTTCTTAGACCCAATCGGCTGTGAAACCGATTGCGAAAAAGTATAGAACGGGACCGACGGTGGCAAATTTGTTGATGCATCTAATTTGGCGGTATCGGTGTAGGCATGGTAATGGCTCACCCCACTTGGCCGAGGGTCTCTAGGCAATATGATGGTGGGTTGAGTAGACATCATGGTAGGGGGTGAGGTTATAGCCGATGGTTTAGGATCGGCTAATGTGCTTTGCGTGTTTTGAGCCACTGAGAAAATAGGGTAATTTGGCAGAGCTTGTAATGGGTCAAGCAGACTACCAGACGAGGCCAATTCCTGGGCTATAGTTTTAACACTATGTGCTATCATCGGCTTAAGCGTGGTGACAAGAGCCGATGATTGGTTTATTAGAGCGTGGTGTACAGATTGATTAATCATAGCCGATAATTCGGCTTGAGCAGGTAGATATCGGCCACGGTTCTCGTGGACACCCCATCCCTAGGGCATTGATCGCTCGGCAGGCGGATTTTTGAGTGACGCCCCGTCTAGTCTTCTGATAACAGCTTAGCATCATCTCTTCTAGCGCAGTTTTCCGATCTTCGATCTCTTGACGTTGTTTTGACGTCAAATCGTCCATTGTTGGGACGATTATAGCTTCTGCGTTGAGATCGGATGGCGGAATCGACTTCCCTGATGAAGACATGGGTCCCACTAGGCGTGCCAAGAGTGTATTACGCCAAAACTTGAAGTAGGGTTTACGATAACAAAGACACCGCATTTAACACCGTTCAAAGCGTGCGGTCGATTTGACTCAGAATCGACAAGGTAAAAATATAAAATTCACTCAAAGCCGATCATAACGATCAATCGGCTTAAACTCAATCAGCTTGAAGCCGATCAAGATCAAGGTAAAAGGATATATCTAACTAGCCAACTAAGGTTAATCAGAGGATAAAGGTAGATCGATTCTGAGGAAGGCGATGCGCAACAAAATCAGAATAAATCAAACCTGAGGCGTAATTTGAAGAAGATCAACAATCGACGATGCGCAACTTTATTGATCAAGATCGAATTACAAAGACTAAATTATGAGAACTACTCCTAGTCGACAGGAAAAAGTAATGCAGATTGGTGTGTTTGATTGTGTTGTTGTCTCTCTCGCAGCTCGCTCTGGCCCTTCTTTTATACCCGTCGGCCCATCGTGTCATATTACAACACATTCCGAAACCTGATCCGTATCGGCCTTATCTCGGACAGTTTTTCCTCGAAGATCTTGCCGTTGCCAAATATCTTCAAATCTTTCCAAATCATCTGTTAGTTTCCGCATGTTTGACTTTCTTGCCGATTTTGACTAGACTTGCCAAATTCTGTTGTAAACAGGTAGTTTTCCTCATGAGGGCGAAGCTAGTGTGAAGCATATGCGACAACTTTTCTTTTTTGCATCAACACGCAACAATGGCTGTTGTAACATCATAATTTTTGCTTTTATTTAATTTATTGTGTTATTTGTGTATTTTATGGTTTTTCTGAATTTATTGGATTTTTTGGAATTTATTTGAATTTATTTCAATAAAGTATATTGGCCTTTTGTGAAAAATAATTATTTATAGATAAAATATAAATAAAATTTTGCTAAAAATATTTTATTTAAATTTAAAATGTCTCAAAGTATTTATGAGAATTTTCTTAGATTTTTCCTGACATTTTATTAGCTCTAAATAAATTAAATGAATTTTTAGAATTAAATTTAATTAAAAAGCCTTGGAAAATCATTGAACAGTGCTGGGCTTTGCCCAAGACTGTGCTTCGGCTCGACCCATTACTCGACCTAGCTTCTAGAATGTCGACGCCATTGCCGTTGATTTTTGATCTTGCGGTTGTGGATTAGATGGAACCCTAACGGTCGTTGGCCATTGGATGTCATTTGCGGGCTGGATTGTCCCACACCGCAGTGAATCGAAGCCGTCTGTCATGCCACGTGTTAGCCTTTTAGTCATCTTCCCCGATGCATCTCCGAGTTGGACTCTGCGTACCTGAGTCGTGTTCTCCATGGACTTGACGATTGAGTCATCGCTAGAGAGGACTTGGGCGGCTATAAAAGCACACATTGGGATTGCAAGGCCACCATCAATCAAAGCCCTAAGTTTGCGCTCAGAAAATCGTCGCCTATTGGTCGGAATTTGAAGTTTTGGCCAAGTGCCACCCTTGGAGAACTTCATCGATTTTGTCATCATCCGTGGGGTTTGAGCCATGGAAAACCAGTCACGTTAGAACCGCCATCACAAGATCTTCCTCATGCACGCGCTTGTGAATCTAGAGAACCGTTGGAGTGGGAGATCACCTTGAAGCCACTGTTGCTAGGGAAGGAGTCACCGTCGACGTTCCAGAGCATGAAAGGTAGATCCGTTCGCGTCACCAAGTAGGCGAAGATGCGAGCTCACCGTGGATGCCCATTCCGCTCGTTGCTGGTGACCCTAGGGCGCTGTGCCACCATGGTTGAGGTGGATGGTCCAAATGGATGACACATGGCAGCCAGGTTGGTGCCAGATCAGTGCGCATGGCTGACGTGGGCGCTTGGCTATCATCCGCATCATTTGCCTGTTCAGCAGCATGTGGGTCCCATACGTCAATAAGCCAGACCCGTATGGACCAAGTCCACTTTGGTCCCGATGAGGTTTGTGGACCGGGTCCATGGACCAAGAGACACGTGTTGAACAATGATTGGCTTGGTTCAGTGCTGACATCAGCGTGACTCATTAAATAATATTTTCATTAGAAAAATAATTTGGTTTAATATCTGATTTTCCAATTTTCTGATTTGTAGATTTTTGAGGTGACTAAATTTTCTAAAAATTTATAAAATTGAGATCTATTCAATGGTGAATTTTATTTAATTTTTGAAGTTTATTTGCTCTCTATTTTGGTGTTTATTTAGCTTTCTCTCTCGTTTCGCGTAGACGTTGAGTTGCTTGAAGCATCCGAGGAGGATCTGTCGACCCAAGAGCATGTTCCGAGTAGGATCAGAACCTTTTTTCAAGGCAAGTTGTGCTTTGATCATGTTGAACCCAGTTTGCAAAATGTACTACTTTGCTTTTACATTATTGCATGTTATTTCATGTATACAAATATTCCAAATTAAGTTAAGACTTAGCTAATCTACCTATCTGATTTATACCATACCTTGTCATTTGTACGCCATAATTTAATTGTCACCCTAGATTGGTCAATAATAGTTGGTTAAATACTATAATCAGTATGGCTTGGTTAGACCGTATTAGTATGCTTAGCCATGCCACGTCATCACATGTACTTGAATCATCAAAGTTTAATCTTGACTAATGGTATATGGAACATGATTATGAATTGGTGTGTTAGGTGTTGTCACACGATGATATTGAGTTGTTGTGGCGAGGGATGTCACGCAACGATGTTGACTTGTTGGTAGCACATGGTGCTTGGTAATCAACTGGGGTGATAATCATTTAGATTAGGGCAAGTGGTAAGGGGCAGTGTGCCAAGGTGGGCCGAAGGGCGCAGGGTATGTGGAAATCTTTCCCTAATCATCTTAAGGACTTAACTTTTCAAGCCTTTGACCTGAGTCAAACATGCAACTACATGTTTGGTATTGGACAACCTAGCTGACTAATTTGCAATGTCTTAGCTTTAGAACTGGTAGTGGTGGTGTGAGTCCTGGGTTCACGGATTAACTCACATGGCGATGGAGGGGGCCCTGTTATGGTGGTTTAACCCTTTAGTGTTGAGACCTTAGTAGATAATACTAAGTTAAGATAGAGCATTGTAAAAGCTTTATTATAATCACTCGCCTGCGAGGTGAATTGGTTGTATCATGTGGGTAAAGTGCATAACCTCTGTAGAGTGTAAATCTATTCGGATAGCTGTGCAAGTGGTATTGAGCAAAGTTGGGAATTACAATTAAGGCTTAGATTTTGCAAAATGAAAACTTGGATGGGATGTGTAACGTCCCAAAAATTTGCCTTTACTATTATTTTATTGCTATTTGTGTGATTTGTGATTTTTTTGGAATTTATTTGAAATTATTTCAAATTATGCATTTTGGCTTTTTGTGAAAACTAATTATATGTAGATAAAATTTATATAAAGTTTCATTAAACATATTTATTCGAGTTCAAAATGTCCTAAAGTATTTTTAAGATTTTTTTTAGATTTTTCCTGATATTTTAATTGCCACAAACAAATTAATCTATTTTCTGAAATTAAATTAAATCGAGAAGTAAATTGAAATCCAATGAATATTGTTGGGCCGGAGCCCATAAGACCTAGCCGTTTAGACCATTCGGCCCACATCACCTCGGGCGCAAACCCTAGATCTTTGCCGTCTGATCGCCGATTGGAACCCTAGCGAATCTCCGCCGATTGGTTTCGTAATTGGTATGGATTGAGCCGCGTTGATTGCATCATATCCATCCATCATGCCATGTGGATGGCGGAGGTCCTTCATCTTCCTCGAGTTGAGTTCGGACAGCGTCGTCGCGTCCGAGATCTTCGTGTTCCTTTTGCGGACGTGGAGGGCCTATTTAAGGCACCGTAGAATGCATTAAACTCCCCTTCATGCGCCGCCTCTTTTGCTCTAGGTGCAGATGTTGGAGTCGTCGTCGTCTGCGCATAGATTCTCGCCGGAGTTTGGAAGGTCAGCGCCGCAAATATTTGTCTTGATCTCTCTCCTCATAGCATTGTGGACGAAGCCGAAGGTATCCCTGAGTTTCCCAGGTTGTGCCATCTCAGATCCACTCAGTCTCGTGTTGAATCCGTCGATCCCCTCCGCACCATTGGTCGTCTTCTTCGCGTCCTGCGTAGCACCACCATTGTGCTAACCACTGCTCGTTTGTTTTGCGTCACTACCATCGGATGAGGAATTGACTCACCCGATCTTGCCACGTATCGCCGTGTCGCATCGTTGCTGTAGCATGGCTGTAGCCATTCGATCTAGATTGAGCGATCTAGATCGTGCCACACGTCGAGTCCGTAGCGGAGCCACGCATTATGATTGCGTCAACATTGCATCAGTGCTTGCGTCATCCGACCTCTGGAATAGTCTTCTCGATCCACGGTGAATCAGGGTTGTACGGTGAATTGAGTCCATGGACCAAGGCAACGTGGCACCACCCGATTGGTCGGGGTGGTGCTGACGTCAGCATTGCTCATTAAATCGAATTTTCAGTATAAAGATAATTCGGCTAATTGTTGATTTTTCAATTTTCTGATTTTTAGAATTTTTTAATTTTTCGAGTGCCCGTTCTCCCTCATACGAAATCCGATTAAGGTGATTCAAATTTCTAATTTTTCTAAAAATTGAGATCTATTTAATGTTGAATTTCATTTGCTTTTCTCTTTTGATTCGCGTTGACATTGAGTTGTGCGACGCATCGAAGGAGGATCCGTCAATCCAAGATTAAGTTCCAGATCGAGATCAGGATCTTTGCCAAGGCAAGTTGTGCTTTGATCATGTTGAACCCATGTTTGCAAAGTTGCTATATTGTTTTACTTTATTGCATACTATTTCACGTATAGAATTGTTTCAAATTAAATTAAATTGGGATCTAGTTAATCTACCAATTTGATCTATACCCTACCTTGTCATTTGTATGCCATGATCTATTGTCACCCTAGATTGGTTCACTATAGTTGGATAACATTAATAATCAACATGGGATGGTTAGACCGTATTAGTTGCTTAGCCACTCTAGTTGGTTAACATTAATAATCAACATGGGATGGTTAGACCGTATTAGTTGCTTAGCCATGCCATGTCATCACATGTACTTGAATCATCAATGTTTAATGTTGCCTAATGGAATATGGAACAATGATATGAACTTGTGTGTCTTGTGTGGTCAAACAATGAGATTGAGTTGTAGTGGCGAGGGATGTCACGCGTCGATGTAGAATTGTTGATGGTACGTGGTGCTTGGTAATCAACTGGGGTTATAATCACATAGATCGGGGCAAGTGGCAAGGGGCACTGTGCCAAGGTGGGCCTGATGGGCAGAGGGTATGTGGAAGTCTTGCTTCGATCATCCTAAGGACTTAACCTTGTAAGACTTTGACCTGAGTCAATCATGCAACCACATGTCTTGTATGGGATAGCCTAGCTAATTAATTTGCAATGTCTTAGCTTTGGTACTGCTTATGGTGGTGTGGGTCTGGGTTTATGGATGAAACTCACATGGCACAAGAGGGGGCCCCTGTTGTGGTGGTTTAGCCCTTCAGTGTTGAAACCTCAGCAGGTAGTATTGAGTTAAGGCATGGTATTATAAAGGCTTTGTTATAATCACTCGCCTTTGTGGTGTATGGTTGTATCATATGGGTAAACTGCATAATCTCTGCAGATTGTAAATCTATTCGGATAGCCGTGCTCGTGATATTGAGCATAGCTCAGGAATTACAGTGAAGGGTTAGTTTAATAAAATGGAAACTTGGTTGGGATGGCAGGTTGCCATATGGAAGAATGAAACTTGACCTACGATTGGAAACTTGATTTACTTGGTAAATGCTGAAATTATTATTTATTGTTATTTGTTTTACTGTCTTTACAATCTATTTATTTATTTTATTCATAAATACCGCTTTGTTGCAAAATAGCCATAATAGCCTTCTTCTTTTGAATAAGCCTTGCATATAGTTACATGGAATTGCATTCTGTGCACAACTTGTTGAGTGCTTTATGTACTCACCCTTGCCAACAACCACAATCAACAGTTGAGGAGTCTTCACACTTGTTGGAGGAGGAGTTCCAGGAGGACACGAATCATTTGGGTCCGAGTCTTGTTAGTTGCCTGTGGTGAACTGATGAGTCATCTACGTCTCCTATTGTTCTACTGCTTATGTCTTAGTTTTATTTCATGTCTAGCCCTGTGTGGCTTAATAATGTAAGTTATTCATAAGATTATACACTTAGTTATATCAATAAATGGAGTCTTATTATTATTATCGTTGGGTATGATGTGATATGTACCAATGTTAAGTTGTGTGCACTAGCGTTGATCCTGGGACTAGTGCGGTAAACACAGTTGGTTCGAATTGCTGAATTCGGGTACCGACATAGGTGGAATCAGAGCATACTGACTGTAGGTGTTGAACCTAGATAGCTTGGTGGTATCCTAGGTGTGTCCAAAACTATTTTCTGAAGAAAAATCTAAATTTTACTAACAAGACACTCTTGACTTTTCTTATTCTCTACTTCTCACCTTTGCTGAATTTACCGTTTTTCTGTTGCCGTTTCAAGTGGAGGACTTATTCAAAGTTTATTTTTGAATAGATGTTGATCTTTTTAGACTTTTGGAGAGAGAGGGTGGCTATGCCGTGGAGCTGTGTAGAGTTCTTCAGGTGCTTGTGTGATTTTCTCGCCCACTCTACAGAGGAAGTAACTGGATAGTAAACGGTGTGCAGCGAGGGTACATCTGCAACCTGATCATCTACACCCGAGAGAACGAGGGAGCCAGTAGGCCGGTCCACATCACCGTGAGGAGGTTCTTGTTTGAGGTCGGGATGCAGGAGGCTGCTCGACTCGCACTTCGCCGTGTTTGTCACGACTACACTGGTGAGCTTTAGGACACCGTGTTTAGGATTCACCCTACTACCCGAGCGTGTTGTCGTCAGCGGATCGAGGAGGAGTGTGCCACAGAGGTACACATTGTGGAGTTTGCTGTCGCCCAGGAGGAGCACTTGAGGGACACTGCGTGGGAGTTGGAGTTGGTGTACGAGACGTTGAGAATGACCGAGCAGGAGCTACGTGAGACTCGTGCCGTAGCCGCGGAAGTGGTCACCGAGCTAGAGGAGGTTTTGTGAGAGGTTGAAGGCCAAGCAACTCAAGGAGCTCACGATGTTTAGGAGCCAGTTGAGGGAGCTGAAGAAGAGGAGGAGGACCGCGAGGAGGTCGAGTTCGAGCCAGAAGAGCACGACGTGCACATGGACGTGGAGGTTCCAGTTGTGGATCACCAGGATAGGTTCGCACCCATGCTAGCCCACTCACCGGTGAGTGCACCGAGTCAGCCTCAGCCAGGGTGGCTGGATGAGTGAGTCTTAGTTTGAGTTGAGACTCGAGTGTTGGGTCATGTCTTTAAGATAGTCCTTTACCATTCTAGTAGTCGATATGGTTATGTGTTTAGTTTGGATTTTTGTTTACTGGGTGTGCAGTATGTGTTGCATAGCCCTTAAGCTTTTGTAAGCAAACATACGAAGTATTAATAAAGTTGTTTAAAGTTGGGTTTAACCTGTTGTAACGACCCCTATTTTTACATAAATGCAAAAATGGAAATCTAATGTGCATTCCGTACTAGTCCCATGATCAGTAGCTAGTATGCACATACACAACAATTGGAATCACAACCATACCTCATTATTAAGCGGAAACTATTATACAAAGAAAATCTTACAACTCAGAGCATATAGCAGCAAAAGAAACAAAGTCTTGTAGTGTGCCCATCCGACCCGCAGGCAACTGACAAGGCATAATCTCTAGAAAGATTGCATCAACGAAAAATCCCACAACCTGCGACGATAAGATATCTTTCAAAGCTTCGCTAACTTATCCACCTAAAAACAACATATAAGAAAGGGTGAGTACTTTACGTACTCCGCAAGACTTTAGCAAAACCTATAATACATGCAGGCCATTTCAAAGGAAATGCTTCTACAGTTAATTTGCATAAAGCCAAATTGAAATTGTAAATCAAGTTATTTGTAAATGGAATTTGTAAAAGCATATTTGGTTGATATGAAATAATTAAAGCATAAATAAAACTCACAGCCCTTCGCGAGCAACGAATAATCCAGGCAATGAAATCCAACAATGTCGGCCCTTTGACATAAAGACAGTTGCTAAACAGGTTAACACCGAAACCTATTTTTAGAAAATATCAAAACATTTAACTAGTGCAAGTTCACCAAGTTTCCCATGACCGAGGGGATGGTTAATCGATTAGATTTACACTCTGCAGAGGTGTACAACTTTACCCACAAGTCATGACCTTTTCTTTTTACCGCATGTTTCACGCACCTTTGGCGTGTGGCCAGAATGTTCATGATGAAAGCCTTTACATTATCTAAGTTAACTTTGCACCAGCACCGGGACGTTGAACCCATGCTATGCTGGAAGAACTCAGAGCATAGAAATATTGGAACTTCCCATAGTCATGGCGTACACCGTTGTATTGGTAAGTGTTGTTCCCAACACCTCGGTGTGGGCACCCCGTCGAGCAAACCTTGAAGGGAGAGCCCGAAGTACTTTGGCCTACCAATGTGTAAAGTTAAACTAGATAACTTAATTGGTTTAAGGTTGTCCGATACCAACACTTGTGGTTGTACGGATTATCTTGGATCATACAACACTATGTTCGGTCCTTAATCCGACATGGGCGATACTCCACCCTATACTACATGCATTTCCCTTTGCACATCCGGCTATTGTCAATAATCGCCCGCATCAAAACCATAGTTTTATTTTGGGTTTTTAGTCAAAATACCAATAACCAACAGTGTCATATCCAACATTTCAAGAAACAATTTTAATCTGATCATCTGCCTCAAAGATTCTAATGCATGGCTAAGCATGGTTAAAAAGTAATCACATATACCCATGATAACATTAAGTAATGTCTAGCCTTAATCTATGGTTATCAAGGTTCACATGTCAGTATTTATCAAGGAGGTTTCATGAGACAACATGTATATCTACCAGTACCACAAGATAGCGAATTTACAGAAAATAAGCGCATGCATGAAACATTTTAATAAACACAATGAATATTAAATACTGGGATCAAAATGATCAAAAGGGGTGCTTGCCTTGCTTAATTATTGCTTACGACGAAGTCGAAGTCGCAGCTGATGGAGTCGACGACAGAGGTAGAGATGTCGTATTCTACACGTCGTTCAATCGAAAATACAGCAAATAACAAACTTCAATAAGAATAGAAGAAAATAGACAGAAAACCAAATAAAGATTCACTATAGAAAATAGGAATATTTTAGGGTTTAAGTTGTATGATCCCACATTCTTGAGTTCCAGATGATTAAGCATTCATATTGTTAATGGCTTTTATGAACAAAGCACGATTTTATTTATAGATTATCTATTCTAGAATAACGAATTCAAGATGCTAAAAATTATGAATTCTTGCATTTATAACTTCAAATTCTAGATGCTAAAATTATTTGGATTAATATAATTAAAACATTAGTCATTAAGTTCAATGCTATGAATGAATAACACTAAATCCTTAATTGACTTTGCATAAAAAGTGATTTTGAATAAGTTATATCTGATAAGTTAGGTTACTGATTATATATTCGAGGTTTTTAAGAAGGTTCTGATGATACAAATATCTTAATTACATATTTGTTCATTATTACTAAGTTCGCTTATTCATATTATGGAGTTCATAAATCATAATACTTAGGGTTACTTGGGTGAGAGGGTTTATATGCAGAACATAATGAAACAAAATTATTTCTTCAAAATAAGGTAGTATATACTTTGAAGAACATTCTTAAGCTGATTTCATACATTTTAGTGTTTAGACGAGATATTATATTCATTGCTGAAATAGCTTATATGACATTTAGGTTTACGATGACCATAATACTTAAGGGTATTGAGTTAGCAGGATTCAGATGCGAAGCAGGTTGTAAAAAGAATATTTTTCTGGATTATGGTAGTACATATCCTAAATATTATTTCTAAACTGATCTTCATAATATTTGCATTTAGACGAGATATTCTACGGGCTGCCGAAAAGACTTAAGTGGTCACAAAGTCGACACAACAAGGGTTCAGTTTTTATCTTAAGTTTGCAACTACACCTTCTAGGATAATTTATCCATTTTTCAGGTATTACTAGGGGATGACTCTAAGAGTGTTTTAAAGTTGATTCCATGATATTTGGCTTTTATCTGAGATATTTTTCATATAAGTGATCATTAGGGCCTGATATTGACTTCAAATTTACACAAACATAATGTGTTTTTACATAAACAACAAGGATATTATTTTTTCAGGTTACTAGGATTTGGTTTTGCCAAATTTGGAGTTAGTTTGTGAAAGTTATAACTATTGAAATTATACAAGTATTGAAACATTGACTATTTGGTTAAGTGTTGATTATGACTTTATTGTAATGATTCTTGCTGGATAAAATAGTTTGATTACATTACATATTTAGAATCTAGTTTCTTATCATGACTTTGCTCTTCATTATATTTTAACATCCCGAAAAATTCAAAAACAAATAAAATAATAATTTAAAATTAAAAATGATTACATAAAAATTTGAGTTTGAAATGAGACTCAATTTTTGAAATTTCGGCTTTTCCAAATTTTGACTTAAAAAAACTCAATTTCTTTACCGAGCTTCTCTTTTCAAATAAAGAAAATCAAAATCACAAAATTGAAAAATTTAAATATATATATACATGCTTATACACTCAAGGTCAGCACATCCACACATAATCTCAGTGAAATCAGAACCCATTTCGCAATTCAAATCATACTATCGTCATTCAAACATATACCACATCCAGTTACTTACACAAGATCAGCACAACCAAGACATGTTAGCATACCCACAAATGCATACTTATCCAACACTAACAAAAAGCTCATACACACGGGTACCCAAATCAGTACACATCTTCACATAATAGCATCGCATGCCCAATTTCATAAATCCATAAAGCATGATTATTACAAAACTTGTTCTAGATTTCAGCCAACTAAGACATACAAATAGGCCCATATCCCACTTACTTAGCCCCCAAGCAGCTAGCTGTCCAGCTGTCCCCTGTACCCATGCCACGCAGCCAAATGGCAGGAGCAAGTGCTGCATGCCCACAACCTATCTTGCTGCCCATAGTTTTACCCACTCCAGCCCATGGTTTCATCTCCAGCACAGCCATAATTTCATCCCCTCAAAGTCGGTTTACAGCCATATAAAAGTAGTCAATAGTAGTACAACCAAAAGGCATTACAACCCAAAACTCTACTCACCAGTACAGCTGATTGTTTTTCCTGATTTGCTTCTCGGTTGAAGATAAGTGTGAGGGAAAGAAGCCAGTGACACTTCTGTCTTCCTCTCTTTCTCTTGCCAACTTTTCTACCGACCAGCCTCTGCAAGCAAAAGGTGCTAAGCATTAGTCTATTCCCCTTTTATCATGATGCAATAGAAGTCAAAGCTAGCCGGTCACTAATTTTTATCATGTATCTAGTCAGCATCACAAATAAGCAAAAGCCACATATTAACTTAATAACATGGTTTTATATCATGGTAGCTCCATTTTCCATAAATTGAGAACTTAGTAGCAAATATTTATAAAACACATACAACCCAAAAAGGGATATGCAGTACTATAAGTATACTTGGATTCAGCATTAAGTTTCATCCATGACTTAGTCTCAAATGCAACATCATGGCCAATACATTAAAAGTTAGCATATATATACTCACGGTGGAAATAAATAAATCCTAATTTACACATTCAAAAGAATGATACAAGATCAAGTCTACCCTCTGTCTGAAATACAAAAACAGCAGCATTCATTCCAGTGCTTGAAATGCATACACCTATTTTGGCCACATTGCACAGAAGGTCAAATTATTAATCATGCACACATGAATTCCAGAATAGCACTCCACAAACACCAAAATGATCACCTCAGGTATTAAGCTACATTGAAATTTTTTAACAAATCAAGATCCTAATGCATATACATATTCATACACTTCTGGACTTACATCAACACCATAGCTTCACTGCTGATGATCAAGAAAGAGGATAATCCATTTGTAGACATAGGTTAATCGGGCACTACTGACTAAAAAGGAATATGGAAACTAGAAGCATTTAATTGCTGATTAGTACTAAAGTAGATAGAATAATAAGATAGGAATCATGTGGTACTTAAAGAAACTTTGAAGCTGTGCTCACATTCATACTAGTACTTGCTGTCTTCAGAATTTTAACAGAGCTACACATTTTAGCCAATATGGTTCACCACATAATCAAGGCATGCTTTTGTTAAACACAGCATAAACTCAGTGCTGATACTCATATACAATTAGCAATGCTTCAGTTCCAAATCTATACATATGTGCATATAATAATTAAGCTAATCAGATGTTTTGCATTATAAATCTAGCCATGGCAATGCATGCAAAACAGCAGCACATAAAATTCTCAAGAATCCAATACTGATATTCAAATGTAGTTGGAATGCATGCATCAGTAACAAATCCACACATACAACTGCTGTTTATTAACCAAGACTTCACAGTCAAACAATTTATGAATGCTTATCACCATCTCAATGCACAAACCATATACCATTTAATCACAGCAAGGAATGAAACATCGACTAAATAACAGCACTCAACTCCATGAAGCTTTCATACTCATTTCTGTAAACAGCAGCACATTAAAATCCTCAAGCACCCGGTATGATGCCCAAATATAGTTGATAATACATCACTGATAGATCCAAAAAAATATACCTTCTAATTGAAAAACCTTGGCCTTTCCTTTATGCCTCAAACATGAATATACCAAACTTCAAGGATGTGCATTGTTATCCATCCTTAGATTCTGGAACAATCAAAATGTAATGCAAAGATCCATTCTCTAAACCATACAACATTTGGTTAGAGAATGATACATAACACACATAAACATCTATTCTTTGGCAAACGATAGTACATCACGCTAAAGCTCTGCTTTTGATAATCAAGCACAAAGATAAACATCTCAACAGGTATCATCCACATTTCACACAAATAAATCTGCATGGTAGCGAAATAATTTTTACCGAGAGGCAACTAATCCAGTAGAAGGAAAGATTAAGGTAGAAAGGGGGAGTAACACTTAGCATAAATACTAGTAGTAGTGGCCGTGGTCGTTACGGTAGCCTTGGTTCGCCATGGCCAAGGGGATAGTGGCCGACGCAAGCGGCCACCGTACCTCGCGCATGTGGCCCCAAGGGCTCGGGCTCCCTCCCACTGTTGGATCTAGTGGTGAAGCCGAGCAAGAGCACCAAGCAAGGAGGCGGCCGCGTGAGAATGACTTGGGAAAGAGGAGGAAAAGGGGGGTAAGCAGAAGAGAGAGAGAGGGGAAAGAGAGAGAGAGAAGGGGGAGACCTCGGGGAGGTGGCGGCGCTGATGGCATCTAGAGCTGGCCAGCTGTCGCTGGCATCAAGGGAGCTGGATTTGACGAGGGAATCGGCCGGCGCTCGGAGCCAAGAGGCGCGGTGCTCCAGTCTTGGTGGCCAAGAGAGATGAAGGGGAGAAGCGGCGGCGCCGGGAGCCAGTAGAGGCGCGGTCGGCCGGGAACAGAAGAACGGCGGGGGTGTGGAGCTCAGGAATGCGAAAGAGGAGATGGGGAGGCGCTCGGGCGTGCCGTGCGAGAGAAGAGATGAGGGAGAGTGCAGCACTGAAAAATAAGGGTGAGGAGGTTTAGGGTTAGGTGGGAATCGGTCGGGCTAGTTGGGCCGAAGTAATGAGCCAGCCTAGCCGGTTTAATAAAATACATATAAGAAATATATATATATATATAAATGAATAAATAAATAAAATATAAAATAAAATAATATAGATTTCTCTCAACCTAGGCCAAAATAAAAGAAAATGGGCCGAGAAAACTGTAGGAACAAACATTTTATTTTCTTTTTTTGTCTTTTCTTTTCTCTAATTAATTCGAACATTAAAATACAGAAACAACTAGAGATACACACCTGATGTATACGACATACCATAGTAAGAATTATGTCTTAATATTACAAATCCAAATAATTTTAGCATCTAGTATTCGGAATTTTAAAATAAGAATACATAACTATAGCCTGTTGAATTCGTAAATAAACATATATGTGTATATAACTTTAGCCTCTTGAATTTGTAACAAAACACATGCAATCAAGAAAACTTAACTATAAAACAAACATGTTCTATGTAATATATTTCTATTTGATTTTCCATCTGATTTCTTTTTGCCCTTATTAAAAGTTGTTATTTGCTACGTTTTCATTGATCTATGTGTAGACTTTGACGTTCCAGAGTCTGCAACGATCGACTCTAACTTCACAACTGAAAACAACAAGCAAGACAAGCACCCCCTTTGATCATATTGATCCCAGTATTTAATTTTTATTTGTTTATCAAATTATTTCATGCATGCGCATATATCCTGTAAAGTCGCTATTTTGTGGTATCGGTAGGTATACCCATTATTTCATGGAACTTCCTTGATAAGTATTGACATATTAACCTTAACAAACCTAGAGTTATGGCTAGAAAATATATAAAGTCACTTTGGGTATATGCGATTTAATAATCATGCTTAGCCATGCTTTAGAATTGGGATGATCAAATTAGATAAATTGATCATTAGAGATATTGAGACAAGATGATGGTTGCTGGTATTTTGGTATAAAAACTCAAAACAAAACTATGGTTTTGATGCGGGCGATTATTGGGAATAGCCAGAGGTGCAGGTGTTGCACGTGGTGTAGGGGAGATTATCGCCCGTGTCAGATTAAGGACCGAACTAAGTGTACGTTATATCCAAGAATTTTCGTACAACCACAAGTGCTGGTATGGGACAACCTTAAACCAATTAAGTTATCTAGTTTAACTTTGCACATTGGAAGGCTGGAGTAGTACGGGTTATTCCCTTATGGATAGCTCGAAGGGACGTCCACACTGAGGTGATCATGGAACAAACGTTTACTGATACATCGGTGTATGCCATGCTATGGGGAAGTTCTATCATTTTTATGCTCTGAGTTCTTCTGCTATAGTATGGGTTTGTCGTCACCGTGCTGGTGCAAAGTTAACCTAGGTAATGTAAAGGTTTTCGTCATGAACATTCTGGCCACACGCCAAAGGTTCGTGAAACATGCGGTAAAAAGAAATGGTCATGACTTGTGGGTAGAGCTGTACACCTCTGCAGAGTGTAAATCTTTTCGAAAAGCCGTTCCTGCGGTCAAGGGACACTTGGTGCATCTGCACTAGTTAGATGTTTTCTTATTTTCAAAAAAGGGTTGGATTCATTTCTTTGCCTTGTGTTGGCAAAGAATGGTTTTGGCAGGAATTGGATGTCTCGATGGTCACGTCGTGGAGGACTGTGAGTTATTACTTATGCTTTACTTACTTGTTATTTTCATATCAGTCAGACATGCTTTTACAAATTTCATTTGCAAATTACAACTTGATTTATAAATCGAATATTGCTTTATGCAAATTCACCGTAGAAGCCTCCTTTGACCGAAGCTACAGTAAAAACAGGTATATGAATAGTGTTTTCAGCACGGGTTCAAAAGGAAAATTGATGAATCTTTTGATCCGTTGATCCAAACTCAATGAAATTTGGTAGATAAGGTCCTCGGGATGTTAGGAACTTATTCCAAACTTCAATCACAAGGCTTGACGTCAAAGTTCTGACCTTTTTGCCCGGGAAGGAAGAACGCACAAGTTTCAACAAAAATCAAAAAAACTTCGATAGAGGCTTGCTCGTGGGGCTATGATGATCAAGATGATCTTGAATGACTCCCCACACATCCCAACACACAAAAGACCACGACGAATCTCAAGGCAACGCAATCTACAAGATCAAACATTCAAGAACGCAAGGAAGAACTTCTTGCAAGAAGAACGCATGGATTACTTAGATGATTGAGAATATAAGTTCAGAAGAAGAATCATTCATGAAACATCAACCTCAACAATGATTCGTAAGCATGTAGAAGGAGAGGAGGCAAATCCAAATTGCGTAAATGTAAATTGCAAGAAAGTAAATGCTGAATTTAAATTGCGTAATTTAAATGCATAATGTAAATGCGTAAAGGAAATTGAGTAAGAACATAAATGAAAAACTTTTCATTTCTGGAAGGAGAGGTTACAAAGCCTCACATTCATGTGGGCAAAGATCAAAGGAGCATCAAAAACCTCAAAACCTTCAAAGGGGGGAAGGCTATTGCTCCACCCCTATTTATACAATTCTTGGGCCACCTACCACCCTTGGATGAGCCTCTAAACCCTAGAGCATCCATCAAGGGCTAGGATTAACCCACTCAACCAGCCATACAAGGGCTAACCCAAAACCCACCACACACATGGGTTTCTTGCATGGTTCTCAAAGCACACTAACTAGACCCGCTAACCTATCAACTAGACCAAGACCTAATGGTCCTCATTGATCCACGCAGCGCCTAGCTAGCATCTCATCCATTTCTTGTCTTCACGACTTGCCACGACTCCGTCTCCGATCATCTTCTGGCGATCCCCGACCATCTGGACCTCCGACGCTCGTCACCTAGTCCCAGTCATCCTTCGCCTCACCATGATCTAGCATCGTCGACCTGCAACCATCAAAAACAAGAAAACTCCTCACATAGCAATGCCCACAAAGATATGCAAGAAATCCATCAAAGTCCACACTTTGAAATTCATCTTTGTTCGTTTTGGCCGGTGCTACCTCTCTCAGGCCGGTAGCACCGCTCATGGTGGACCGGTGCTACCGCACTCAGGCCGGTAGCACCGCACTGCGCAAACCAGATAACACCCCTCTCTGGATTTTTCACACCGCTCCTCAGGTCGGTGCTACCGCACGCCCGATAGCATAGGGCTAGCATGGCCGGTAGCACCGCCCGGCCAAAAACCCTAAAAACACCCTCTCTGGAAATATTGCACCGGCCATTTGGTCCGGTGCTACCGTTCGCGCGGTAGCACCACGCTACCATGGCCGGTAGCACCGGGAAAACAGAGAAGACCTCAAATTTCTTCCATTTGAAAATCCATTTCAAATCAAACTCTAACAAGAGCAAACCAAGCTCAAATTTAGTCAAATACTCATCACAAATCTGGGTAGACCTCCACATGATCCTTCAATCTCCCCCTTGATGAGTATATTGACAAACACAACAAAAAGGCATAATTTTTGAGTTTGAAGAAGAAGAAGAAAGTAATTTTGAGTTGCAAAGTCAAACTTGGTCCAAAGATAAGAGTTGAGATCATGACCAAGTTGACACAAGGGATTTTGGAGCTAGAGTTAAATTTGAGAAAGAGCAAGTTTTCAACAAAAACTCTAAAATCCAACCATAGTTTTACAAATGTGATTATGAGATTATGATCCAAAAGAAGTTGCATGGTTTTACAAAGATCATAATAACCAAATAAGTATTCACATTTTTATCTTTTTAGTGATGCCTTTTCTACGTTTTCTCCCCCTTTTCGCAATATAGGCATCAATTTTTTATGTATGCATGAAATGCAATCTAAAGAGCTTTGAAGATTATCCAATTGATCAAAATGGAAAGATATTACACCAAGCTTGTCAATTTCAGAATATGACTAAACTAAGACATGTCCAAGACCAATACATTTTATGAAAAAGCTTAGTTTACAATATTTCATTTTAGCATGATTTGACAAGTGCAAAACTTAGCAAAGTTTCAAAGCTAGAAGCAAAATCACTCAAGGATAAAATGGAAAACCTAGAGTTCAACCTACTTAACACTCTGGGGAATTTTGAAATGCATATAAGGTCCTTCAAGCTCATTTTTCAATTTATGCAAATTTTCTTTAAGACTTTGAAAAACATAGCGGGGTGCAAATGTTTGATATTATTTGCATTCTTTACCCACTTATGTATTTGATATTTGCATTTTATTTTATTGATTGACTCAAGCCATTTTCGATCATCGTAAGAGTAACTCTTAAGAGGATAATCTTGGTCATACACAATATATTCCATGTTCATCTCAAGTGCAATGGGAAGCAGTCTCGTGAATATAAAGTGTTAAGATCAATTTTGCACAAAAGAGTCAAAATTTTCTTATTTCAATTTAGCACATATGAGCATTTCTGAAGGACTCAAATATGGATCAAACAAATTTCACCCAAGTTGCTATAGGGGCTCTAGAGAAATCCAAAATTTCACAATTCATGGTAAAAACCCCTAGAGAAGAAACTTAGTAAGTAAAAGCAACATGTTTCATCAAGTTTTCATTTAAAGCTTTCAAAATTTCAGATTTAATAAGCTTAGCATGATAAATGAACTTGGACATATCTAGGCTAGTGATTTTCTTCAAAAGATATAGCATGATGTATTTCATTAAGATTGAGTCAATTGCATAATAGACAAAGCTCATAAAATAGAAAATGCAATCTAAATGCAATGCATGAACTGATTCCCAAACTCCCCCTCAACAAATGAATCAATTTTAAGCTCAAATCTCATTCAAGTTGAGTTATTATGAATATTAGGCATAAAGAAAACCCAAATGAACTCAATAACAACAAGAAAAACAGAATGAGGAGAAGAAGTCAAGAAACTGCAAAACTGGATGGCTATAGAGCATAGAGAAGATAGAAGAGACTCACTACGGCTCAGACTCGCTCTTATCTTCCCCAGTGACTGACATAGGAAAGCTGACTCTAGATCCCAACTAAGGAGTGCACACAGACCTTGTCTACCCAGGAGGCCCAACACCTGCTAGACTTATAAGACTGTGAGAGAACTCAACCTAGAGAGAAGAGAGAATTAATCACGCATGATAGCAACCTAAAGCAGAAGATAAGAGGTCCATGCAAAGCATGCCAAAGGTCTAAGTGAGTGAACTCAACTCAGGAAAACAAGCCCAATATCACCCAGAAGAAACACAAAGAAAAGAAAAGCAAAGCTGGAAGATAACATATTATACATAATATACAAACCAGCTCCCCCTCAAGATAGGCCGTAAGGACTCACGACTCCAAGCTCACTCCTCAAGGCAACAAATCTGGAGCTATCCAAAGGCTTGGTGAAGATATCGGCTAACTGAAGGTTACTCTCTATGAACTGAAGCACGATATCCCCCTTCTCCACATGGTCTCTAAGGAAGTGATATCTAATATCAATATGCTTGGTCCAGGAATGCTGCACTGGGTTCTTAGCAATGCAAATAGCAGAAGTGTTGTCACAAAAAAATGGCAAACTCTCTATCTCTAACCCAAAGTCCTGCAAGATCGATCTCATCCACAACACTGCTACAAAGAATCGGTCAGTAGCAACATACTCGCCTCGGTGGTGGATCAGGCAACTCGGATCGCTTCTAGACGACCAAGAAACAAGAGAAGTGCCAATGAATTGGCAAGTACCAGAAGTGCTCTTCCTATCTATCGTACAGCCCGCAAAATCAGCATTGAAAAAGGCTCGAAGGGACAAACAAGAAGAAGAAGAGTACCAAATATCATAATCAGTGGTAGCACGAAGGTACCTGAAGATGCGCTTGACCGCCTGGCGGTGAGAGGTGTGAGGAGAGGACTGATTTCGAGCACACAGACACATAGCGAAATGTATGTCCGACCTCGAAGCAATGAGGTACAAGAGAGAGCCGATCATGCTCCGAAACTTCTTTTGATTAGCGGGCTCACCATCCTCATCCTCTACAAAGATGGTCTCATAGGTGGTAGAAGAGCCTGAAATGTCAGGTCTAACTCTTGGGCTAGCCTCATCAAAAGTCACCTGACAGGTATCTATGATCCTATGCGCATCGTAACTCCAGACCCTATAGCTACGAGAAGAAGTCGAATAACCCAGAAAGATACCATCAGAAGAACGAGACTCAAACTTATCCAGGTTACCAGACTTCAAAATTAAACACTTGCAACTAAACACACGAAAATGAGAAACACTGGGCTTTCGCCCATACCTCAACTCGTAAGAAGTGCGGTGCAAATGTGCTCTTAAGAATACACGATTAGAAATATGGCAAGCAGTAGCTATAGCCTAAGCCCAAAACTTCCTAGGAGTACTGTACTTGTCTGGCATCGTCCTGGCCATCTCTACCAGGGTCCTATTCTTCCTTTCCACTACTCCATTTTGCTGAGGGACGTAGGGAGAGGAGAACTGATGCTCTAAACCGTACTCCACATAGAAACTCTCAAAATAGGAGTTCTTGAACTCCGTGCCATTATCACTGCATATAGCTCGTAGGGCACCAAGGAGCTCAAAATACATCATATGAACCAAACCCCTAAAATGGGTACAAGTCTCATCCTTCGAGGACATGAAAAACACCCAAGAATACCTCGAAAAATCATCAACAATGACAAAAACATACCACTTCCCACCCACTGACTGCACTCTAGCTGGACCAAAAGTGTCCATATGTAAAAGCTATCCTCGTGCATCAGTCATCACAACAGTGACTGGAGGATGAGAAGCAGCAACCATCTTGCCATGTCGGTAGGGAGAGCAAACTAAGTCTTTGACCACTTTGAGTTTGGGCAAACCACGAATGAGGTCATGGCTACTAACTCGGGTCAAATGATCAAATCCAATGTGACCAAGTCTCTTATGCCAGAAGGAGAGATCACGGGACTCTGAAGCAATCAAACACCGAAGAGAGTATCCAAAAGAAACAGAAAAATCATCACAGAAGACTCTCTCAAATCTAAAAATCCCGCAAACTAACCCTCCTGATGAATCGAGGATTCTATAGGCATTACTCTTAAAACTCACCTCGTAAGAGTCATCGATAAGCTGAGAAACAAAAAGCAAATTGTATTGCAGCTTACTCACTAAGGCAACATCTTTAAGAATGAAATTGTCATTGACGCAGATGGTACCTTTAGCAATGACTACCTGAAGAAGCATCCCCAAAAGTGATCAACTCATCACCGGGGGCTCGGACTAGGGAAGAGAACCAACGAGAATCTCCAGTCATTTGACGAGAACAACCGGAGTCAACAATCCAAACATTTCCTTTCCCCATCCGATGAACCTGATCAAGACACAAGAGAGAAAGATAACTCAGTACTGGGATAGAGTGAAGACATAGGAATTCAATATTGAACCACAAGATGCCTTAGAGTACCAGCCACAGAAGAAGAGTGGACTCTAGTGTCTCTCTGACGTTTAACTCTAACACGATCAGTAGCAACTCTAGTAGATGATCTAGAGCTGGAACTGGGTTGGCCCGCCGTGGTGCAAAGGCCGGACCACCCCAGTGAGGCTGCCTAAAACTCCTACCAGAAAACATCTCACGCCGCTGATATCTACCACGATGAGAAAAATGAGGAATATCAAGAGTACGGCGGAAAGACTGACCACGAGCGGCTCCAGGACTAAAACTTGAAGAAATAGCATGAGAACCGAGTCCTGGACGCTGCCCAAAAACAGGCGACTCTCTAACCTATCTAGAAGCAATGTGTGCCTTAGGAGCACTCAGAATCTGGGGATGACCCTGAATAACCCTAAGAGCAGCAACACGCTCACGCCGAGTGTTCTTGGCGCAACTAAAACAGAAATCAACTAGGTGACCATCCTTCTTACAGAAGTGTCGGGACCCGATTCTGAGAATCCGGACCCTCTGTGTATTTAGTACCAGTCCAGGATCACGTTGGCACACACAGTCTTTACAGGGTTGCACATTGCAAACATTACAGTGATACCATAAATAGTGCAAACATTTATATAAACTGAATTGTACGACCTTATGGTCACCTTACATATATCAGTCACGCAGGGCTTACATTATCAGAGTAAGAAAGAAAACAGCGGAAAACAAAAAAACTTCGTGGAAGTCTTCATCTTGCCACAGGCAACCGACTAGGCTTGCTCCCTAATTATCCGGATATTCAATTTACTCCTCCTCCCAGGCCGGCGTAGACTCCTCCACTGATGTTGGGGTTCATAGGCAAAGAGGGGTGAGTACTCAAGGCACTCAACAAGTAAAGCACAGAATGCGGTGCTATTACTACATGCAAGGCGTATTCCAAGGAATTGGCTTACTTGGTTCTTTTGCATCAAACAACATTTTTAAACTAGCATCTTATTTAGATTTAAAGCAGTGAAATAGTTATATATAATGCTAAGTTCTTCAAACAGTTTTTCTTCAAAGATTCCCGGCACACAGCCTTAAACAGTTTATTCTTAGCACTGGCACACAGCCTCTCATTCCACATTTTATTTTGAAAGTCTAACCCTTGACTATAATCCCCGAGCAATGCTCAATACCGCGAGCACGGCTATTCGAATAGTTTTGATACTCTGCAGAGGTTGTACAATTTACCCACAAGATACAGCCGCTCACCACACAGGTGATTGCCCGTAACAAACACTTTCAGGAACCTCTACCTTAACCAATGAACTTCACCGGTATTACCTTCACTATCACTTCCCTCACACAGAGCCGAAGTATAGGACAAGACAACACCGTTGGATAGGCACCAAGCCGCAGCACAGGTACGCTCCCCCACACAGATACACCCAGTGTACTGTCACCCTGAGGTATCAGAGGAAAGATATCAGAACACTAATCAACTAGGTCTATCCCATACAAGACATGTGGTTGTACGGGTGACTCAGTTCAAAGACTGGCAAGGTGAAGTCCTTAGCTGACCAAGGCAAGACTTCCAACACTCAACAGTGGCACACAGCCCAATGTGGCACACAGACTCACATCACTCATCCGCCCATTGCCACACAGGCCCACCTGGCACACAGCCTCTTGCCACTTGCCCCAGTCTAAATCATTTCCCACCCGGTTTATTATTGTGCAACATATGCTAGCAATAACTCAACATCGATACAGAACCACACAGGTCTCGTACTTCAATATCATCATGTAGCATCATCACACTACTTTTCATAATACATTCAGCATTTCGTTAGTCAATATTGTAGTATTTCTGAAAGATCATTCTTGATTCGTTGCAAGGCTAGCATCTATTCACGGTCTAGCCTCCCGTGTTGGCACAATATTATCATCCAACTAATACAAGCAACCTAGGGTGACAATGATTTCAGGGCATACAAGTAATAATTTCAAGGTGACATTAACAATACGGGTTTATTACCTAAATTACCTAAATTCATTTAAATGTATTTTAATCAATTTAGCATGCATAATTCTAAAATAAAATACATTTAAAAACTTGGGACCAAAATGATCAAAGCATCACTTGCCTTCAAAGAGTTGCTGGTCCTGATCCGAAGCTTCATCTTGAGCAATGAACTCTTCTTCGAAACTTTCCGGCAAATTTGCGCCTACGCGTAAAAAAAATATATGCAATAAATAACCAAAACAGTAGACTATATAACATCAAAAATTCAAATAAAATTCATAAATAAAAATATCTCAAATTTACAAATTTTTAGAGACTGGAATCACCTCAATCGGAGTTCAAATGCAAAAGTTATAGCCTTTCAAAGTTTGCAAATATATTAAAAAGAATAAACCGAATTAACATAAATATTTTTCAACTGAAAAACCGGTTTATTGCGTCAGTATGGCGTCAGGGGACACGTGGCACTATCTGGTGCTGCCACGTCGCTTAGGTCCATGGACCCGGTTCACAGCTCGGCTCTGGTCCACGGTGGACTCGGTCCACAAAACAGTGCACCTGGCCCCCACCAGATGACGTCAGCTGGCTGCCTCGAGATTTGTGCACGAACACGTGTCACTATCTCGGCCATCGCTCAACCTACGGCCAAATCTTAGCCACGTGGCGAAATCGTGGCCATCAAATGATTCAACGGCCAGATCTCACGAGCATGTTCGGCTCGGAGGCGGCTCGATTTCCGCGCTGCCACGTGACACCTTAGGGCAAAACCAGATCTGAACTCAACTGTTCCAATCCGATCCAACGACGCAGGTTACCGGAGCGGTTACTGTTCATCTTAACTACGCGGCGCAATCTCACGCGTACACTAACGATCCAACGGCTGAGATCTACTAAAAGACCTAATATCCAGATCTAATCTACGCCGCACATCACAGATCTAACGGCTACGATCTAATCCAAACGTAAATAGAGAAGGGCTATGTGGACGTACCGCACCGGTTGGATGGCGATCGAACGGTCGACGAAGCTCACGAAGGTCGGCGGCGGCAAGGAAGAACAGGCTGTCGGAGCTGAGGAAGACGGCACAGACGACGACGCTACGGTGTCTCTCCGGCGTGAAGAACTGGCGAGATCGGTACTCAGGTGACCTCGGCGACGGCGAAGATGCAACGGACAGCGAGCAAAAGACGAAAGACTACGGCGACGCACTCGAGCAACTACGGTGAGCTAGAACGGAGTCTCTGGAGCGTCTCGACGAGAGTGCGAGGAGTTAAAAGAAGCGGCGCGAGGAGCTCTGCACGAAGCACTTAGCAACGACTATAAAGACGCCTCGACGTGTGCGCAAACACCGACGAAACGAGCGGAAACGCTCGGCGGCGTTAACTCCGGTGATTACACCCGGTTGGACTGACGTGGCTTCATCACGGTCGTCCAAGCAGCGACGATCCGATGGCGCACGTACGCAGGCGACGCGGCGCAACGGTGACCATTGGATCTTGATCCGACAGACCAGTCAGGCGACGGCTAGGGTTTCGGCAAAGCGGACTGCGCGGGCTGACTTGGGCCGGACCAAAAAGTTTCGGCCCAAACACTATTCACTCGATTTTTAATACATTTTCGAATTAAAATAATTCAGATAATTAAACAAAGCCAAAATAAATAGCAAAAATACCCAGAAAAATCCAGGAAAAATCTGGAAAATATTTTGGAACATTTAGAACTCATATAAAATATTTCCAATACAAATTTGCATAGAAATTTGCATGAATTTAATTAAATTCAAGAAAGGTAAAAAAAATGAATAAATCCAATTTAAATTCTAATAAATTCTCAGAAATTCTCAAAAATAAAAAATGCTACAAAATTTAAATTAGATCAAATTTCAGGGTGTTACAAACCTCCCCCCCTTAACAGAATATCGTCCCTGAGATTCAGGGCTGACTACAGAAATAGGTTAGGAAACTCCTTCTTTGGTCTTCTTCGCGTTCCCACGTTGCATCACTTTCCAAGTGGTTGCTCCAGTGAACTCTGCAAAAACGCGTTGACTTGTTCCTTGTTTCTGTGACCATTATGTCCAGAATCTTCACCGGATGCTCTTGATAAGTTAGATCTTCTTGCAGCTCGATTGCCTCCAAATGTGTTTGCTCTTCCGGTACTCGAAGACACTTCTTCAATTGAGACACATGGAATACATCATGCACTCTTGCCAAGGTGTGTGGTAACTCCAACTGATATGCAACTTCACATCTGCGGCTCAAGATCTTGAACGGTCCTACATATCTGGGTGCGAGCTTCCCTTTTGCGTGAAACCTTCTGACTCCTTTGAGTGGCGTAACTCTGAGATACACGAAGTCTCTTCAGGTTCAAAGCTCAATTCCCTGCGACGATTGTCGGCGTAGCTTTTCTGCCCTGACTAGCAATCTTCAGTCTTTCTCTGATCATGGCGATCTGCTCTTCCGCTTTTTGCTGTACATCTGGGCCAAAAACATGTTGTTCCCCAGTCTCATTCCAATTCAATGGTGTTCGACAGGATCGACCATACAGAGCTTCAAATGGAGACATCTGTAAACTTGCTTGATAACTGTTTTTATTGCTGAACTCAGCATAAGCCAAACACTTGTCCCACGAAGCGGAATATGCTAGTGCACAAGCTGTTAGCATATCTTCCAATATCTGATTAACCCTCTCGGTTTGACCATTTGTCTGCGGATGGTATGCTGTACTGAAGTTTAAACGAGTTCCCATTGCCTCATGTAGCTTACCCAAGATTCTGGATGTAAACTGAGTTCCTCTCTCTGACTCTATTTTCTTCGGTACTCCGTGCAGACAAACAATTCTTGCTATGTAGAGTTCTGCTAGCCGATCTCCGGAATAAGTGGTCTTTACTGGTATGAAATGTGCCACTTTAGTTAAACGATCTATTATGACCCATATGGAATCATATCCACCTTGAGTTCTGGGTAAACCGGTTATGAAATCCATACCAATTTCTTCCCATTTCCATTCAGGTATTTTCAGGGGTTGTAATAGTCCTGCTGGTCTCTGATGCATAGCTTTGACTCTTTGACATATGTCACACAGTGCGACATACTCTCCAACTTCCCGCTTCATGCTTGGCCACCAAAATCTTTCTTTTAAATCTTGATACATTTTTGCACTTCCTAGATGAATTGATTACTTGGAGTCATGGGCTTTCTCCAAAATTAACTGCTTCAAATCCTTTTTATTCGGCACACAAATGCGCCCTTTAAACCACATAGTACCTTGCTCATCCAGTTTGAAATCTTTTGCCTTGCCTGCATCAATTTTGGACTTAATCCTCTTGATCTTATCGTCTTCTTTTTGTCCTTCCCTAATCTGATCTTCCAGGGTCGGTTTTACTTCCAAGGTTGCTAAGAATCCTTCTGGTACTATTTTCAATTCCAATTTCTGGAAATCCTTACACAATTCTGCCTGACTTGTTTCCAACAGCATATTTACACTATGGTTCTTTCTGCTCAAGGCATCCGCCACCACGTTGGTTTTGCCAGGATGGTAATGAATTCCGACATTATAATCTTTGATTAACTCTAGCCATCTTCTTTGTCTCATATTTAGGTCAGCTTGTGTGAAAATATACTTAAGACTTTTATTGTCGGTATATACTTCACATCTGTTTTCGATGAGATAGTGACGCCATATTTTTAGTGCATGCACTACAGCAGCCAATTCCAAATCATGAGTCGGATAGTTCTCCTCATGTAGCCTCAATTGCCTTGATGCATATGCAATTACTTTCCTGTTTTGCATCAACACGCGTCCCAATCCCTGACGTGATGCATCACAATAGAAGTCGAAACTTTGATGAACATCAGGTAAAGCTAATACAGGTGCTGATGTTAATCGTTTCTTCAACTCCTGGAAACTCATTTCACACTCTGGTGTCCATAAGAATTTCTTTTCCTTTTTCAACAATTGCGTAAGGGGTCTCGCAATCGTGGAGAATCCTTCGATGAAACGACGGTAATATCCCGCCATTCCAAGGAAACTACGGATTTGGGTTACCGTCTTCGGTGGTTCCCAATGTAGTACTGCCTCCACTTTCTTTGGATCTACCGCAACTCCTTCCGCAGTCATTATTTGTCAAAGAAATTCAACCTTATTCTTCCTGAAATCACATTTGCTAAATTTTGCAAACAACTGTTGTTCCCTCAACTTTTCAAGAACTAACCTTAAATTTTCGGCGTGCTCTTCTATTGTTTTGGAATAGACAAGAATATCATCTATGAACACGACAACGAACTTATCCAAATATTCCATAAAAACCTTATTCATCAAGTTCATGAAATATGCTGGTGCATTTGTCAAACCAAAGGACATAACTGTAAACTCGTAATGTCCAATCTTAATGAAAACACAGTCTTCGGAATATCCTCTGATCGGATCTTCAATTGATGGTATCCCGATCGGAGATCAATCTTGGAAAAGACTCCTGCTCCTCTCAACTGATCAAATAGATCATCGATCCTTGGTAGCGGATATTTATTCTTTATCGTCACGTCATTCAGTGCACGATAGTCTATACACATCCTAAAACTCCCATCCTTTTTCTTGACGAACAAGACAGGTGCTCCATGGCGATGAACTAGGTCTTATAAACCCTTTTTCCAATAGCTCTTCAATCTGTTTCTTCATCTCCACCAATTCGTCCGTGGACATCCGGTAGGGTCTCTTGGATATTGGAGCTGTCCCTGGAACAAGTTCTATAACAAACTCAATATCTCTATCCAGCGGCATTCCACGTAAATCCTCCAAAAACATCTGAATATCCCCCGACTATTAGAACATCCTCTAAACTAACGGCCTTCAGGCTGTTGACCAACAACTGTCCATCTCGCACTGTTGTTGCTTTAAACTCTATCCTTCTTCCTTCCGGGCTCTCGACTGATATGACTCTTCATCCACAGTCCAACACAGCCTTATTCTTAGCTAGCCAATCCATTCCCTGGATAACATCCAGGGTTTGAGTATTTAGTACGATTAAGTTCGCTAGGAACTCTACTTCATTAATTATTAGTCATACCCCAGAACATCCCACTTTTGATCGGAGTTCTGATCCAGGAGATTGACTATAAGCACACATTTAAGATTCATTATATCCATATCATTTTGAACAGCAAAATTTCGGGAAACAAACGAATGTGAAGCTCCAGAATCTAATAAAACAGTAGCTGGTACTGAGTTTACTAGAAACTTACCCAGTACAACGTCCGTTGCATTCTGAACCTCATCCGCGGTGATGTGATTAACTCGGCCTCGAGCGGTTGCTTGAGACGGAGTTGCTGATGATGATGCCCCGCGGTTCACATTCGGTGCTGGAGTCCTTGCAGGTGTGTTTCCCAAGTTAAAACGGACTGGGGTGACGCCTCCCTTCTTGAGGCAGTTATTGGCAAAATGTCCCAATTCGTTGCAGTGATAGCAACGCCTTCCTGCCGCCTGGGGATTTCCTCCAGTTTGTACCACTGTTCTGGCTGGGGTTTGAACATTCTGGCCTACTGGACGGTTTGCCAGCGGTGGTGCCCTGTCACTGCCTCTGGGTTGGTATCGAACAAATTGTTGGGGTGCTGTCCTCTGCCTCTGCTGGCCCGGACAACCTCCTTGTTGCGCCATTCTGCGCTTTCTGTTGTCATCCAACTGCCGACGCTTGTCTTCCAAGATAAGGGCCTTATTAACCAGCTCCTGGAAGTCCGGGAACGTGTGGGTGATCAGTCCCACTTGTAACCCCGCATTCAATCCCTTCATGAAGCGGGATTGTCTGGCCTTATCCATCGCTACATCTTCTGGCGCGTAGCGTGCCAATTGGGTGAATTTGTTTAAATAATCGGCCACTGACTGGCCCCCTTGCTTTAGGCTCCTAAACTCTTCCTTCTTTAATTCCATGATACCTTCCAGTACATGGTATTGGCGGAAGGCTGTTGTGAACCCCTCCCATGTGATACCCTGAGGATCCTCATGCGATGCACAAAAGTTTTCCCACCATTCTGTGGTGGTTCCCTCTTATTGATGAGAGGCATAGAGTACCCTCTCATTTCCTACACATTGGGTTATGTACAGCTTCCTTTCAATAGTCCTCAGCCAATCATCCGCTTCCAATGGATTAGCATTGCCCGAGAATGTAGGTGGGCGAGTCCTCATAAACTCTGACAGTCTGGAGTAGGGATGTGGACCTTGATTACCCCCTGGTTGTTCATTCACTGCAGCTTGATTGGATATCTGCTGCATAGTTGCATCATGGTGCTCATTAACTGAGTTTGGGCAGCTAGAAAAGCTCCCAAGTTCTATAGATCAACTTGCGGTGGTTGAGGGATTGGCTCCTCGTTCTGGTTCCTTGCCTGGTTGGCACCACTTCCGCTGGCTCTAACGTTACCACGAGTCCTCACCATCTGTTGAAAGCTTCCCAGGTTAAGAAAAGAAGAAAGCATAGACAAGTAAAAGAACTTATGTGGGGAAAACAGGTGTAACTTAAATTATTTAGCAACTTTATTGATATAATAAAATGGTATGGTTGCTCACAAGTGCCTAAGGGCAATGCAACACATAAAAGACACTCCAAAACAGAAACAAGCAGACAACATTAAAAGCAATAACGACTCACACCTACTGGTGACTCTGAAACAAAGACATGACTCAACACTCGAGTCTCAACACTACGCCTAGCTAGACTCGATCACTCATCGAGCCAACCAGGCTGCGGCTCCCCTGGAGCATACACCGGTGGGTGCTCTGGCATCGGGGCGAACTGATCCTGATGACCTACTGCAGCTGGTACAAACGACCCCATTGACTTGGCTGGTCCCAAGG
Organism: Otatea glauca; assembly: GCA_036346275.1. Taxonomy (NCBI): domain Eukaryota; kingdom Viridiplantae; phylum Streptophyta; class Magnoliopsida; order Poales; family Poaceae; genus Otatea; species Otatea glauca. The sequence goes on along the minus strand of CM070721.1, from coordinate 24,045,017 downwards.
CTGCCTGCTCCGGCTTCTCCGGATCCGCCGCATCGCAAGACGTGTTGTCTCCTGGATCCTGGCCTCAAAAGAAGTCCTCCTGACGGTGATGTAGATAGGACGGCTCGCCCTCGTCCTCTCCCGAGCATAAACGGTGATCTTGACATCCCAAACAATATCAAGTCCTGCCTGCACCAGAGTCGTCCCCTGATAAAGCGGCCTATCGAAGCCTCCAAGAAGTTGCATCATACGCCATAGCTCAGCGGTGAATCCTCCAGTGCGCTCTCCATAGGTGTGGATCCTCCTCATCTGCCAAAACAGACCTCGTTTAAATACCAAATATAACAACAGAAAATGCAACATAGGTATGATCAAGAGAGAAAAGATAAGTGGAGATTTCATTGATATTCTTGCCCAAGTTGATTAAATCTTAGAAAATAGTTTTATCCCCCTAGGCACAACTATCCTAGTTAGGGTCAAGACCTACAGTCAGCCCGCTCTGATACCATCACTGTCGGGACCCGATTATGAGAATCTGGACCCTCTGTGTATTCAATACCAGTCCAGGATCACGCTGGCATACACAGTTTTTACAGGGTTGCACATTGCAGACATTACAACGATACCATAAATAGTGCAAACATTTATATAAACTGAATTGTACGACCTTATAGTCTCCTTACATATATCAGCCACGCAGGGCTTACATTATCAGAGTAAGAAAGAAAACAGCGGAAAACAAATAAACTTCGTGGAAGTATTCATCTTGTCACAGGCAACCGACTGGGCTTGCTCCCTAATTATTCGGATCTTCAATGTACTCCTCCTCCCAGGCTGGCGTAGACTCCTCCACTGATGTTGTGGTTCATTGGCAAGGAGGGGTGAGTACTCAAGGCACTCAACAAGTAATGCACAGAATGCGATGATATTACTACATGCAAGGCTTATTCCAAGGAATTGGCTTACTTGGTTCTTTTGCATCAAACATCATTTTTAAACTAGCTTCTTATTTAGATTAAAAGCAGTGAAACAGTTATATATAATGCTAAGTTCTTCAAATAGTTTTTCTTCAAAGATTCCCGGCACACAGCCTTAAACAGTTTATTCTTAGCACTGGCACTAAGCCTCTCATTCCACATTTTTTTTTGAAAGTCTAACCCTTAATTTTAATCCCCGAGCAATGCTCAATACCACGAGCACGGCTATTTGAATAGTTTTGACACTCTGAAGAGGTTGTACACTTTACCCACAAGATACTGAACCACCACCACATGTGTGATTGCTCAGAATAAAGCCTTTCAGAACCTCTACCTTAACTAATGAACTTCTCCTAGATACCTTCACTATCACTTCCCTCACACAGAGCCGAAGTATAGGACAGGACAAAACCGTTGGATGGGCACCAAGCCGCAGCACAGGTACGCTCCCCCACACAGATACACCCAGTGTACTGTCACCCCGAGGTATCAGAGGAAAGATATCAGAACCCTAATCATCTAGGTCTGTCCCATACCAGACATGTGGTTGTACGGGTGACTCAGTTCGAAGACTTGCAAGGTGAAGTAATTAGCTAACCAAGGCAACACTTCCAACACTCAACAGTGGCACACAGACTCACATCACTCATCAGCCCATTGCCACACAGGCCCACCTGGCACACAGCCTCTTGCCACTTGCCCCAGTCTAAATCATTTCCCACCCGGTTGATTATTGTGCAAATTATGCCAGCAATAACTCAACATCGGTACGAAACCACACAGGTGTCATACTTCAATTTCATCAGATAGCATCATCACACTACTTTTCAATAATACATTCAGTATTTCGTTAGTCAGTATTGTAGTATTTCCAAAAGATCATTCATGATTCGTTGCAAGGCTAAGCATCTATTCACGGTCTAGCCTCCCGTGTTGGCACAATATTATCATCCAACTAGTACAAGCAACCTAGGGTGACAATGATTTCAGGGCATACAATTAATAATTTCAAGGTGACATTAACAATACGGGTTTATTAGCTAAATTACCCAAATTCATTTAAATGTATTTTAATCAATTTAGCATGCATAATTTTAAAATAAAATACATTTAAAAAGTTGGGATCAAAATGATCAAAGCATCACTTGCCTTCAAATAGGTGCTGGTCCAGATCCGAAGCTTGATCTTGAGCGATGAACTCTTCTTCAAACTTATAGCCTTTCAAATTTTTAGAGACTGGAATCACCTCAATCGGAGTTCAAATGCAAAAGTTATCGCCTTTGAAAGTTTGCAAATATATTAAAAAGAATAAACCGAATTAACATAAATATTTTTCAACTGAAAAACCGGTTTATTGCGTCAGCATGGCGTCAGGGGACACGTGGCACTCTCTGGTGCTGCCACGTCGCTCTGGTCCATGGACCCGGTCCACGGCTCGGCTCTGGTCCACGGTGGACTCGGTCCACAAAACATTGCACCTCACCCGCACCAGATGACGTGAGTACTGACGTCAGCCGGTTGCCTCGAGATTCGTGCACGAACACGTGTCACTATCTCGGCCATCGCTCAACCTACGGCCAAATCTTAGCCATGTGGCGAAATCGTGGCCGTCAAATGATTCAACGGCCAGATCTCACGCGCATCTTCGGCTCGGAGGCGCCTCGATTTTCGCATTGCCACGCGGCACGCATCTGACGGTGCGCTCGAATCCAACGGTCATATCCCACGCACGCCTGGCGACGCGTCGGCTACGCAGCGACACGCGGCGCAATCGCGACGGTGCACCCGAAATCGACGGCTGGATCTGGTCTCCGCCACGGTCGAAACGCCCACGCGTCAGCACGCGATTCGGCGAGGGTACGGCGCCATCACCGCCGCACGTTCAAATCTGAACGACGCGGATCCTTAGGGCAAAACCAGATCTAAACTCAACTGTTCTGATCCGATCCAACGGTGCAGGTTACCGGAGCGGTTACTGTTCATCTTAACTACGCGGCGCAATCTCACGCGTACACTAACGATCCAACGGCTGAGATCTACTAAAAGACCTAATATCCAGATCTAATCTACGCCGCGCATCACAGATCTAACGGCTACGATGTAATCCAAATGTAAACAGAGAAGGGCTACGTGGATGTACCGCACCGGTTGGATGGCGATCGAACGGTCGACGGAGCTCGCGAAGGTCGGCGGCGGCGAGGAAGAACAAGCTGTTAAAGCTGAGGAAGACGGCGTAGCCGACGGTGCTACGGTGTCGCTCCGGCGTGAAGAACTGGCGCGTTCGACGCGTCTTGGCGAGATCGGTACTCCGGTGACCTCGGCGACGGCGGAGATGCAACGGACGGTGAGCAAAAGATGAAAGACTACGGCGACGCACTCGAGCAACTACGGTGAGCTAGAACGGAGTCTCTGGGGTGTCTCGACGAGTGTGCGAGGAGTCAAAAGAAGTGGCGCGAGGAGCTTTGCACGACGCACTTAGCGACGACTATAAAGATGCCTCGACGTGAGCGCAAACACCTGCAAACCAGCGGAAACGCTCGGCGGCGTTAACTCTGGTGATTACACCTGGTTGGACTGACGTGGCTTCATCACGGTCATCTAAGCAGCGACAATCCGATGGCGCACGTACGTGGGCGACGTGGCGCAACGGTGACCGTTGGATCTCGATCCGACGGACCGGTCACGCGGCGGCTAGGGTTTCGGCGAAGCGGGCCGTGCGGGCTGATGCGCGTAGGCTGACTTGGGCCGGACCGTAAAGTTTCAGCCTAAACACTATTCACTCAATTTTTTATACATTTTCGAATTAAAATAATTCAGATAATTAAACAAAGCCAAAATAAATAGCAAAAATACCCAGAAAAATCCAGGAAAAATCTGGAAAGTATTTTGGAACATTTAGAACTCAGATAAAATATTTCGAATACAAATTTGCATAGAAATTTACATGAATTTAATTAAATTCAAGAAAGGTCAAAAAATGAATAAATCCATTTTAAATTCTAATAAATTCTCAAAAATAAAAAATGCTCTAAAATTTAAATTAGATCAAATTTCAGGGTGTTACAAGAAGGTGCATGTGTACTTCGCCTTGCTAGAGGCAGAAGCAACAAGAGTAACAACCATCTGATCAAAAATCCTATGGATAACCCCAGCAGACCTAAAAACAGTGGTACTCACTCTAGGAGCTACCACTATCTCACCACTCTTGAAGTCGTGCACAATGGTGGGAGGATGCCCCCGAGCATGCTCGAAGGGGTCAAATCTTAGACCCTGATTAAATCTGCTAATCTTGGATTGGTCTAGAATGAGATTGAGCTTCTTCTTGCCTCCTACAAACTTCTCGAGAGTGCTCATGAGATACTCACACTCCCAGAAGAAAAAGGCACATGAAGAACAGGAAAGAGAGGAAGAAGAAGAACTAGAAAGAGAAGCTCTCTCAGCACGTGCATTTTTCTCCCTCAGCATGGCTGCCTCAATCTTGAGGGCCTCACAAGAAACGCACGACACATTTCTAATCCTATGTACTTGGTCTTCTAACTTCTTCCTAAGTTCGACATTGATTTTATCCAAGTCCCTCTCAATCACATTACATCGCAAGCAACTTTCTTGTGATTTATCTAGTAAGTTTAGCACACTTGACATTTAGTGATTCATTGTCAAGTTTTATTTGCCTACAACCCTCACATGAGCTGACTTGGTCCTTAGAAGCATGCATTTCAAGTTCATCGTTTCTAGAAAAAAGCTTCCTAAGGTGATCGCTCATGGTATTAATGTCAGCAAGCAATTTAGGGCAATTAGAGCATGATGGAGTAGAGTGAGCATGAAGAAAACTAGCATCTAGTAGAATAGCATCAACAAAATCATCGCTAGCATTCTTCAACCTAAGACTATTTAGTTTAGATAACACACTATCATGCATAGCCCTTAGATTCTCCAACTCCACAAGAAGTGCAGCACACAAAGAACAGTCATAAGTGACTCAAGAGGTAGAAGATCTAAGAGAAGCTAACTCTCGAGTCAAGGTACCTACTTCTTTCTCTAGCTCCACACACCTAGCTCTAGCTCTAACATTAAATTTCCTAATTTGCAGAAAGCTTCATTGTGCTGGTCATAGGAAGGTACCTCGTTCAAGTTGCTGTAGAGCTTGGAGTCGCCGATGCCGTTGGCGTCTGCCATGAAGCACATGCTCGAGAAGTCATCGCCGCCCTTCTTCTCTTGTGGTTCATCCTCGCCCTCGTCGCTCCATGTCTCCGTGTCGGAGAGGTTGATGTCATCAAGCACGGCGAGGACACAATGGAAGAGCTTCTTGTTGTTGGAGAAGTTGCGGTACTTCTTCTCACGCGCCGGCTCGCGAACTGGAGGCTTCTTGTTGCGGTTCTTATCGATGTAGTCGTTCTTTGCCTTCTTCAGTTTGGGGCAATTAGCCCGAATATGGTTGGGGCCACCACACTCAAAGAATGTGATCATGCCACCTCTCTTCCTCTCTCTCACCCTCTTGTATGCATGTGAAAATTTGCGAGCAAGAAGAGCAAGCTCATTTTCTGAAAATTTTTCCAGTTGTTCATCGCTTAGCTCGCAAAGGGCAGAAAGAGATAAACTAGCAGAAAGATCAAGGGAAGATCCAGTGGGATCAGTGACCAAGGCCATCGACTAAGATTTCGTCTTGCGAGAGACGACATCGATCTCATGAGTCTTTAGACGGGAGTAAAGCCCATCAAGAGTCAAGGTCGACAAGTCGGTAGTGTCCTTGATGGTGGTCACTTTCATTTCCCAAACTCGAAGATCGAGTGCGGTCAAGAAATGTCGAGCATTATCCGAGTCAGGGTATATGCAACCGACTGCTCGGAGGTCGCTCAAAATCTTCGTAAACCAACCGAAGCACTTGTCAAGACTCTCACCAGCGTGTTGTTTAAACTTGTTGAACTCACGCTTGAATTTGTCCTGTCAAACCGTCTTGATTTGGGTAGTGCCCTCATGGTAAGCATCGAGGGTCACCCAAATCTGGTGAGCAGAACGAAGGTGAGAGATCCTATCATATTCACTACGGCTAAGACCCTATATGAGGATGTTCCTTGCCTTAGCGTTTGCCACAACATTAGCCATATTGCCGGCCGTGACGTTTTCATCAGCAGGAACCTCATACGGGAGTTTCACCTTTTTCCATATCAGGAAGCCGTGGGCAGTGATGTATGACTCCATTCGAGACTTCCAAAAAGGAAAATCAACTTCAGAGAAAATAGGAGGCTTGGTGGAATACTTGTCCATCGCCATGGCTCTTGAGACCAGTCAAGATCTATGAAAGAGCAAAAACGCACCAAGTTTCAACAAAAATCGAGAGAACTTCGATCGAGGCTTGCTCGTGGGGCTATGATGATCAAGATGATATTGAATGACTCCCCACACATCCCAGCACACAAAAGACCACAACGAAACCCGAGGCAATGCAATCCACAAGATCAAACATTCAAGAACGCAAGGAAGAACTTTTTGCAAGAAGAACACATGGATTACTTAGATGATTGAGAATATAAGTTCAGAAGAAGAATCATTCATCAAACATCAACCTCAACAATGATTCGTAAGCATGTAGAAGGAGAGGAGGCAAATCCAAATTGCGTAAATGTAAATTGCAAGAAAGTAAATGCAGAATTTAAATTGCATAATTTAAATGCGTAATGTAAATGCGTAAAGGAAATTGAGTAAGCACATAAATGAAAAACTTTTCATTTCTAGAAGGAGAGGTTACAAAGCCTCACATTCATGTGGGCAAAGCTCGAAGGAGCATCAAAAACCTCAAAACCTTAAAGAGGGGAAGGCTACCCATCCACCCCTATTTATACAATTCTTGGGCCACCTACCACCCTTGGATGAGCCTCTAAACCCTAGAGCATCCATCAAGGGCTAGAATCAACCCACTCAACCAGCCATGCAAGGGCTAACCCAAAACCCACCACACACATGGGTTTCTTGCACGGTTCTCAATGCACACTAACTAGACCCGCTAACCTTTCAACTAGACCAAGATCTAATGGTCCTCACTAATACATGCAGTGCCTAGCTAGCATCTCTTCCATTCGTTGTCTTCACGGCTTGCCACGACTCCGTCTCCGATCATCTTTCGGCGATCCCCAACCGTCTGGACCTTTGACGCTCCTCACCTAGTCCCGGTCATCCTTCGCCTCACCATGACCTAGCATCGTTGACCTGCAACCATCAAAAACAATAAAACTCCTCACATAGAAATGGCCACAAAGATTTGGAAGATATCCATCAAAGTCCACACTTTGAAATTCAGTTTTGTTCGTTTTGGCCGGTGCTACCTCCCTTAGGCCGGTAGCACCGCTCATGGTGGATCGATGCTACCGCACTCAGGCCGGTAGCACCGCACTACGCAAACTAGAGAACACCCCTCTCTAGAATTTTCACACAGCTCCTCAGGTCGGTGCTACCACACGCCCGGTAGCAAAGGGCTAGCATGGCCGGTAGCACCGCCCGGCCAAAAACCCGAATAACACCCTCTCTGGAAATATTGCACCGGCCATTTGGTCCGGTGCTACTGTCGCCTGGTAGCACCGGGAAAACAGAGAAGACCTCAAATTCCTTGCTTTTAAAAATCCATTTCAAATCAAACTCAAACAAGAGCAAACCAAGCTCAAATTTAGTCAAATAGTCATCACAAATCTGGGTAGACCTCCACATGATCCTTCAGCATTACTGCATTTGCAAATACCACCTTAAGTCTTGCTGAGTAGGAAAGTACCCACCCTTGCTTATTTGTTTGTTTTAGGTGAGGATAGTGAACCTCCAGACGATATGTACTTTGACGCAGAATACGGGAATTATCTTAGTGAGTTTTTCTAGGGCTTATGCCTTGTCAGTTGCCTGAGGGTTAGATGGGCACACTACAAGGCTTTTGCTCTTTCCACTACAATATACTTCGAATTGTAAGACTACTCTATATCAATAACTTCCGCTTTAATAATATTGTGTATGGTTGTGATTCCAATTGTTGTAAATGTGCGTACTAGCTACTGATCATGGGACTAGTACTGTATGCACATAGATCATCCTTCTTTGTATTCTGTACCGAAAAGGAGGGTCATTACATGTATATACCTATATATTTATATATATTCTTTTATATGGAGAAAGCTTATGACCTTTGTGCAGATTAAATTTGTACCTATATAATACTTTATTGCTTTATTCAAAGACATTTTAACAATAATAATTCAGCTTCATAACTCATACTAAAAGTTATATATGTACGTACATACTGCTGCTACTGATTATTATATGCACACATTTAATTCATTTGGATCATTTACTATTCATAAAGCAAGTTTAAATCGAGTTCATTCCTAAATCAATTCATCATATTAAGGTAGCCTATTGACATTTTTATATATTGAAATCGCTTCCATTCATTTTAGATTTCATTTGCATAAATTATACTCTTTTGAATATTTAATGCATTGATGCTAAACTTTAACAGGAAATGATTCAAACAAAGTTTAAATTAAAATATTTTTATATATTTAAGTTTCTGGCAACATAAGGATTGCATCAAAATTAGTTTTATTCAATTTTTAGTTCATTTGCAAAATTTTTATGTATAGCATATATTTAGTCTTTTTCTTTAAATTTGAGTTTCAAATTTATCCAGATCTCTTTTTCAAAATAGTTTTGCATATTATTAAAGTACTTGATTTTAGATGAATTTATAATTTTATTTCACCATATTCGGGGTTGAAATGCATAAGTTACAAGTAATTGAAACTCTAGGTTTTTAAATTAATCTATAAATAGAAAATACGCTTTCAAACAGAGAAAGCGGCTTTCTGTTTTTGGCTATTATTCAAAACTCGAGCTGACCGGTGGGGCTCTAGAGAAGTGACCGTGTGTGGAGGGAGAAGAGTGGGAGTATGCCAAGCTGGGCCTGCACGGCAGTGACTCAGCGCGAGGCGCTAAGGCGCAGAGACTGCCTGATGGGTCCCGGTGTCAGTGAGGGGAGACAGGGGAGGAGCAACCGGTGTTTGCCGCCAGTGAGGAGAAGCTGATGGAGAGGAATGGGTTCCAGGGTGAGGTTCAGCAGACCCGTGCGCATGTAGGGGAGGTACCAGTGTGGTTGGTGGTGGCCATATTCGGCGCGCCATCGTGCAGGAGCGGTGGCCGCCATGACTGACTGGCGAAGAAGCTAGGAAAGGACGTTTCAATACCCATTTTTACCTGTATGAGCTTTAGAGAGTATAGGGTACTCCATTTTGCCATTTACCTTGGTCAGAGATTGGTCGGAACACTTTACCACCGTGCGCCACCTCAGTGGAAGATGAACAGGTGTGGGGTGATCTACCAGTGAGCAATAACTGGGTAAAAGTTGGGGAAAACAATAGTCAAGTACCTAGAATGCTTGCGCACAGAGGAATTGAGTTATTGGTTACCGTAGCAGCGGAATTGATCTCCTGTCTTTGAGCTCATGTGTTACTGGCCATGGCGGCTTTCAGAGGAAGTGAAGGTGGCTAGGTCTGTGCAAAGGTGATTTGGGAATGAAGAAGCATGGAGGGGCCAATGCGGCTTTCAGCTGGTATTTAAAGCCGGCAATGGATTAGCAATACAGGGTTTGAACGGAAGAAGGGAGTTGCGGCTGCTCTGTTCGCAGAGGCGAGGTGTTGTAACATCCCAAAAATTAAAATAAAGTGATAAATTAAATTTTATAATTTAATTATATTTATTAATTCTTTTCTGTATTTTCTGAATTTTTCTCGATTTTCCTTGATTTTGCTCTAATGGAAAAATATTTATGAGTAATAGATAAATGACAATAAAAAAATATTATGTTAATAAAATTTATAAAAATACCTGCCTAATCTTGAGAGATCTCTAGAGTCCTTCTTCTGATTTTTTTAGCCAAGTAATCATTATATGCAATAAATGCCTAATTAATGAGTCATGACTAGTAATAGTAATTATGTCAGAATTAAATTGCCATAAATTTGATGTGAAAATTTCTATATTATCTTCAACCTGGATAGAGTCATCTACAGTAAAAATATTAAAAATAAATAATCATTTTAATATATTTAAAAATTCAAAAGCAGAATTCCTGAAAATCTGAGAATCAGAATATCAGAATTTTTATAACTTAAATACAAGAAATATTAAATTTAAATTTTTAATGAATGCTTATATGACCAAGGGGAACCCGTATAAAAGTTTCAAAAAGTTTTGATAAAATATAAGTCCTCTGATAAATATAAAACAGAAAACACAATTTTGTGCACAGTACCTTGTCAGAATTTTTATAAATTTTACAGGTGTCTAATAGGTCTGAAATATTTATGGTAGATTCTAAACTAGCTCTAGTACACTCAGTAAATTTCTCTTTAATTTTCTACTGGTGAGATAACTGATTCAGTGAACTTATCTTCAGTCTGGTCTGAAATTTTGCTTGAAGTCCACCCTGCTTTCACTGCCATGTGGACCCGGCTTCGTGTGCTGGCCCACCCGGCAGCCTCCTCTCCCAGCCTTCTTCTTCCTCTCGACGCTGGCACCCCGGAGCAGAGCCAAAGCTCGAGCAACTGTAGGTCGCGTCACCCTCTGCAACTGACGTCGCCCGACCAATGCTCCCATGCCACGCCGCTGACACGCGGTCGTCCCCTCCGTGTTTCCCGCTGCACCCCCATGCCTCTTCCTGTGCGGCACCGCGAGCTCACCCAGCCGAGCTCATCCCCTGGGTGGGGTCATCTGCTTATCCTCGGCTACAAAAGGGACCCAAGGTTGCTGTGAGTGTACGCCCTCATCTCTTCCATTTCCCCTTTGCTAGCTTCGACCGAGTAACTCCAATTCATTCCCAATTCAGCCATTACCAAGAGCTCCAAAACTTGGCCAAAATCAAATTCCAGACAAATTGCTCAAACAAATCAAAGTTGCTTTGAGCCGTAGCATCAACAAGCCTCAAGGAAGAAAAGCCCTCAAAAACCCATAAGGTTCTTCATGCAAAAACCTGCCGCCACCATGGCCCTTCTTCCTCATGGGCGGCCACCGGTGACACGGCTCCTCAACCCTTCTCCACCTTGAATATCAGGTAAAATGGAACCCCTAGCACCCATTAATGCCTAATGTGCTACCGATTCAATCTTTAAAGGTTCTGTTCATCTTCTACGATGAGACCTCTTCCTTGCCGCGGCAGGCTCTCGGTGGTAGCTCACCGTGGACCTCCCCTAGTCGAATCGATACCCCAGTGGGAAGCACCTTGCCGAGCTCGTGCTCCCTCTGCCCTCGCTTTCGCTGGAGCACCACCGGAGCTCCATTGTCGGCAAGCCCTACGTCGAGCTCTGCTGTAGAGTCTCTGACCGGCGGGCCCGAGTTGGCAGTGACTCAAAGGAAAACCAGTTCAACGCGAAAAGACGCCTTCTTAGTAAGAAAACGTATTTTCTATTTTTCTTGGAATTTCCAAAACCGAGCTAACTTCTTATGTGTATAACTTATTCATTTTTAATCCAAATAAAGTGAAACAAATTTCTATATTCATATAAAATCAAGTACTTTCAGAATATGCAAAAATAATTTGAATAAGAACTCTGGACCAATTTGAATTTCAAATTTAAAGAAAAGGATAAAAGATAGGCTATGTATATAAATAATGCAAACGAACTAAGACTTGAATAAAACCAATTTTATTGGAATCATGAGACTACCAGGAACCCAAATATATAAAAATATTTAAATACTATCTTTGTTTGAATTATTTTCTATAAAAAGTTGTTCTCAATATATTAAATATTCAAGAATGCAATAATTGTGCAATATAACTCTTAGAATAACAAAATAAATTTTTATATGATGCTGACACCATAAGAAGCTCAAATATGCAAAAACATTTAATTTTTGGTTTGAGTAAATTATTTGCTTTGCAAATATCCATAAGAACTAATATAACCATTAATAAAAATATGTATATAATAACTCATAAAATAATTAAATATTTTTTTATAAGCTTCCAGAATCAGTAGAAGCTTATTTATGTAAAAATATTTAGAATAAGACATAGTTTACATTCTTTTAATAAAAGGAAATGCAAATCACAACAATAGATGTAGGTATAATTTATCGCGGCTAAAAGCAAAATAATGCAAAATTTTTTTTAAAACACTTCTAGAATCATCGCCTACTAATACCAGAAAAATGAATCAATAATCATGTGTAGTATAGCCGCAAACGAAAAATGAATCTGTCTAGTTTCAATGTTAACCTTATGGCCTTATATGCTATTTCAGCAACAGATAAAATATCTCGTCTAAACACTAAAATTTATAAAATTAGTTTAGTAATGCTCTACAAAGTTAATACTACCATAATCTGCAAAAATATTCTTTTACAACTTGCTTTACATCTAAATCTTACTAGCTCAAAACCCTTAAGTAATAAGGTCGTTGAAAGTGCAACAAATGAATAGTTGGTTACAAAACCTTTAACTAATGTTTACTTTTATTAATCCAAATAATTTTAGCATCTATAATTCAAAATTATAAATACAAGAATACATAATTTTAGCCTCTTGAATTCATAAAACAAGAATAAATAATCTATAAAAGAATCTGCGTCCGTTCTTATAGCATGCTTTATTTGATTTTCTGTCTGTCTTCTTTTTGCCCTTATTAAAGTTTGATATTTGCTATATTTTCGTGAACGCCGTGTAGATCTCGACATCATTAGCTCCATCATCGACATCGTCAGTTACAACCGCGACCTCATCGTAATCATCGAATAAGCAAGGCAAGCACCCCCTTTGATCATATTGATCCCAGTATTTAATTTCCATTGTGGTTATCAAAATGTTTCATGCATTCGTTTATTTTCTGTAAATATGCTATTTTGTGGTATTGGTAGATATACCTGTTGTCTCATGAAACTTCCTTGATAAGTATGGATATGTGAACCTTATAACCATATAAATGGGTTAGACAATACCTAATGTCAAATTGGGTAATATGCGATTAATAACCATGCTTAGCCATGCCTTAGAACCAACATTGAATATGATCAGATCAAAATTGATTCTCGAGAATTGAAAATGGTTGGTTATGACATGATGTCGTTTGTTGGTATTTTGACTAAAGACTCAAAATAAAACTATGGTTTAGATGCGGGCAATTATTGGCAATAGCCGGTTGTGCAAGGGCCGGACTTGTACGTAGTGTAGGGGGAGATTATTGTCCGTGTCGGATTAAGGACCGAACATAGTGTTGTATGATCCAAGATGAATTCGTACAACCATAGGTGCTGTTATGGGCAGCCTTAACCTATTAAGTTATATAGATTTAACTTTGCACATTGGTAGGCCGAAGTAGTACGAGCTCTCCTTTCAAGGTTTGCTCAAAGGGGTGCCCACACCGAGGTGTTGGGAGCAACATTTGCTAATATAACGGTGTACGCCTTGCTATGGGGAGAAACGATGCCCAACTGTTTTTATGATGATGATGATGATACCCTGTTTTATATATGTGGGTTTCTTCTGCCATAGCAAGGGTTTTTCGTCACCGGTGCTGGTGCAAAGTTAGGTCTATGTATTGTAACGGTTATGTTATGACCCTCTGCGGCACACCAAAGGAAGTGTGCTAAATATCGATTGCTCAAAGAGTCAGTCATTTCTTGTGGGTAAAGTTGTACACCTCTGCAGATTGTAAATCTAATCGATTAGCCGTACCCGCGGTTATGGGAAACTTGGTGAACTGGCACTAGTTAAATACTTTGGTATTTTCTAAAAGTGGATTTTTGGTTTGAACCTTGTTTTGCAACTGTTACTTTGTGTCAAAGGACCGACATTGTTGGACTTCATGATTGGATTATTGGATGAATGGTTATGTGTTGGCAAAGGAATGGTTATGGTAGGAATGGATTATTGGATCATTGAATTATTAAATGCTCACGAAGGGCTGTGAGTATTACTTATACTTTATTTATTTCTTATCAGTCAAATTCACTTTATTAAATTCCGTTTGCAAATGACAACTTGATTTACAAATTAAATTCTGCTTTGTGCAAAAATATTAACCTAGAAGCCTCCTTTGATTCAACTTGCATCATTGCATTTGCAAATACCACTTAAGCCTTGCGGAGTACGAAAGTACTCAACCTTGCTTATTCTATTATTTTAGGTGGAAAAAGTTAGCGAAGCTCCGAAGGTTTACTTTTCGTCGCAGGATGCGGGAATTCTAACAAAGTGATCTTTCTAGGGATTATGCCTTGTCGGTTGCCTGAGGGATTGGATGGGCACACTACAAGACTTTGCTTCTTCTGTTGCTATATTTATATACTCTGAGTTGTAAGAATATATTGTTTAGATAGCTTCCGCTTTAATAAAATGATGTATGGATGTGATTCCAATTGTTGAAAATGTGCGTACTAGCCACTGATCATGGGACTAGTACTGTATGCGCATTAGATTTCCATTTTTGTATTTATGTGAAAATGGGGGTCGTTACAGGTGTCACGCGAGTTTTTGCTGGGCGGTATGGCGCGGGAGAGACTGAGGATAGGTGTGGCTTTGGTCGAGCGTGGGTGGCGTGGCGATGCACTGAATCGGGTGATTGACCGAAAGGACACGGCCAAGCGCACGCGCGACGTTCGGTCAAAAGGAAGGATCAGGAGAGGGAGCGCATGCGCGTCTCCGCAGGGAAAGAACGGAGGAGTGGAGTCTTACAGGCGGTGTCGAGGTCCACCGAGCAGTGAGACAGAAGCTTTCCCGATACTTCCAGCAGCCGGTTACGTCATAGAGGCTGGACCCACATGTCAGCGAGAGGAGACGAGATAAGCTGGTAAGGTTGGTGGAGACAGGTTAGTACCTGCATTAAAATACCTATCATTTCACCATCAAATTTTATGAAACTTTTTTACCACGGTTCTCTGGTAGTTTTTATCTTCCAGTCAAAATATTAAGTGAACATATTCTATATAGAATTTATATAAATTCTAACATTAGACACTGCCCAGAAATTCCTTTTCGGATTTTATTTTATTTAAGGGTGATAATTATATTATTTATTTTTAGACTTTTTTACAAAGTTTTATTTAGGTTAAGGATTCTCCCATAAAAATTTAAAGTTAAAATATTATGTATTTATTTTATAAAAATTCTGACATTCTATTTTCCAAATTTTTAAGGTCTCTGTTTTTGAATTTTTAGAAGGCTTATACCAGTAGTATATTCCACACTAAGGGAATTATAGTAATTTTATTAGCCCCAGATAAGCTTCTACCATTTTCTATTAATTCTAACCCTGCTGTTTCTAGTCAAAAGGAGTTACCACATGATTTATTTACTCATGTTCCTATGCATAAGATTTTTATTTGCTGACTTTACTGATTTACCAGCATAGCTATGATTCCACGGTAAATTTTTCAAAATTTTACTTTTAATTTTTATCCTCTTACCATTTTCCAATCATTAATTCTATTTGTTGAATTTTTCATACAAAGTATAAATCTAAGGAAATCCAAATAAAATGAATGATGCCAAGAAAACTCAGAAATAATCATATCCAAATTCAAAATATATATTTTCATTTTATTGCATTTTTCGAGATGTTACACCTGTTTCCCCCACCTTAGAAATTCTTGCATCTTATCTATGCTACATCTACCTTCCCTAACCCAAGAAGGAATCAACAGATGGTGAACACTCGTGACAATAACGGTGCTTCAGGAAGTGGTCTTCACCATAGTGACAACCCCAATGATGGAGGCAACCCTTAACCTTCACCGCCAGTAGACATGTAGAATTTGGGAGCTTTTCTTGCAACACAGACTCAGCTTATGCAGACGATGATGCAACAGATGCAGAGTATGAATAGTCAAGCTGTGATCAACAACAATACGTAGCATGGCAACAATGGATCGTGTTCATATTCTAAGCTATCTGATTTTATGAGGACTCATTCGCCTACATTTTCAGGCAATGTTAATCCTTTGGAAGCCGATGATTGGCTTAGGACCATTGAAAGGAAGCTGCACATCACTCAGTGTGAGCGAAATGAGAAGGTGCTCTATGCCTCTCATCAGCTAGAAGGAACAACTGTAGAATGGTGGGAGAACTATTGTGCTGCACATGAAGCCCCACTAGAGATCACATGGGATGAATTCACTACAGCCTTTTGTTAATACCATGTACCTGAAGGCACGATGGATCTGAAGAAAAAAGAATTCAGGGTCCTGAAGCAAGGTGGTCAATCAGTGGCTGATTATTTGAATAAGTTCACTCAGTTAGCTCGCTATGCTCCAGAGGATGTGGCTATAGATAAGGCCAGACAGTCTCATTTTATGAAGGGATTAAACTCTAGACTGCAAGTGGGATTGATCACTCACAACTTCCCTGATTTTCAGGAGTTGGTTAATAAAGCTTTGATCTTAGAAGACAAATGCAAAGAGCTTGGTGAGGATCACAAGTGAAGGAGGGCTAATCAAGGAGGGTGACAAAACCAATTCAGATTAAGGATGTCTTCGCAACAGTTTGCTAGGTTTTAGCCGCAGCAGCAAACAAGACATCAACCCCTGCACCTCGCCCTGCTAATTAGAATTTTCAGACGCCAGCTCAAGGAAGCAATGCACCAGGAGGAAGTCGACAGTTTGTTGTTATACGATACTAACAAGTGTCCGCAGAGAGGAGGAATCACGCCAGTTCACTTCAACTTGGGGACGACACCTGCCAAGGCACCTGCATCAGGTGGGAACTACACGACAGGTCAAGCTAGAGTTACAGCTCAAGCAACAGTACGTGATAGAGTCAACCATATCACCGCAAATGGAGCTCAGGAGGCATAAGATGTTGTGTTGGGTAAGTTTTTGGTTAACTCAGTACCTGCTACAATTTTATTTGATTCCAGGTTTTGCATTCGTTCGTTTCTCAGAGTTTTGCAATTGAAAATGGATTTGATGTTAAGAATCTTAAGTGTGTGCTTTTAGTCCAAGCCCCAGTATCTGAGCTTAGATCTAGTTTTGGGTGTTTGGGAGTTAAGTTCCTCATGGATGGGATAGAATTCCTAGCAAATCTTATCTTGTTGGATACCCAAACCATAGATGTTATTCTTGGAATTGATTGGCTATCCAAGCATAAAGTTGTTTTGGAGTGTGGCCGAAAGATTGTGTCATTGGAAAGCCCTAGTGGCAAGAAAGTAGAAGTTCATGCGACAGCTGTTCGTGATGGTAAGTTAATGGTCAATATCATGAAAGTTGCTAGCATAGAAGATGTGCCAGTTGTAAGAGATTATCCGGATGTTTTTCCTAAGGATCTGTTGGGTATGCCACCAGATCGGGATATTGAGTTTGTTATTGCGTTAGTTCCTGGTATAATGCCAATAGCGAAGAGACCGTATCGGCTGCCAACGTATGAGTTAGTCGAGATGAAGAAGCATATCGAGGAGTTGCTCGGGAAAGGTTTCATAAGACCAAGTTCTTCGCCGTGGAGAGCTCCAGTATTGTTCGTCAGGAAGAAGGACGGGAGTTTGAGAATGCGTATCGATTAACGTGCACTTAATGAAGTGACAATCAAGAACAAGTATCTATTGCCCAGGATTGACGATTTGTTTGATCAATTGAGAAGAATTGGAGTTTTCTCTAAAATAGATCTTCGATCAGGTTATCATCAATTAAAGATTCGTGCGGAAGATGTTCCTAAGACTGCATTCTCTACGCGATATGGACATTATGAATTCACGGTCATGTCTTTTGGATTGACCAATGCTCCGACGTATTTCATGAACATGATGAATAAGGGCTTTATGGACTATTTGGACAAATTTGTCGTAGTCTTTATAGATGATATTTTTGTATACTCCAAGACGAGAGAAGAGCATGCAGAACATTTGGGATTGGTTTTGGAAAGGCTGCGAGAGCAACAGTTGTATGCTAAATTTAGCAGGTGTGACTTTTGGAAGGAGAACGTTGAATTTCTGAGCCATGTAATGACTACTAAAGGAGTTGCCGTTGATCCAAGCAAGGTAGAAGCAGTGCTACATTAGGAGCAACCGAAGTCTGTTACCCAGATTCGTAGTTTTCTGGGAATGGCGGGACATTACCGTCGGTTCATAGAAGGATTCTCTACGATTGTTAGACCCCTTACGCAGTTGTTGAAGAAGGAGAAGAAGTTTGCATGGACGCCTGAGTGTGAAAAGAGTTTTCTGGAGTTAAAGAAGTGTCTAACGATCGCACCTGTGTTAGTATTAACAGATGTGCAGAGCAGCTTTGATATATATTATGATGCTTCAAGACAAGGTCTTGGATGTGTATTAATGCAGAATGGCAAGGTTGTTGCCTACGCGTCAAGGCAATTGAGGCCGCATGAGGAAAATTATCCTACGCATAATTTGGAGTTAGTTGCCGTAGTGCATGCATTGAAAATATGGTGTCATTATCTTATTGGAAATATGTCAGGGATCAGTAACCTCTATGCAAGCAAACACCCCTCGAGCTCGCAGTCGTATCCCACGAGTTCAAGCACCCGAGCTCGAGCTCGGGGCCAGGCGAGCTCGAGCATGCGCTTCCCGAGCTCGAGCTCTTGACCAACGAGCTCGAGTTCGAGCAGGAGAATGAAGGTCCAACTCGAGCTTGCAAGGTCGGGCTGGGCCAGGTTTAAAGAAGCTGGTGGTAACCAAGACAAATAAAGGGCTTTAAAGACAGAGTTAAGCCCAGCGTGGAGGCTACATTCTCGGGGCAGTTACCACCCGACTTTACTACGCGCAGATTCGGGTTTGGCACCACACCCCCAATTTTTCCTATCAAAGACATTTTTTGTAATGGTCTGTATTAGAGGTATAAAATCTTGCCCTGTGTGGGAGAAAAGATAAGGGACAGAGGAAACACAACACATAGAACCAGTGCTCGACCTAAGCTCGAGCACCCCTTGTATTCAACCACAATACATCATCATCTACCTTTCGCCTCCGGGCAAGACTGGAGTAGAGCTGTTACCCATGCTGGGGGATCCAACCAGTATAATTCTTCACATCAATCGCCCTCTTATTCTCATCCTTAGCGACAATCAGGGTGGCGAGCACAATCTCGGGTTCCACTCTTATATCATACCCCCTTCCTCTTGCGGTCAGGTGATCTTGATCGTCGACATCTGGCGCCCACTGTGGGGCTCAAAAGTTTCATTCGCTCGGAGGAACTTCATTGTTTCAACATCACCAACACCTTCGGCTTCAACAGCAACATGTCGCATTTGGCGAACTCGAACTCCGATGGAGTTCCCGAGCGCAGGAGCTCCACCACTATGTTCTCACCCTCACCACCGCTGCGTGAACGCCTTGTCTTCATGGCTGACAGTCGTGGGGTGAGCAAGGGAGTGGAGGATCGTGACCCGAACACCCTGTAGGAGGCGCATCGGTTGGCTAGGGCCGCTATTGGCCAGGCTATCACCACTCTCCGACAGGAGGAGGACGGGGAGATCCGCACTTCATTCAGGCAGCTTAACCCTGCCCGCCTAGGCGCCTTCACCAACCGGGAGTGCCTATGAGCTATTGCCCAGGTTATGGCCGATCCTACCCAGGCGAGTTCGGCTCTCTTCGGTCGAGCTCTCACCGAAGAGCTCGACAAGGCGGCCGACGAGGTTGAGCCTTCGCAGCAATGGCGAGGCCGATGCCCTGGATCTCGCTCTCTGGCGAGCGATGGCAACTCCTCACGCGGGCGTCGACGCTCTCGCCGGTCACCTTCATACAGACCAGCTCAGAGTCCGTCCTGGTCACCTCCATATCGTCAGGCTCGGAGCACATCCCGTGAACGAGAAAGATATCAACAGAGCGGCAACGGTGTCTTTTCGAGTAGCCGCTCGTCCGGAAGCCTTTCTTCGGACATCCTGCTCAGGCGTCAAAACGTCCACGACCGCCTGCGCTACCACACCGACGACGGTCGTGTCGACCGTCACAATCGCCGAGGGCTACAACACCGACCTGAGCATGGACGCTACGCCGACAGTGACTCCAGCTCCAGTAGCGACGGCCGACATGTTCGGCGTGGCAGCGCTGCCGGCCTACAGCTGCCCAGCATACTCCGAACGGCCTCCGCTGGGTGTGTTGGTCGGCCCGATTTAAACCCGCTGTGATCGAGCGGTTCGACGAGACCAGGAACCCCGAAGAGTTCCTCTCGATCTACTAACCGTGATTTTAGTGGCCAGAGGGGATGAGACCGTGATGGCCAATTACCTCCTGACCAAAACGCACCTGGCTTTTCAAGCAGGCACCTAGCTCTTTCCGATCATAGCGTTAGGTGCAGAACGCTCTTCGATCAAACTTCCAGAGCTACTACGAACGCCCTGGACAGGAGAAGGACCTGGATTGTATCATCCAGGGCAAGAATGAGGCCCTTCGCGACTTCGTGCATCGATTTATCCACACGAGGAACTCGATTTCGAACATCTTCGACGAGGCCATCATCAAGGCCTTCAAGTTCGGCGTCCTTGACCGACGTCTCACCGAGGACTTGGAAATTACGATGAAGCTTGATGTCAACAAACTTTTTCGAATGGCGGAGCGTTACGCGGACGCGGACAATGTAGTGCGCTGGAAGCGCGACTACGACCAGGGTAAGCTTGGCCTCATTTTCGACGAGGCCAGACCATCCAACGCCAAGAGCGATGCCTCGGACCTGCATGTCAAGAAACGAAAGAGAGACCGAAATAGTGGCGGCGGTCGGCTGCGCATGGTCACTGTGATGAATAGCGAGCGCGAGGTGATGGAGGTACAACAACACGACCAAGAGGGGCCTCGACCTCAGCGAGGTCGACCACGACCTCAACAAACCCAACACCGACCGCAGCAGGGACAACGTCGGGCTGGCCCCAACGGGGTGACGCCTGCCCACAAGGCGATGAAGTGCAGCCCAGGTATGACTCTGACAAGTTCTGCCTATTCCATAGGGCCCAGGCCACAACCTGAGAAACTGTAGGACTTGGCAGAACAAGCTGGACGCTTTCTATGATGGGCATGGAGATATGCCCACGCTCCCAAAGGAGGACGAGCAGCCCAACAGGGTCAATACCGATGAGGACCTAGAAGGTCTTAAGCTAGAATTTTAGCAGTGCGACCGCCATGTCGATATGATTTTCGACGGTTCATCAGCGTATCGATCCCGGCGTGAGCTTAAGGACGTCGCGTGCACCGTGTACCAGGCCTCCATTGGGAAGCACGCTGAGCAGCCCTGTAAATGGGCTGGCACTCCGATTACCTTCTCCTGCGACGATGCTCCTCCAGGTATGTCCATGGACCTCAAGACTGCTCTGGTCGTGTCCCTGACCATAAGTAATACTGTTGTCAGGCGAGTCATGATCGATGGAGGCAGCTCCCTCAACTTGCTCTTGGCGAGCACACTAGACCGGATGCAGATTCCCTGGTCAAAGATCAGGAGTATAGCAGTTCCCTTCTTTGGCATTGTGCCAGGGAGCTCAACCATTCTGCTCGGGCAAGTGGTTCTGCCCGTCACTTTTGGCGAATCCACGAATTTCCGCACCAAACTGGTTACTTTTGAAGTGGTCGATGGAGATCTCCCCTACAACGCCATCCTCAAGCGACCGACATTGATCAAGTTCATGGCGGCGGACCACTACGGCCACCGCTGCATGAAGCCCCTAGGGCCTAACGGTGTCATAACCATTCGCGGCAACCTCAAGGATGTGCATGGTTGCGAGGAAAAAGCTTTGGCGCTCGCCGGCATGCTGCCCCAGCGGGGTCCCGAAGTAACCTCGAAGAGCGCTCGCCAGAAGGCAATGATTCAGCTTAGTGGTCCAACGAAGGCCGTGCAGCTTGAAGAGGGCAGCTCGAGCAAGTGCGTCCACATCGTGGCCAAGCTCGACCTGAAATAGGAACTCGAGCTCGTCACCTTCCTCCGCGCCATTAAGAACATATTTGCTTGGGAGCTGGAGGATATGCCAGGAGTCCCGAGGGAGGTGATCGAGCACAAATTACAAGTAAAGCCTGATTGCCGACCTGTACGCCAAAAGCCGTGCCGTTTCTCTGCCGAGAAAATGGCAATAATAAGGGTGCACCTCGACAAGCTCCTTCATTTGCGAGATTGATTACTCCGAGTGGCTGGCCAACCCGGTGATTGTGCAAAAAAAAGGCGGAAAATGGAGGATGTGTGTCGACCAGACGGGTTTGAATTCGGCATGTTCGAAGGATAACTTCCCTCTTCCGTGCATAGAACAAATCATGGACTCCATCGCCAATGCCAAGATACTAAGCTTCCTTGACGCCTACTCCCATTTCTTTTGGCCTAATCGAGCACTATGTGTCACAGTGCACCACTTGCAATAAAGCTAAGTCCCGTTTGAATCCATATGGTCTTTATATGCCTCTTCCTGTCCCTAGCATTCCTTGGGAGGATATTTCAATGGATTTTGTGTTAGGATTGCCTAGTACTAAGAGGGGAAGGGATAGTATATTTGTGGTGGTTGATCGTTTCTCTAAAATGGCGCATTTTATACCTTGTCATAAGAGCGATGATGCTACAAACATTGCTGATTTGTTTTTCAGGGAGATCATTCATTTACATGGTGTGCCCAATACCATCATTTCAGACCATGATGCAAAGTTCTTGAGTCATTTTTGGAGAAGCCTATGGAATAAATTGGGGACAAAATTGCTTTTCTCCACTACTTGTCACCCTCAAATTGACGGACAGACGGAGGTCCATACACTCCACAACCAAGATTTAAAACCATACATGGGCGAAGAAGATGAGATTGAGTCGAGGACAACTACAATTTTAGAGGGGGAGAAAGATGAGGACATAACTCCTATGGATACAACTTTAACTCTTGGTCCAATAACACGAGCCCGAGCAAAAGAACTCAATTACAAGGTGAGCTCGTTCTTAGATGATAATACTTGTTCTAATGAGAATGTGCTATTGCATAATTTTCCTTGTGATGTGTTGTTACTTAGGAGCATGGGAGAGGAGATGTTAACTCAAGGAGACCTCATACACAACTTGAACATCTACAAGCCACGTTCAACTAAAGTACAAGCCCAATTGATGCCGCTCGTGAACTTCAATTCGGACTACAACTCGTCTCGGAGTTAGCCTGACAACGTCAGACTGAAAAGGCCATAACTTCGTCATACGAAGTCCGTTTGGGCTGAGCCACCACTCGTTGGAAAGCTTATTTCAATACCTATCTATTGCATACAAGACCACCTCCATATTCATTCGGGAAGGCCTCCAAATCAATGCGAAAATTTGTTTCTGTTGTAGACTTCGAATCAGAACCATTGATTGATCACTTTTTGTAACTCGCCCTTATATATACTTAGCCGTCGCTACTTTTAGGGTTAGGTTATTTGCTAAGTTTGTTCCCCACGTGTGTGAAACACTTGTTCATAGGAGTAGTGTCACAAGACCTGGTTTAGTGAAAGAGATAACCTCAACTTAGATCGTTTGAATTGTCAGATTGTTTTCTTTCTCGTTCTTGCTCGTTTCTTCTACTGCGTGCAGGAATTAACCTTCGTGGTTAGGTCATCCGAGCGTGAGCACGGTTGATAATGATAGGTACGTGGGTGTAGCGATTGCAAAGATTCAATCTCTGCTGATTGGAAGACCTTGGAACGCGAACGTCTCCGTTCCGCAAATGTAGAACCTATCGGAAGATCGGGCCATTGTTGCATCAAGATCAAGCTCGCAATTGATGATGAGGACAAAACGGCCTTCATCACGCTATTTGGGATATTCTGCTACACGACCATGTCATTCGGTCTCCGTAACGCGGACGCAACGTTCCAGCGGCTGATATTCAAGACCTTCGACCCTCAGATTGGCCAAAACCTTGAGTTTATGTCGACGACATCATCGTCAAGAGTTCCTCCGGGGACGACCACAATAACAACTTTGCGGAGACCTTTGCCAACCTGAACAAGCATGGGATCAAGCTCAACCCCAAGAAGTGCGTGTTCGACGCGACATCCGGCAAGGTGCTCAGCTATATGATCGGGGGCTCGGGAGTGGGCCCGAACCCAGAGAAGATCGAGGCAATCGAGAAGATGGCTTCCCCGACTTCGACAAGGTAGGTCCAATGCCTCAACGGATGCATGGCCGCCCTCAGCCGATTCATCTCGAGGCTCGGTGAGCGCGGATTACCTTTCTTTAAGGCACTACGCAAGCACAGGGGTTTCACCTGAAGCCCAGCGGTCCTTTGATGAGCTGAAGGCGTATCTCTCGAGCCCACCTTTGCTCACGACCCCGCGGCAGGGCGAAATGCTGCTGCTTTACCTCGCGGCTACAACCCATGCTGTCAGCGCAGTCCTAGTGGCCGAACGAGACAGTCGGTAGCTGCCAATCTACTACGTTAGTGAAGTGCTTCATGGACCAAAAGAGCGCTACCCCCAAGTAAAGAAGCTGCTCTACGCTCTTTTTATGGTCTCACATAAGCTTTGGCATTACTTCCAAGCGCACACAGTGGTTGTCCCGAGCAGGTTTCCGCTCGGTGAGATCCTGAGGAACCCAGAGGCCAGAGGTTGTATCGCCAAGTGGGCCATGGAGTTGGCAGAATTCGACATTCAGTTCGTGGCATGCACAGCCATCAAGTCGCAAGCGCTCACTGATTTAATGGTCGAGCAGACATCGCAACCGACCCGAGAACCGGAGGTCAAAGAAAAGGAGCCATGGATTATGTAATTCGACGGCTCCAGGTCATTTGAACGCTCGGGGGCTGGTATTCTCATCATCACCCTCAGGGAGACAGACTAAGGTATGTGATTCGCTTCGGCTTTCCCGCAACTAACAACGTGGTAGAGTATGAGGCCCTCTTGGCCGGCCTTCGAGCCTGTAAATCACTGGGCGTATGCCGGCTGGTCGTGAGGGGCGACTCCCAGGTCGTCATCAACCAGTACAACAAAGATTACCAGTGCTTAGAGCCCTCGATGGCCAAGTATCTCACTGAGGTACGCAAGATGGAGGGGTGGTTCTAGAACCTGGAAATCAGGCACGTGCCCAAGAAGGACAATTCTAGTGCCGACCTCTTGTCCAAACTCGGCTCATCTGAAGATGAGGTTCCGACAGATGTCATCCTCGAAACTCAGTCTACACCCTCAATTGCCGACCAAGAAGACTCGGTCGCCCTCCTCGAGAGTGTTCCCTCGTGGATAAACTCTATTGTCAAGTTCCTCGACCATGGTGAGCTCCCAACTGACTCAGCCGAGAGCAGCAGAGTCAGGCACTGGGCAAGCTCGTATAAGCTCATCGACGGACAACTCTATCGTTGAGGCACTTTGGGCGTTTTGACGAAATGTGTCACCCCGGAGAAAGGTAAACACCTGCTCAATGATATCCACTAGGGCCTCTGCGGTGCTCATTCTTCTTTCAGGACAATGGTCGGGAAGGTGTTCCAGATGGGATTCTATTGGCCGACGGCACTTCAGGATCCTCGGGACATTGTCCGCACCTGTCGAGCTTGCCAGTTCTATGCTCGAAAGATGCACCAACCGGCTTGTGCCCTCCAGACCATCCCCCTCACTTGGTTGTTTCCGACTTAGGGCCTCGATATCCTCGGTCCTTTCCCACAGGCGATCGGGGGGAAGAAATTCTTATTTGTCACCATCGACACCTTCACCAAGTGGATCGAGGCCGATCGGGTTTCGACCATCACCGCCCGGGCAGCTGTGAAGTTTTTTCTTTTGCTCGTGGTCACGAGGTACAGGGTTCCATGCAGAATTATCACTGACAATGGGTTGCAGTTCACCACCGAGCTATTTCAGGAGTACTGCTACGACATGGGCACCAGGTCTGCTACGCATTAGTAAGTCACCCCCAGACCAATGGAGCGGTCGAGCGCGCCAATGGACAGGTCATCCAGGGCGTCAAGAGACTAGTATTCGACGAGCTTGAACAACGTGGTTGGGCCTGGGTGGATGAGCTTCCCACCGTCCTTTGGTCCGTTCGCACCACGACCAGTCGAGCAACAGGGGCAACCCCTTTCCAGCTCGTCTTCGATGCTGAGGCCATCCTATCTTCTGAGGTCACGCTGGGCTCCGCTAGGGTCAGCTTGATTGACCAAGTCGACTTCGAGAAAGAACGGTCTCTCGACCTTTCCCTGGCGGAAGAAGTAAGGTGCGGTGCGCTGCTACGATCGGCCATTGCATGCAAGCACTTCGCAGGCATGCATCTCGATCGGTACGACCTAGGGGCCTCCGTGTTGGGGATCTAGTCCTAAGACGAATTCAAGACCAGACTAACACCAAAAAATTATCCCTGAAGTGGGAGGCCCCCTACAGCGTCATTTCAGCAGATCGCATGGGGGCTTACCGGCTGGCGATGCCCGATGGTAGAGAGCTCGCGAACTCGTGGAACATAAACCAGCTTCAAAAATTTCATGTGTAACACTCTCACCTTGATTTGCAATAAAAAGCTCTTCTTTATTGTTTATGCTTATGACTCTTTAAATGTTTCTTTGCATCTTGAGCGCCTCGACCTCGTGTCATGATCTCAAGGTTCACCTCCAGGGGGTCATGTCAATAGTAAGCCGATTCTTATCGAATTACGACTCCCCTCTGTAGCAGGGCTTGGACCAGAGATCATGCCCAAGTGTTCCCGACCCCGAGATGCTTAAGTCTTTTCTATTTCTTTGCGTCTCCTGCTGAGTGTTGTGGTCTCAGAGTTCACCTCCAGGGATCACGTCAGCAGTAAGCCGATTCTCATCGCATCACGACTACTCCCCTGTAGCAGGACTTGAACCAGAGACCACCCTCAAATAGTTCCCTGAGCTCGAGGAGAGCCTTCTACTAGCTCGACCTCGTATTAGTTCTCACTCGAAGACATGACTATTAAAATGACCTCGTCTTAAGTTTTTGTTTTTAGGATGAAGGCGTTACTAACTTCTCAGGTCTCGACGATAGCCCGAGGCCTGAGGCCGGCGTATACCTCCTGTGCCTGAGCCCGGCGTTGCTCGGACTCAACCACAGCGGGGGCTAAACAAGGCGATACTACACCGAAAACAAATCAAAAATGAGCTAAGTCTCTTCCAGCATAAAAAAGGAACGAAACTTTATTTATTTCTGCAAATTTACACTTATAAATGGGTACAAGTTGCTCTTGTCCCTCTTCCTATCTACTCTCCTACCTACAGGTCAGCCATGTCGCGGACGAGCTTCTCCTGCTCGAGCTCGGCGACCCTCGCCCTCAACGCCGACTGCTCGCCCTGCAGTCGATTCGCCTCGGCTATGGAACTGGCGGCGCGGTTGCACTCGTCTTGGAGCTGGGCCAGGGCGCTCTTCCCCCACCGGGTCGTTCGCCCTAGCTTCTCCTCGAGCTTGGCGGAGGCCTTCGCCGGAGCAGCAGAGAGCTCCGCAATCTGCTTGTGAAGCGTCTCTACCTCTGTGCACGCAGTCTCGAGGGATCCCGCCAGCACCGCGCTCTCGGATTCGATTGTCCTCGTCGCCTTCACACGAAGGGCTTCGAGGGCCTCAATCGACCTCTCACGCTCGGCGTTGATGGCTTGCGAGAGCTCAGAGGAGTGGACCGCGGTTAGTTGCTCCACCTCCTCCTACTCGACCATCAGGTTCTCCTCGAGCCAGAGGACGTACATGTCGTGCTCCTCCACCCAGTCGAAGACCACTTGAAGCTCGATGGAATGCCTGCGTAGGCTTTAGAGCCCCTGGGCAATCATACCCATTCCCTGCAAAAACCAAAAGGGATTACGACAACAGATAAGAAGGAGGACGAGTTCAAGCATGAGTTACCTGATCAAGCCAATCCTCGAACCTTTGGCGGGAAGGTCCGATGAGCCGTACGCCGGGTATGACCACCTCGGGCTCGGCAGAATCCCCGACCGGGGATGTGGCAGCCACGTTGGCCCCCTCTGGTGCAGAGTTGGCCCCACAAGCTGAAGACTCGACCTAGGCTGTCCCGGCCAAGGTTGGTGGCATCTCGGGATGAACCGAGACTCTTGAAGAAAGCAGCTAAGTTACGAGAACAAGAAACAACGAGTGGAGACTTGGGGGGTTCGACGTACCTAACACTTCCGCAGGAACCTTAGACTCGACCACGTCCTCAGGAACCTCAACCCCGTCGGTTGAGATAGGCCCGACCTCGAGCCTGTCTCCGTCGGCCTCGACGGTCCCAGCTTTGATGGTCGGGACGTCTCCGGCTTTGACTCCCGCGGCGGCCCCTTCCAGATCGGCGCTTGGTCCGGTGGGCCTTTGGTCAGGGCCACCGACCAGGCTGACCCCGAAGGGGCCACGGTGACCTGGACTTACTGCGAGCGTGCCGGGTGGACCAGAAGGAAATCATCTACATCCTCGTCCTCGTCCTCGGATTCGCCCTGAACAACAACCATAGTCACTACCCATCGGGCGCTCGAGGTCTGCGGCGGGGGAAATCGCAAAGCGAAAGAAAGGGAAAAGTCTACACTACAACCTAAAACCAGGTTCGCATGTACCTGTGTGACTAGCCTACGTCTCTTAGGAGGGGGAGGGGCATCCTGACATCTCGTTCCAGTTGCAGCACGGGAAGCATCCCCTCCCTAGATGCTCCCCGGCTGAGACCTCAAAGCACGCGCGGTCTCCTAGCTCCCCACGCTGGCCACCCCGGCGCTCTGCGTTGGGGGCTGTTGCCCCGGTGTTGAGCTCGGGGACCGCGCAATGGTCGCTGCCCTTTGTTGCTACAAGAAGATGAGAAGAAGATAAAAAATGACGAAAGATATTAAGCTCGAGCTCGAGCATTCCGGCTCAGCAAGTTTTGACTTACCACCACGCGGTTAGCCCACTCAACGTGTGGCTTCTTGGGGGCGCTGCTGTTTATCGGGGCATCTGGGGCAGTGTAACATCCCAAATTTTACCTATAATTTCACTCATGTGCATTTTGGTGATTTTCTGAATTTATAGGATTTTCCAGAAATTATTTGAATTTATTTTAATTAAGTATATTGAACCTTTTGTGAAAACTAATTATAAATAGATAAAAACTAATATAAAGTTTTGCCAAAAATATTTTATTTGAGCTCAGAATGTCTCAAAGTATTTATGAGATTTCTCTCGGGATTTTACTCATATTTTAATTGCCTTAAATGAATTAATCTAATTTTGGGAATTATTTTTGTCGGGGATCGGACAGCCTGGCGCGCGTCCCCATGACACATGTCCGTTCCCCCTCTGTGCCCGGGGGACTGTTCCTAAGCCCAGGCAGAGACGTCTCCGATCTACCGGCCCGGGGCACCGAGCAGACTGTTACCAGTCGGGATCCGACAAAAGGTCTCAAGAGGCCACCGGGGACACTCTTCCCCGACCTGGCGGACCTCTCCGAGCTCTTCCCCGACCTGGCGGGCCGGGCTCCCGACCTCCACAGCGGGACGGGGTCCCCCGACTTCAACCAAGCTGGGCTCCCGACCTCCGCAGCGGGACGGGGTCCCCCGACTCCGACCAAGCTGAGCTCCCGACCTCCGCAGCGGGTCAGGATCCCCTGACTCCGATCAAGCCAAGGCAACCCCCGCCAAGGGCCGCGTGTCGAAGCCTCCACCAGCCAACAGCCACGTACCCCACGGATGGGGTCAATCGAAGTGACTATCACGAGCGGTGGCCCCTTCCCAAGATGGTTTAATGGTGCGAAGTCATGCTTCGATCCCATCGGCCAGGTCCGCGTCTGATGACGAAGACGCTCCCTCCCAAAGCGGCACCAGCGTCATGAGCAACAAGCGTCGGACTCGTCGGGATCACGGAGGCGGTCGCCATTTCCGGTGAAATACCTTACCGCCACGACCAACGAGACTACCGGCCCGGCTTAGGCGGGACGGCGGTGACCGATCGGCGGAGACGAAGGACCGAAGCTCTTAGTATAGGTCACCTCGCCCTTCCCCAGCTCTCGAGGTAACCTGCCTCTTCCTACCGTTTAAAGGGAGGCAGGAACCCCGGGGAAAGGGGGGGATTTTCTTCTAGTTAAGCTACGAGCATTCTTGCGCTAAGGCTCTTAGCTCGCTCTTGTAAACACTGTGTAACCATCTACACTAAAGGCAATACAACACCACCACATGAGGCTGGAGTAGGGTTCGGCCCGAACCAGTATAAACCTTGTGTCCCCTGTTTGGTTGCGCAGGTTCCCCTACTTAGTGCGCCCGCCGAGGGTGCCACCCGGACGAACGAAGCTCTGGGCCTCGCCCTCCGTACGATCCTTCCCATTCTTTCTTTGCGGTCGACGGTCCCGATCGTCGACAGCTGGCGCCCACCGTGGGGCCCAAAGTTTCGTTCGTCCAAAGTTCGTCATCTTGGCCACTCAACACCTCGGCTCCACTACCGGCATGTCACGAGCGAGCTTGGGCTCGGGCCAGCTGTCCCCGAGTGCCAGGCTCCACATCCATGCTCTCGCCATCCTTAACGCCTGCTGACGCCATGCCTTAGCGGCCCGGCGGACGTGAGCAACCCACAGGCGCGCGGCGGTGGCTCGGAACCCCTCGGGCGCGCATCGGCTCGCCAGTCGCCATCGACCAAGCCATCGCCGCCATTCGGAGAGGCGTGGTGCGACCAGCTCCGATCCGGCCGGTTTGGCCCTCCCGTCGCCGCACGAACTCGCCCGCGCTGCGAACCATCGCCGGTCATGGTGACCCGCTCCGGTCGGCTCGGCCCTCTTCGACGGTCCACGGCCGAAGAGCTCAACAAGGCGGCCGCGGCGGCGTCACACCGGCGGCAAGCAAGCTCTCTAGGCTCGAGTCTCGCGCCGTGACGGCGGTGGCCCCTGTCACATGATCACCGGCCGCTTCACGGCGGGATCCCGCCCTCGGGCTCGCACTAACGCCATCTTCACGCCTCCCAGAAGCGGAAAGGCGTAGCGTAAACTCGCCATCGCCCGGTAGCGTAATAACGATGCTCGCCGGACGATGATGCTGTAACACCTAATTTTTACTCTAACTTAAATTTTGGAGTATTTTTATTTTTGTGATTTTTTGGGAATTTATTTAAATTTAATTGGATTTATTCAAATAGGGCTTTTCTTGAAAACAATTGAATAATGGAAAAGTTTTGCAAAGTTTTATTGCAAATATTTTAATTGAGTTCCAAATATCTCAAAGTAATTTGGAATTTTCTAGAATTTTTACGCTATTTTAAAAGCTCCAAATGATTTAATTGAATTTCTAGAATTATTTTAAATGTGAAATGATTTTAAAATCGGTTGAGCGATGTGGCCGAGCCCATTCTTGTGCGTGTCGCCGACCCAACGCCAAAACCCTAGCGTCGCGGTCGAGCCGTTCGATCCGGATCGGATGCTGTGAGTGAGCCACGTCGTCGCGTCGCGCGTGCGCCGGATCATCGCCGCGCAAGCGGTGGGAGAGGACCACGTCGGTCGTCTTGGCGAGATCAACGGAGCTAATGCGCTGACCGTTTTCGCTCGTTCGCCGCTTGTAGCGCGCGTCGAGGCCTTTAAAGTGCCGAGTAGCGCGTCAGTGAGCTCCTTTCATTTGCGTCTTTTGACTCTTTGCATGCGCGAGACCCCTCTAGCGCCCGTCGTTGCTCGCCGTAGTTGTTACTCTGCGCCATCATTCTCCGTCGTTTGCTTGCCGTCGGTCCATTTCGCCGTCGCCGAGGTCACCGATGCTCTGCCGAGTCAAGCCGCGTCGAATCGCTAGATCTTCTCTCGGGAACCACCGAAGCGCCGTCGACTCGTCGTCTTCCTCATCTCGAGCAAGCTTGCACCGCCGCCGCGCCATCGCCGGACTCGAGCATCGTTGACCGTCGGATGCGCAAGGAGGGTAAGGATTGTGCCACGTCGCCCTTCTGCGGTTACATTTAGTTTGTATCTGTGTAGTTAGATCTGTTATGGGCGGTTTGGATTAACCTAAGGTTTACCGTTAGTTGATCTTGATCGTTAGATCTAGAAGCGAGCGGCTTGGATTAGATCTAGTTTACTGCGATATGTTTTGTCTTAGCCGTTGGATCGTTAGTGAGCAGCGTGAGATTGTGCGCGTGGCGGAGTGAGATAATAAGCGACTCGAGTGCGAGTGGGCGTTGGATTTAGATCGAGCGGCGGTGTGAGTAGATCGGTGGCGCGCGGATCCGTCGCGTTCAAATTTGAGCGTCTGGCGGAGATGACGCCGCACCCCATCGAATCACGTGCGGGGCGTGTGGCGTTGGTGAGGTGAGACCGGATCGACCGTTGAGTTCGGGCGCACGTTGGATGCGTGGCGCGTGGGGCGTGGAGTCGCGGCGTCGCCCGAACCGCGGGGTGAATCCGGCCGTTGGATGGCGGCTGATGCGGATCTTGCCGTGTCGCGTCGGGATTGGTCGCGCATCGTCGGCGACACCACGCCTGCGTCACCGGTGCATGAGCGCGATCTTGCCGATCCACGGTGGACGAGCCGAACCGTGGACCCGACCCATGAGCCGAAACAGCGTAAGCGGCACTAGAGGCGCCGTGTCGTCTTGGCGTCATCGGCCGGCGTCATAAATATGTTATATATAAAATATTTTGACCGAAATTCTTTTATGTGCTGACGTCATCATGATGCAATGCTGACGTCATAAATGCGAATTTTCAGTATAAAAATAATTGGGAAAAATCGGATTTCTTAATTTCTGTATTTTGATTTTATTCAAACTTCAAATGACTATAACTTTTGCATTTTAACTCAGTTTGGGTGATTCAAATTTCTAAAAATTCATAAAATTATGATCTATTTAATGATGAATTTTATTTGAATTTTTGAGGCCATTTAGTCCTCTGTATTAGATTTTTATTGTATATTTTGTTTGTCGCGTGAGGCATAAATTTGCTAGGAAAGTTTGAGGAAGAATTAGTCGCTCAAGACCAAGCTTGAAACACGACCAGCAACTCTTTGAAGGCAAGTGATGCTTTGATCATTTTGATCCCAGTTTTTAAAATGTAGTTTATGCTTTGAAACTATGCATGCTTATTTATTTAAAATGAATTTAAATTGATTTGGGATAATGTAGTTAATCAACCCATTTTGTTATGCCACCTTGAATTATTAATTGTATGCCTAAATCATTGTCACCCTAAGTTTGATTATATTAGTTGGATGTTAATATTGTGCCAACACGGGAGGCTAGGCCGTGAGTAGATGCTTAGCCTTACCTTGAGTCATGAATGATCTTTCAAAAAATGCTACAAAATTGACTAATGGAATATTGAATGTATTTTGGAAGTGGTGTGATGATGCCACATGATGATATGGAAGTATGGTGACTGTGTGGTTCCATATCGATGTTGAGTTATTCTTGGCATGTGTTGCACAATAATCAAGCTGGGTGGGAAATGATTTAGGATGGGGCAAGTGGCAAGAGGTGTGTGCCAAGTGGGCCTGTGTGGCATTGGGTTGATGAGTGTTGTGAGTCTGTGTGCCACAATGGGTGTGTGCCCTTTGTTGAGTGTTGGAAGTCTTGCCTTGGTGGAGTTAAGGACTTCACCTTGCAAGCCTTTGATCCGAGTCACCGTACAACCACATGTGCGATATGGGACAGACCTAGTTGACTAGGGTTACGATATCTTTCCTCGATACCTCGGGGTGACGGTACACGGGGTGTATCGTATGGGGAGCGTACGTGCTACGGCTTGGTGCCCATCCAACGGTGATTGGCGGTCCTATACTTGGCTCTGTGTGAGGAAGTGATAGTGAAGGCAATCTGGAGAGGTTCTTTGGTTAAGGTAGAGGTTCTGAAAAGCTTTGTTGCGGACAATCACTGTGTGGTGGCGGTTTGTATCTTGTGGGTAAAGTGTACAACCTCTGCAGTGTCAAAACTATTGAATAGCCGCTTGCGGTATTGAGCATTGCTCGGGATTACTGATCAAGGGTAGATTTTCATAAACAAAATGTGGGAAGGGTGGCTGTGTGCCAAGTGTTAAAATGAGCTATTAAATTTGTGTCGAGAATCTTGAGAAAAACCATTTGAAGAAATTAGTATTACTTATAACTGTTCCAATGCTTTAATCTAATTAAGATATTGGTTTAAAAATTGTTTGATGCAAAAGAACCATTTAAGCCAACCCTTTGGAATAAGCTTTGCATGTAGTAATAGTGTTGCATGTGCATTACTTGTTGAGTGCCTTGTGTACTCACCCCACCTTGCTTATCAACCCCAACATCGGTGGATGAGACTACACCGGCTTGGGAGGAGGAGTACATCGAGGATCGAACAACTAGGGGCAAGCCCGATCGGTTACTGTGGCAAGATGAAGGCTTCCTCGACATTTGTTTATGTTCATTGCTATTTCTTTGAATAATGTAAGCCCTGTGTGGTGTCTTATCTGTAAGGAGACCATAAGGTCATTACAACTCAGTTTATATACATGTTTGCACTAATTATTCTTATATCTTCGTGAATGCATGATGTGCAACTGTATATTGTGTGTGCTAGCGTGATCTTGGTGGCACAGAATACACAGAGGTCGGATCTGCGAGTTCGGGTCCCGCGGAGGTGGTATCGAGCGGTGGTATGAGGACTTGACCCTAGTTTGGTTGTGCCTAGGAGGGTAAAACTATTTTCTAAAGACCTAATCAACTTGAGCAAGAATATCAATGAAATCTTGACTTATCTCTTCTCTCTTGTTTCATACCTATCTGAATTTTTATTATTCTCTGTTTAATTTAAACAAGGTTTGTTTTGGCGGATGAGGATGATCCATACCTATGGAGAGCGCAGGAGGATCGCCCGCGGAGTTATGGCGTATGATGCGATTGCTCGGAGGTTTTGACGGACCAGCGTCGAGGGACTTGGTGGTGCAGGCGGGACTTGGCGTCGCTGGGATGTCAAGATCACGATGTATGCTCGGGAAAGGGCGAGGGCGAGCCGTCCTATCTACATCACGGTCGGAGGTCTTCTTTTGGGCGGAATCGAGAGGCAACACGGCGAGCGATGCGGCGGTGCGCGCCTCGCGAGTTGGAGGCGCGTCTTCGTCACCATCCACGTCGAGACAATCGTTTGGAGAGGATGGAGCTTGCGAGAGAGGGCGCCACTATCACCCACTGGCGAGTGCGTCGCCGCCCGGGAGGGCGCCTTGGGCGAGGCGATCCGGGGCTGCGAAGGACCCGCGGCGAGTCACAGAGGCGAGATCCGGTGCGGGAGGGCTTAGCCCACTCCATGCGAAGATCCGGAGTTGGAGATGGCTTTATGCGGACCCGAGCACGAG